>OZ026838.1:10909732-11282708 GCA_964023205.1 Lutraria lutraria
GTGATAATCACTGGCTGCAAACTGGTAATGTAAACTAGGATACTTGGTCCTTTGAGGATTAAATAAAGCCATGCTTATCATTTGTTTACAAGGATTGTCTGCCCAATCAGACATATGACAAGACCTTGGACCTTGTGAACTATTGTAATGGTATATACTGACATGTTACAATTTGAAACAATAATAGCCGTGCTGCCTTCATTAAGTTATCAATACAACAAATATATGAACCAATAAAAATAATATGGCTCTCAACCTATATCTCTCAAAGAAATAACTGTATATAATTACCACTGATTAATCTTAACGATAGTAATGATATAGTCTAGCTGCTTCTTATCTTTAAAAGTGTGCGCCATTGTAAATCTAAACACAGAGAAATGTTCGGACACGAATAATCCGAATGGACAGACGAATGTATGGCGACCATGTCCGGAGCTCACCGAAAGCGGGCTCGACAAATACCAGTCAAGTCAATGCTGAAATGTTTGTTTGCAATAAATTTTCATCCGAACTTCTTGAATACTAAAAGTCATAATTTACAAGTTAGACAAATTCATATACTAGCTAGTACTAGTATATGTCATTATAACACTGGCTTACACAAAACGAGGACAACGCAATATTGAACTATATCAATCATCTAAATCGGAACACCTCGGCGTTTGTCCAAAGCAAACCCCTCGGACATTATCAGGCCGCAATATTGTTGTTGTTGTTGTTGTTCAATGGCTTCTTTCTATCATGGCTGACCCCATCGTCGGATACCCACGGTCGCTGCCTCCGCTCCGCTACGTACGTACGTACCGGAGCGGAGGCAGCGACCGTGGGTATCCGACGATGGGCTGACCCTGGGAATCTAACGATGGAAATAACGTGTTTCTCTTTCGATGGGAACTTAATTGGTGCTCATTTTATCAATCGCGAACTATAAACATGTTTGAAAGTCTATAAGAATGAGTCTTAAAACGAGTGCTTATGTTTAACTTTGAAAGTGATAACTGGAAACCACATAACCAAAATAAGTAACTCAGCGACGGGAATGTCCGGGAATGCTCGAGTAGTTATGAAGGATGTTCGATAAGTAATGCGTATTTTGTAATATTATAAAAAGAACGGACTTATTGGTCAGAATAACTCTCCATCCTCTCAAAGTATTTCCCGTGGTTAGAAATAAAAAAACTTCAGTCTGTGAATACATTTCTGAAATGCGTCACGGGTGGCTGATTTGTATATACCTAAACAAACACTGAAAAACAGATGAGCCAAGAGGTTGTCTGGGGTGATATCGACGACCAGATAAGAACTTTATCAGTTTTTGAAAACAGAAAAAAGTCGCGAGGAGCAAGATCTGGTGAGTACGGTGTGTGCGAGAAGACAGTTACCTTGTTTACAATTTCAGATGAATGTGCTGGAACATTATCATGGAGTAGGCAAACATGTTGAAAGTCATCAACTGCACGTCGCTTTTGATAATATATCTTGAGCTTTCTAAGTACAACATCACGGTAATACCGACCTGTGCCACGTTTGCCATTAGACATAGATATTTGTTTGGCTATTCCGTCACATGAGAAGAATATGGCATGGATGGTTTTCTTTGCTCATTGCTCTTTTGACAAATACAGACCTTTTACTGCGTTTGATAAGCCATATTTTGTTTCCAGTTTTCCTAATTGTCTTGATACAATGATCCAAGTTTCTTCACCAGTATTACTGTTTGCAAACTGTCTATAGTTGAAATTTGGAAACTTTTTGAGCAATTGTTTTGCCGTTTGTACGCGTACCCTTTTTGATCATCTGTCAATAGAGTGGGTATCCATATTGCATTAATATTTTGTACTTCAAAAATACTCTTCAGAATTAATTTTACTCTCGATAATGAAATACCAACAGCTTTGACAACATAGCGAATCGTATACATATATCTGTCATCCCTTTCAATCATTTCCCTGACTTTGGTGACATTAGTTAATCCTATTGCAGTCACTGGTCGTCATGATTTTGCAGAATCTTTAACTGTCTCCGTGCAATTAACAAAACTCTTTTTCCAACAACCACCTGTCACATAAGATACCTTAAGGGTCACATAAACTTACCCCAATTAGTTCAAATTTAGCTTGTACATTGTATGTAAGCTCAAATTTCTTAAAAATTCTCAACACGCTTTCCAACTTTTTTTTAACAGTGGACAACGAGTGGCTCTCTTGAAATAAAGATTTTTGACAATTTTGTTTTGAACTTAGTATTCATCTATATATCGTTGTAAAGGTATCGGAATGAGCTATCCAGGAGTATCAATATTAGTGAAACCGTGCATATTGTTTTCGTGCTATCGTACAATACACATTACATATCGAACATCCCCCGTACGACTGTCATTTACTAAGTAAACTTAATACTCTTTTTAGATTGCGTGTGAACATTTGAAACCATTTATCAGGATTTGCTGATTACAGACAGTTTTTATGTCTAGCCAATAAGCTTAGGTTGTACGTACCATCCATGTGCCAAGATAATTCTGCTTTTACGTGAATGTTTTGTAACAAACAGACTGCATGAGTAGCATGTTTTTATTCAATGTCATTCTTTTAAATAAGACAAATAATGGGGGGGGGGAATGTTCCGAAATTCAACGTTTTATGACTTCTTACAAAAAGAAAAATGTGAGAAAAAAACACCGATACATAAAACGGAAACTACGCATTGCTACAGACAAGAACGAATAATTCTGTCAATATTTCAATACTGATTTCTGAGTGGTTTGTATTTTACAAACGCAATAAATTATTTCCATCCTTCTTACGTGAAGTGACTGCATGAGGTAATAATGAAGTCCCTGCCATCTAAATACATCTCAAGTCTGGTAGTAAAGTTGTCGACAAATGTAGAAGTATAGAAAACACAATAATTTTAAATGTTTAAACTTATTTACTTTACATCGTTGTAGAGCAAGTTCTTACAACTTATATTAACTACTCTCGATGACTGCTTCCTAGATTCTGCCTAGTACTCGCGCCGAAAGCAGTGATGTGAAGGTTCTTGTAAAATTCCGCCGCTGATGGGATTCGAACCTGCAACCTCCTGGTTAGGAGCCGGGCGATCTACCCCTACACCACTGCCTCTCCTTCTTATATAATCAACCGAGCATCAGATTGGAGATTTTAAGTTCATGAACAGAATCTGATTTAGTATAAACTTGGCAGAAACTATTACTTGAGTTGTAATGGTAACATTAATATGTTTCCGTCTTCTGTTTTTCATATTAAAACTATTACAGAACAGGATATTGTATTCTTGACGCTTGAAAATACAGTGAGATAAATTATGAATTTATAACAAATATGACAATTTCAAGTGTCGGTAACATCATATTTAGTCGACCAATATCTCATGTTTTATAGCAAGACGGATATAGTTATACCTTAGACTACCTCTTTAATGTGTTTCAAGGCTTTGTGATATTTTTGGCTTGGAGCTACGGCTCCAATTTCAGTTGCAGTTGTTCCCTAGATGCTGGTAGCTGTAATGCGAAAGCTGGGTACAAGTGCGCAAAAATGATAGGAGTC
The DNA here is from genome assembly GCA_964023205.1 of Lutraria lutraria. NCBI lineage: Eukaryota > Metazoa > Mollusca > Bivalvia > Venerida > Mactridae > Lutraria > Lutraria lutraria. The sequence continues at coordinate 10,913,302 of OZ026838.1, forward strand.
CGGCGATTGGTTGCCAGCTATATGTTAACAGTCCGGTGATTGGTTTACGCTTACTGTGTGAATCGGTATCACATGACTTGAGTGTACCAACTTCACTGTGCTAGTCTATTATGAAATCAGGGTGTTTCACTAAAGATCGGTTTGTTCTATTAACATTAATTACACGTAAAGGTACACATTTTAAAACTGTCTATTTTTTCTGTTACTATGTACAATATATTTAAATCAATTATTTTAATCATTACTGAAAGACATATTAGCGGAGGATTGTTCAAGAGAATTTAAGGAAGCCCCTTCTATAATGAAACCTGCGGAACGCTATTGCCGCCAATAATTTTGTCACGTGATTTTGATGTACACATTTGCGATTTCATTGTAAAATCGGGGTGTTTCACTATAAATCGGCATGTTCCATCAACCGTTAAGGCACGAAAAGATAAGATATATTAACGCAGTCTCAATTATTTTTACTTTACTAGCTCTTTGTTTAATTATCAGCATAATTGCTGAAGGTAATAAGCGGAGGATTAATTAATTAATGAAATACACCCCTACTATAATTTAACTTGCGAAACGCTTTCTCTGATGCAATTTAAAACTTCTGTACAGTACGATGAATTATAGGAAAATCTATAAATAGAAAAATATGCCGATGTTTCAGACTACCTGTTGACTTTGAAAGAGGACAATTCCATAACTAAAATGGTCAACAAGACGAAATAAAATGAACCAATTTAGTTATGGTATCAGAACTAACTTTTATCAGCAACAACCAGCCAAGCCTTTCCTTTTTAAAAGGAAACTTTATTTATATTGTTTAGTGTTATCTACGAGTTGTAACAATTTTCAGACATGTAAGATATGTACGGAATCCTATTTTGACCATATTACAAATGGCATTTGAAGATTACGAACATCGCTGTTTTATATATTACACAGTCATGTATATGTATGTACAGTATAACCTCTGTAGAGCAACACCCTGTGGGAGCTGCAAATAGTGGCCGTTGTTTAGAGGTTGTTTCTCTACAGAGGTTAAATTTATAGTAAATATCAACATAGGGAAATTTTGAAGGTGTTGTTATAGAGAGGTTGTTGCTCTACAGAGGGCCGCTCTAGAGAGGTTGTACTGTATATACAATATATGATATGTATGGTGCCTGGCTTTAGTTAAATATGTTACACTCCTACAGAAGTTGAACGTAACTAGAACATTAAATTTTGTGAAACACAAATAAAAACCCATTATCAGAAATGAATGAATTACATAAAAAATCAGTCATAGAGTATCAATCAGTTTTTCAAGCCGTTCCTAATTCCACAGAAACACATTTGTTTTATTTTTGCACAGGAAGGTTATTTGAAATAATTGAGACTGTCACTGAATAGCAAACAATAATACTAAGTACGTTATCTGGTTGCGGAAATTACAGCATCACATTATACATTTATAATGTCAATTAAGAATTTGAAGATAGTGTTCATTATAATACATGATAAATGTTGTTAACATCTCTAGCGAGTTCTGAATTGGATATGTTTATTTGTAGGAAAAAGCATGGATATTCACGGGGAATCGTTCAAGAGAATATTTTTAACTTTTAAATAGTTCACTTACTTATAATATTATATTTTAATATTAGAGAAGAGATAACTGTTCTAGACAATCCTTTAATGCGGTTTGCAGTAACACTGAGATGGTAATATTACAGTAATATTCATTGTTTGAGAAAAGTTTCACAAACTACTTGTCCCTTTATACGTGTGTCCCTAAATATCCGCCGGTCCTATCTTTTCAAACCTGTTAACGATACGCTTTATTATACGAATGACTTCCTTAACCCGAAAGTCATATAGAATGGATTCAAATAATCACAGTCAGTATGTTGCTCAAAGAAGAATAAAAAGGATGGCGATGCTACAGAAGTTACATGTAACATATACGACGAATCACGTGCCGCTGGAAAATTAAAGAGGCAGACAAGATATAAACATGTCCACGCCTTGGAATAAGTAGGTGAACAATGTTATAATTCGATGTATTTTTACCGTTTAATGACAACAAACCTAGTTTTAACATCTGGTGTGCTAAATTGTTACGATTACATTCCTTAAAAAAACACATGTTAAATCTCAACCATCGAGTCTTTTTTTCTCTGACAATGTGTCATAACATATATGTCCGAACTATGGTCCGACCGCCTATCAAAATTAATGATGTTTGACAAAGGAAAATATAATAGACTACTATCCTTTCGTCCATCCATCTAAATCTCTGCAAACACTTGTAAAAGTATACAACAGTTAATGTACGTAACGATAGGTTAAAGTATAACAATATATATCTGTATAAGTTTCTATATTATACCGAGTACATTTAACATACATAATATGAGTTTATTTACAAATGAGTGTTTGAAAACATATTCTAATATGATAATATCGGATGTCCAATAAGTTGTGCATCAATTCGAGTAGTGTAACCATTAGTCTTTTTGTAATACATGTACATTATTAAGCCTTGTATAATATCCGATACCCAAATTGTCAAATCTCGAATTTCTTCTTCAGATAGTCTAAAACGTTACAACGTTTAGCTGCCCATGCTGGCACCCCCAACAATCATTACTACCAAATTCCTGTCTGTTCGCCAAACCTAAATAGTTATCAAATACATAAAATTTCATCAACTATGAACTAGAATCGGATTCAGAACTTCGAGGTGTTGTTGAAAAGAACGGCATTGTTGACATAAAAGACGAGCTGAAGTCTGTATCTGCTGCTACGTTCTCTTCTCTTGGAAACATCCATGGATTTGGATCGACTGTCCCGTCATTCATATTTTGCGGGTGTTCACTTACATCTTGTGTAGAAGAAACGTCATCGCTGATAGAAAGTACCTCGTCATGATTATGACTTCTATCGATGCGGTCATCGAAGGTGCCTTCAGAATTTGTTCTTTCGAGGTTTGTTGCAAACAAATTGTTATTCCAAATAGCGTTGTTTACTGCCGAACCTATCAATGCGGATGCCATTGCTGCTGAATCAACTTCATCTTGTGAGGGTTGTTCGACTCTGTGTGCAAATTTTGTGAGTCTGTTTTCTATATTACCAGCGGAAGTTCCAAATTCTGTGGACATACCATTACTTTCCTCGGCATTTGATAATGATGCAGATTGATCTTCAGCGTTTCCAAATGTTTCGGAATTATCAATTTCTTGCCCAACATTTACATCATCGACAGGCGCTTCATTTGCTTCTGTCGAGACCCCAGGTTGGAAATTGCCAAATGTATGAATCACTTCATTATGTATACCTTCATTTACAGACATATCGAATGCTCCGTCAGTTGCACCAGTGAACTGTTCAACATTGTTATCCATGCCTGTTGTCTCATGTCTTATGTTACTTTCATGTGTTTCGTTCGGGTCGTCATTTCCTGCAAACTCTGAATTAGAACGTCCCCAAGCGTTTACGTTCGGTACCTCAATGGAGTTTTCATTTGGTGCACGATCATCAACTGGAGGCGAATCATTTGTTGACAAACGAAAGTCATTTGACTGAAGCATCTCCTCGTCGTTGGATTCTTCAACCGAATCATAGTCATGTTCATATGTTTTCTGAAGTTCCTGTCTTAAGCTATCATCTCGCATGGTTATTTGAATCATTGGGAGAAAGTAATGCCACCATATTGGTAAAATATTTCGCAATCTTGTAACGGCCTCATTCCGCTCATCTGCAAAGTGGCCGACAACCCCCATACTCCCCGGTGAATCATTTAGACGTCTCGGTGTATTACCTTCGATAGACCTTTTGCGAACATTCAATACACCGGCATTTGCTACATTAAAAATTACCAGACTGACCCATAAGAGGATCAAACATACGGTCTTGTTCTGGAATAAACCAAAGAAAACAGTTTTGCTTTACAGACAACTAGCAAGGCATTATAAAAATATAATAAAAGTTAAGTAAAGTTTACATGAACAGTACAATATCTGTCCGCACAGATAGAAAACAGTTTCCTCTTATGATAGAAATCCCTGTCAAACCGTTAGCTGCTCCGTATATTCATTGATCATTTACTTTAGTACTTAATTGTCTGTCTAAAGAAAATAGATTGTATCCTTTAGTTTTTATACATTTAGTTTATGCTGACATATCAAAATATTACTATTTTTTGTGAAGAAGCGAACAGTCTACCAAATGTTCTCAAAATATATTATAGAATATATTTTTTTGAAAACATCGAGTGCGCTAGTAGAATGTCAGACACTTTACCGAATCCAATTAGAATCGAGTTATATTAAGAGAATGAAGAATTGAACCATCTAAATATACGTTCAATTAGAGAGCACTTGGTCCTCCTTTGTTGTGTTGCCTTTATAAAGACTTCACAGGTGCACAGTCAATACGAAGTATGTTAGTGAAGCATGTTAAACATGCATAATTCACATGATTTGCGTATCAAAGAAAAAAAGGAACAAAAACTTACCATAGTTCCTTGATTCAGTGTTTGACGTTATTCGCTCTTTTCACAACTAAAGACGAATAAGACATTAATGTTCTTTAAAACAAGTGTTCGTGTTTTTCTAATTGTTCAGAAGTAAATAAAGTTTCTTTTCGTGACATATCATTTTGTCAAATTATGTATTCCACAATTTCAAAAGAAATTATAACTCGTGTTGTTCTTCAGGCTTAAGTTGTAGGACAAGTTTCACAGGTTGTTTTATGCCCCGTTTTGTCGCGTTTAATGCAATAAAAAAATCTGTTTACAAAGTTTCCAAAGCATAAAAAACTTATTGTCGAATATGCTACTTGTAGTTTGAATAAATGACAAAAAAATTATGAATGAAAATCGAAGTTATTTGGTTTATATAATATGTTCGTGACGACATGGGACATGCACCTTACGTGTCGTACAATTCCATGACATATCTAGATGTTGTATAAATGTTATGTTAAATCATGACACCACGGGAATTCTCTTGTCTGGGAAAGTGCAAAACTTACAATCCTGAATTGTTTAATTTAATAAATTCTTGTTCGACAAACCTACATCCTGACTCTGGCTATATAACCATGTTTGATTATAAAATATTGTCTATAAATAAGTTATTATCTGCTACATAGCGTCAAATTTAATTTAGATTTGTTTGTTTTCATCATTCAAGAAGATTCATGACGACGTATAACAGGGTTCAGCTTCCACATCATCATTTATCCTAACATTAATTCAGCCTCAGTTTTGTATGAACTCATTCGGCTTTAACACTCCCAGAAAATTTCGTTTACGCAAGGAAAAACATGAATGGTTTCACTGTGGATTACTTTAATGTCGTCCTTCTTTGATTGTGACAATATAACGCAATATCATCAAAATGAGTATGGTAATATGTAAGGTGATTGTCTTACGACTTACTCGTATCTACTTTTAAGATTAGCGAATAGAATCCTATTGGCTAACATGATTAGTGTTGGTTCAGTGCTTTTAACTTGGTAACCCCGTTTATTTCATCCCGTAATTGGTATGTGGGAGCGGAGGTCTTCTCGCTTTCATGCTTTACATTTATCTTCATATCTAATACATAACAATACCTTTGTAATTATTAGCTACAATTTATCAATAATCATAATAAATTATTGTAATCAATGTTGATGCGGATAACAGGACAAAATGGTACTTGTACTTACTGAGTTAATATACGATAGGTAACAGGCACAGTCAGTATAAATCTACCATTCAGTAAAAGATTGCTAGAACACAAGACCTTCAGTTACTATCACTTTTCCATGACTGTTAAGCAAGCTCCTTGTTTCAACCGTTCTGTAATGACACGATAGGCTCACATTGAATTACTTGTGATTTATAACCTTCCACTGAGTATAGCGTATTAAAGATAGATAATATATATCCGCTTCATTAGCCTGTTATCAGAAGTGCACGGCTCCAAAATATAGAACATAAACATTCTGACGGTATGAAATCATTCAATAGCGATTTTTCTGCGGAAATATTTATGAGTTAAATTGAAGTTTGTGATGTTGATAAATATGAATCCGAAACTTAGTAATAGCAACGGAAATTGATCAAAGTATTGACTTAGATCACCTTGGTCTGCAGCATGTTGTAGTTCCAGTTTTATCTGCTATTTGAGAATTTCTTAAGTTCGCGTGTATTGGAACATTTGTCGCGTTAGCTATATAACTGGATGTTCGATGTGTCACGGTTCTCTAAGACGTGTTGATAGACGAACTGATTGCTTTATTACCAAACTAACTTTATACATCTAAAAACTTTCTGAAATTCCGTGTGTTTTTATCGATAAACTGAAATGAATCAACGACGGAAAATCTAATGGGCTTTAAAATCAAATCAAATTATGAATGGTTCATAGAGCTATCGGATAAATATATACGTTAGAAGCTCTGTGATGGTTTATAGGAATTACAACTCGCTGTCTGGTGTACTGTTTTATACAAAATGAACAACTCTTCAAAAAACTGGAACGAAAGCCAAGACGGTGGGATAGTTTACCTTAGGACAACAGACATAGTGTTTTTGATCAGTCTGCTGGGTGTCTGTGCCATATTGACGATGTTGGTGATTGGACAAAGGAAGGAACGGGATGATTACGTGCCTGAGCCGCCATGTCGTGATGACCTTATTGTCCCCGAGCTGCCCCTTTTTCTTCGATGGATTGATGAGGATAGTGAAAACATACACGATAACTGGACGTCGGAAGAGGGAATTAGATAATCATTTAATCATCTTAATTGTTCGTACTTTTATTTGATTGTCTTATAAGGTTTTTTTAAAAACAGAATTATACTAAACATTGAATCGACCAAAGGAAAATCGTGTAGCAAACAATGAGACATTTTTTATCTTGATTATCCATTTGTTTCACACAAAACTTGTGTGCTCATAATATCATGTAAATGTTTAGAAGGTATAATGGTACATGCGAGTCTTATATTGGTGGAAAATGATATATTGTGTGTATTAATTCTTGACATTTATTCATGTGTTTGAAAAAGCTATTGTTTCATTATAAATAAATACATTTGTATAAAAAAATAATTTGCGCCTGTGTGATTTTTGTACATGTACTGGTTTATCACGTTGCGAGAATGAAATGATTTTAGACAAATTGATTACTAGTAAATAAATGAACAATGGTGACACTATAATGTGTAAAACATGATTAAAATGATTTTCTTTCAATTTCCCTGAGAACAGGTTTAAAACAGAATTTGAATAAATAATGAAAAGCTTGAGAACAAGTCTGTGATGATGTCATGATTTGTCATCCGTATGAAGCTAGATTACCGTAAATAATGCATTTCGAATTCATTACCCGTACTATTGTCATTAAATCGTATGTTAACTGTAATTACTTTGTATATGTCATGCTATGTATGATGGTTTTGAAATAAATGCTAAATGTGCCTATTACAGTCGAAGTCTTACATAAAATGCGACATAGCTGTTGATTTGTCAATCGAAGATTGTGAGTACTGTTACATTAAATTTTAAAGCTTTATAAATTGTCCTCTTAAAATACATCTACCAAAATCCTACACGACGGAATCAAGTCGTACATTCAGTTGAATGGTTTTTAGACATTAAAATTTTGTAAGAATTTAGCAATATGGGAGCTGAGAGTGTGTGGTGTGCATTAGACTAATCAAATACATTAGGTTTTGTATAAATCGATTTCGTTGAGTTGCCATTCAAGTAACAATTCCCCATGGCAGCATTATCGTGAAACATCAAGCATTACACATGCTCATGCGAACAACAATGTTAGTACTCTACTTTGTTAAAGCGTTTTACATCATTGTATTTTGTATCGAGTTAATTGTATAGTCCGAGTATGAAATTAAGTGACCACTGTTGTACAGTTTGTTTGTTTACAATAAATTTATCAAATCAATGCTGCTCATGTCATCAATTTACCAATTAGAAAAATAAGAAGATGCGAGCAATTAAACGTAATTACTAGTATGTTGTACCGAGAATGTTCTATAATTATTTTACATGAATGATTTTGTACATTGTAGTAGAAGTCGGGTTAAAAGCTGTTCGAATAATTGTCTATCAGGCAAATCTTCATATGCAAACGAATTTTTTATTCATGCGTTTGCAATGCTAAACTTTGACTACGTTAGAAGCGTACGCTAATCGACATATAGGTAAATCAATATTGACTTCCAGTAGCCAGTAAATATAATTATTAAGGTCAAGTGTTGGACATATGTTTCTTTCTGAAGAAGAATTCAACAACGTAACATTGACGACTTTTCGGTGAAAAAAAATATGAAATATCTGCTTCATTGTTTTAAATTGGACACAATGCTTATTGGTTATAAATAGCATGATGTATCATCTATCTGTAGACACCAGTTTTTTTTAGAATTTAAGTGATTATATGTTAAAGTTACGTAACATTAAACTAACTTGGTGCAGAAACTGCCACTTCGGAAGTTGTAACCCTTATACAATGTATGTGTTTAATTGATACAGAATGACCTGTAAACAAAGGCTACCGTTTATTTTGTCGTGCACAAATACAGAACTAATCATTCGATCACATTTTGACAGAAATGGAAATAATTTCAAAACATTATCAGACCTGAGCATGTTTTAAGATAATATGTTACCATGAAATAACATGGATTGGCAACAGCCAATTATGTTCATGCCAAATAAACTTGAAACTTGAAGAAATCTCATCTGATTTCTCTCTTCAGTCAACAAATTAGGCCTGAAGCTAGACAGAAACAAGACATGATTTAAGCTTCATTAATAATCAATGATGAATGTCTAGTAATCACCTATTTATTTTTCATTGTGTCATATATCATTAAAACATTATGAACTCGTTGTAAAAACAAATATGTCCATGTTTTCATGACTGTATATGAATCATCGACGGATCACCTACCCGTCGGCTTATTTCTACAACCCCTTCGGTTTATTTCTACAACCCCGTCGGCTTATTTCTACAACCCCGTTACTCAATAATTGGCGACATTGTGATTTTGGTACTACATGTATCAATGTTTTTATATCGATGAGCTCTTTACAATGAACACATACTGACCTACTTCTATGTCTCCCCTTAATAGGGTTAATCAAATTCCACAAACCCGTAACTCGCTTATTTACGCAAAACTTCAAACTTTGACTACAAATGCGATTTTCTCAAAATGGGAAAAATGACAAATAAGCCGTTGCTAGGAAACGGGTCGGGAAACAGAAAAAAAATAAAACGAACAAAAATCGAAGAACATGCTATATATACTATCATTGTGTAAAATTTCAGAACAATCGGAGAAAATTCGATTTTTGACCCATGACGTCAAGGAAAGGTCGCATATACTACCTTAAGTCAACATAGATAAGAATGTTTCATAAGAGAGCAACAAATGTTCTTATTTAAAGCATTTAGTCTGAGACGTGATCATTGCTTAATTAATATGTATATGGCCAACGAGTGCGGAACGATTTAATAAATGTTTATAGACCTATGATATACAGAATATTTAAACACGAATATCATTTGGCACATATAGTATCATAATTACAATATACAGTATATACGTACAGCAGAATAATTTGGAAGATTAACTTTGAAAATAAGGAATGACGATTGTAAATATTCATAATTTCCATGGTAAACCTAGCCATAGACATTACACTAAAATTACATTACACCATGTAGAATTTGTATTTTATAAGCAATGGAAACGTTAGGAGATACATGTAATGTCACTGTGTTATATTTATGTCTTAATTATCGGCCACAGACAAAATCTAATTACTACTGTATATATAGTAGATTTAGTATTGTCTGCTAAATCCCTATGTAGCGCTAAATTGGTACATTTTGTAATTAATTCCCGTTAATATGGCCGTTCTGAATGTAACAGTGACAGGTGATTGTAATTTCATCCTGATAACAAATCTATTCTCAACATACCGTTCACATTTAGTAGTGCAGTGATGTCCTATAGACAGATGTACTAATTAAAGCAATCACGTGACTTTTAAAACAAAATTAATCCGTTTCGATATCTACATACCAACAAACACGGCAATAAAAATTGTCACAAACTATATACGTATATGTACATGTATCAATATTCTACTAATACATAGTTCTATAATATACTAACTGATAAAATGCTTTCAAAGGCATCAAGAAAGAAATCCTTAAAATGTCAGTATGTGATTACAATGAAGCTGTAACTTCAAATATTAGATATAACAACAACAAACCAACATGTAAATGGCATTTTGCTTTCTCGTCGATACGATTATGGGCAATAATGTGCTGGACAAATTGACGCCTGTCGTCTATACAACAAGATATCTCTCAAGTCTTTGCGTTCAATCTTTAGGAATATATAGTTCCACGCCAAGTTTTATTATAATGAAATAACTGACATGTGATTTACGGCTATGTACATATGTATTATAAAATACTAAATCTAGACATAACCATGTTTTACATACGATACATTCTATAATAAATACAAATTATTCTTATTACCATGTACATGTACTATAGGTAATCTTTGCACCACAGCTGAAACATAATTTGTTGATATAATTGTTATTAAAAAGGTTTACAAAATCTGTGTAGCATTGCACGTGTTGTGTGGAAAAGGTCTCGCTGGCTGATTCTATTTGTACAGGGAATGTTGAAGTTATTGCATCAAAATCGCTTTTGTTTCCTTCTCATACAGTTTTTATGGTTATAATGTAATTGAATCAACAAATACATTTTATACATTCTCTGGGCTCTAAACAACATGTACGAGTAGACAGTCAGTTACCTCGACCATCAGAGTCCAGTAGGCGAGCTAAAACTGTTAGCAGAATGTAGTTCTGCTAGAAATAAATCAACATGAAGAAACTTTTCTTTTACAAACACCGAAGTGTAACGTAACAGATCATGTCATAATATTCCATGTATGTGTGCATAACTTTACAATGTCTAATAGCGACATCATGTCATTTGATGCAGACAATGTCTGCGTTTGACAATTAATCTAGGACTTAACCATGTTGGACATCTTGTAAGAATGCCCAGTAACAACGAGAAATGTGTGTTTTCTTTGCTAAGAATAACAACATAATTAAGTATAAATAAAAGACGTCTTGGGAATGTGTTGAATAATTTATGTTGTCTGCGTATCTAGCCTGGATTACCTGCCTCTAACTGCTACACAGAAGATTAGGAAGTGTACGCCGAGAACCAGGCTAACGCTGACCTTTTCCTTCCATTGAAGTGAATTCGTCCACGAAGGAGCGACCTCTACAAAGAGCATGAATGTATATGACAGTCTTTTATACAAGATGGTTTGTAATGGTATACTTGATAATATATTTGATGTATGTAAACTGTATGTCCTAATCACGACTGAACGACTGTTGACGAGTTTCCTGGCACACGGATGAGGGGGTAGGAGAAAATGTTGCTAATGGTGTCAATAACTTCAAGGATACGTGTATTTCCATATAGTTACTTGTTTTTCTAAGCTTGTTACTGGTATTTCTGGCAAGAGTATGATCAACAGCATCAACCTCTCCAAAACAACACATTTTGGGAGTAGCAAAATTATGTTGTTGTTGAGAGGTTGTTGCTCTAGAGAGGTTAAATTGATATCTAAATCATGCTGTGGTAAAATCATGTTCTTCTTGAAGGGAGGTTGTTGCTCAAGAGTGATTTACAATAAGGTTAAAACAAGGGTATGTTATAATATCTCTCAGTGAAAAAGGTAGATTCGTAACGATAGAAAATTGTATTTTATGTTACTAATAATGTAATTGGAGATGAACTCCACTATCTACTTGAATGTCCCTTCTTTACTAATGAACCTAATCGATTATTATCCTTTGCTTATGCTAGACAAACCAATATTTTATGCTTGAAACGAAATATGTGTGAAGAAAATGTCGATAGATTAATCGAAGTATGTAAATGTATCTATTTAATCCTTAGAATTATAAAGAATCCACCTGACAATCCTAGCTATGCAATTCTAGTGTTTCTATCCTCTTAATTACATACCATCACTATTTATTAATAGCTGCCAAGTCATATAAATGTATATGTATAATTACTTTGTATTTATCATTTGTTATTACATGCATGACTATCAAATTGTTTTTTTTATCAACACATACAGTCTGATAAACTGTAAAGAATGTTATATTATATAATTATACCTCTTATTACAATACTATATGTGCTGAGTGAAACATTAAACTGTGAACTATTCTTGAAGATTTAGATCCAATTTTACAACATGACTAAACTAGTGGTTCTTCTCGTATACATGTACATGTAATTGAAGTTTCTTTTGTAATTGGGGCTACTGACTTCCGACGCAGGTCTAGTCTTAATTAATTAAGAATATTTGTGACGATAAGCGTCTTAAAGTTAATTATATGCAAAGAAAATCAAAGTTTGTTTTTAACTTTTCCATTTTACAACGAATCGAAAAATGACATTTTAACGGGATGTGCTATTTATATTTATCCAAGAAAATGAAAAGCTAGTCGACAATAATTCCAGCCAACGTAAATCGTTTTTCTCGATTTATTTATTTAAAGGAGAGTATGTGACATTTATAGAACGTTTTGAAACATGAATAATTGTCTAATCATTTATTGACAAGAACATCTGACAAATATCAAATAGCATTAATTTGAGAAGGGCATACACAAAAGACCATTTGTGAAGTTCTAAAGAATACGTGCCTAAAAGCAAGTTTATCTATATTAAAAACTAATATATTGATGGCATCATCGTACCAATTGGATTACACTAAGACCAACCATGTGAGTCCAGGGAAGTCCTTGCTATCAGAGATACGGTATGAACCGATTCCTACAGTAGGAAATAGTCATATAGAGTTGTATCTATTTTGACGTCCGCTTGTAACGCGCCGTTGGGTCCTGCAATGTAGGTTGTCGACTCCAAGTATTCTGAATCTAAATCCCTAGCGAGAGAGAACGATAGAACGTTCTAGGAACCTTAAAACATCGCAAGAACGATTAAAGGCTTAATCTAGAACACTTCAATAATGATTTTCAGCGTAACACTAGCAGTCGTTGGTGTAGAGCAAATCATTTTACTTACCTGTCTAAAGGAAGTACGAGTAACCATCGGTTCATTTGCCCTCCCCAGCTCTTTGGTTGGCATGCGCTCAAAATATGAGTTTTTTCAAACTTGTGAATCCAGAGTTAATAATTTTGGGGATCAAAATGTAAACATTTTAATCGTTGCTCGTGAAAAGAAGGCATCTCCCAACATACTGGCTGACAGATTTTAGTATTTTAAGTGTTCTAAGTATATATACAAACAATAAATATGGTGAATTTATTCGAAACTTTCATGTGTAAACATTTTAATAAAACACCCAGAAATGAAAGGAAATGTAAATTTTGCGTATCCCTAGAAGATGAATATCACTTTGTTTCAGAATGTCAGTTAATTATATTCAAATGTTCAAAAAAAAAATATCAGAAAATGTTATTGGAATTGACCAAATATACCAAATTTATCGAACTAATCTCGTCTGAAAATGAAACAAATAATTCAAGAACTCGGTGTATATTAATAAATGTTTTAAAATACGTGACGACGCCCTGTATATATGATCTTAACGGTTTTTTTCACACTTTCTCTTCATTTAATTGCAATATGGATATTTTTTATTTATTTTTGACTTATTACATGGGTTATGGGAGTGTGCGTCATACAAAGTTCCGTTTGTGACAAGGAGTGTACATAAACATGTTATTGTATGATTCCCCTGACCTGCTTTCACTCGAATATACGAACTAATTTACAGACTCTGAAAACATAAATCTATTAGAAGACTTATAATGACAAAAATTATTAAGCACAGAACTCTTAGAAAGTACATGTAGTTTTCTTTATTTGATAGCAAGGAAAATTCATTTCCACTTTGCTGTACGTGGCCTATAAATTCAACCATGAAAAATGCAGTATCAATCTGTTAATTCTCGTTTCTAAGTGTATACGAGGGATGATTCTAAGACAAATCGGCTTTGACTAAAATAATCACAACACATGATATAAAATTACAAATACAATGTACTCGATATCCGAAAATTATAAGGCGATTGATCGAAAGGCATTTTTGCAAAATACTCTCAGTAATAGACTATTCAATTAAGAAGGTCTGCTTCCGGTATTCGGTGCCATACCACGACAGGATGTATTTTGGCAATGTTTCCTCCTGTTTAGATCATGCATTAGGAAAAATCATTCTGTTGTTCAAAGGATGTTGTTGCTCAAGACAGGACCACTCTGGAAAGCTTGTAATGTACTTTCATCTACAGCTTATTTGCATAAGAACGTGAAAAGGCGTCCTAAATTAAGTCTCAAAGGACAGATAGGATAATGACTAGCAGTGTCTGATCTCCATGACACTCACGGTCAACGATGTTAACAACATTGACAAACATACAACACAGATGATTAAAGGATAGATTCAATGGGTGACGCGCTAGTTTCCACAGACATATCTGTATACGTAATATGTACTAGAGCTTTTAGTCGAAATATATGGTGATAATATGGATGGATGGATGTCATATTGTTAAAGACATTTGTGTGTTAAGACCAAACCATATACAGTCAAATCTGTGTTAAAGGCCACCTCCGAAAAAGCATTGGAATGTAGATATATCCTTAAACAGCTTTATGGTAGAAAATCCCTTGTAGACGTAAATTTAAGTTCTTGTGAATTTGAAAAGATGCATGAAACAATATATCAATAAAAATTCTGATAATACCGTATTTATTTGCTATATCGATCAAGGACTTATATATATACATATGTATGTATATTTATATGCCCTTGATACGATCTAATATTTCTTTCCATTGTACATGTACTGAATTGTTATTTATTAAATAATTGCATTAAATTTTATTTCATGTACTCATAGTTATGTGTATGTTGTAGTGACGATGAGTTGTTATACTTAAGTCTAAAATACAATTTCAGTTCCATAATTATATTGTAATAAGATAAGATATTGTAAATTGATGATTCCAGTAGACAATTATGGCGTTACTGTAAGGAAAGTTTTGAGTATTTTTTTTTATAAAGTTAATACAAATTCTACTGCGGTAGTAAATATCTCAAGAGTGAATCATTCTAAACAGAAATGTTCTATTTTGGGGGGGGGGGGGGGGTAAAAACTTAAAGCATTCTATTTTTTAAATGATTAAACGAGTGTTTATGATACGTACAGTTCTAATATTTAATTTTAATAAATGTACTAAAATCTTTACTATTCATCATGATTGTTTCTGCGCTTTATTTTAGTTCGAACTGACATACACATGAAAATAATAATACTATAGTTTATACATAATTTCGTTTATATGTCGATTAACAGTTTTAATGCAATTAGAATTGAGCAGGTCTTTTGATTGTTGTTTCGAGAAAAGGTGCGAAATACTCCATTATAAAACGATAATTTTTTATTTAGATATTTTTTATATTGAGCATCATGTAAATATTGATACTCAGAATTTTTATTTTGTTAAGAGCTAGTTTTATACCATTGTTTGTACATTATGTTCCTCATATTTTCACGTACGCGTGAAGTGAGAAGGATTTTGACTTTGAGGAAATTGTTCAAGAAACAATTACAACTATATATACATATATAAGTCCTCGATCTTTGTTCTAGACTATTTAGATTATGTTTAAATATTCTTATTACACACAGCCAGTGTAAATTAATGCTAGCTCTGGGTGTTAATGGTTAATGGATCAAAATCCGAATTGTCTTTCTATTTCAAAGTCATACACGACGTATTATATCAATGATTTACTCATTTTATGGTTAAGACACAATAAGCAACAAATAAATTATATTAAATTTTACATGCATACACACTTTCGTTTTCGAATACTTGTAATATTAGTGAATAAGAAAATTGGTTCTCGTGATGTATAACGCTATCAACAACCAAATTAATAAAATAATATAATCATGGATATTCGGATTTTAAAAAAATCAATAAAAAAATACTAATATTTTTTCTATAACCGCATTAACATCTTTTACTTGCCAACTACGCTAGCATTTTCTCTGTTGTACAAATTATACTATCGATGTTCATACACAGATAATTACGTATATTACAAGCTTGTATAATACCACCCGCGGTTTTATTGCCTATCGATTTCCTGGGGCTATATTGGTGACACGGTAAATTTTGGCCAGTATCATGTGTTCTATCAGATGACCTAAAGGGAAACAATCCAATAGTTGGTATCAGCTTAATCAACTCGATCTCGAAAGGGAGGCTACTTATGGAAATTGACCAAAATTGTTCCATATGGGCCAGCCTGTGAATAAAGGTTATTCTTTTAAAAACTGTCATTGATTATTTAGAACAAAATTACCCCCGAATAAGGGCCACTTGTCGATGAAGGCCACTTTTCGTCTTTCATTTTTGTGACAGCTTAGTGCGATTATTTTTACAGTTAAATTCATTGCAGAACAAAATTGAAATCTTTGTTTTATAAAAATGATAAAAGACAAAAGAAAGTAAGAATGGAATATTGTTGTTGCTGTTGGTTGCTGTTGCTACTGCTAATGCTTATGTTGCTGCTGTTGTTGATATGTTGTCGTTATTGTTTTGTTTCTAACATGGTCAGATAATTTAAGCTACCGTAATCAAGATGCTGATTATGTTGTTTTATTTTAACCGCATAATTAAACTAACAGAATGTAGCGATCTAAGAAAATAGGCAATAATAGGATAGCGGGAAGTCACTCCCTATTTTAATCAATCAATCCGTCCGTTCAGGTATTAATTTTCATAATAACTCCGTCAAGACTAATAGCATGTCAACAAATTTATCATCCTCACGAGATACGGTCAACTAAAGTTGAAACAATGTTATCGAATGACATTCAAATCACATCGCATGTTTTGTTAATTTATCAATGCAATAAATATTGCGCAACAAACATTGATTACATACAAAGCGTGGTATGAAAACACCAATGATTCCGAAATAGAAAATCTTCATGGTATTTCTGTCCGTTTGTGGTGTCTAACAACAGATCCGTGTCCTCCGTGTATTTTATGATGGAATTTTGATAAGAGGGACGTTCCAACAGTATCCGGCTCTGCAACAATTTAATTCTTGAAACCTTTCGAATTCTAGTTCGAACTTAGGTTGTATAAAAGGCCACTGGTCAGCATGTTATCATGCAATAGTATATCCTTGCAGTGAGAAACTTTAATGTACCCATATTGGGGAATTTTCACGGTAGTCATAATTATACATGTATATGTATAGTCACTATTTAGGGCAGACCTATTTTCTGTGCGACAAAATATGGCTGTTATTATGTCGACGGGCAATTGTTCCAAACGATGTCATAGGAAAGAGATTCAAGAATCACCTTTAAAGAATCTTTAGAACACTCCTCGTGATATTACACTAAGATTGAAGGAAACATTTATCACAAGATGATATAATCAGATCATGACAGAGATTCTACGTTTTATAGACTCTGTCTAATAAAAGCGATCAATTTGTCGGAGTTTATAGGCTTCACAAATATCGGTCGTTCGTCAATGAATGAAATGTGCACGAAACGTGAGATGCAGCTGTAATAGAAAACAAGATAAGAGAATATTAAACGTACAGTACTTGATACAATAATCTAAAAACAACCTCAATTAACACTATGTGACATTGACATGCAGGTGCTTCTTTTGGAATGGTCAATAAAATCAACATTGGATTTAAATCGATACATGTATTATTCGAATAATGACCAACACAGGTGCATGGGTACATACATGTACATGTACAATGTAATGATATACCTTCGAACGGGATATGCTGTTGTTTAATTAATAATTATTGTGTGCAAAAATGTCAATGCATATTTATTTCATTATTTATCTGTTGTTTACCGACCCATTCGACAGCTATGGTCATTTCAGGGCCGCCCCAGAGGGAGGGCAAATATTATATAAGAGAACCAGACTGGCATAGATTTTGTATCCTTACTTTTTCGCATAGTTTTCCTGGATCTTTATCGTGACGGTGTAAAGCATCGTTACACGCCTCGTCGTTTTTCCTGTGATTTTCTGGACACAGTACTTGGCTCGGAAGTCGGCGTCGAGATTCGAACCCTCGACCTTTTGTTCAGTAGTCCAGCGGGTTACCACTGTATTTTGATTGATACACTTGACGTTAAGGCAGAAGAATTTTATAAAATGTAGAACTATTGACACAATAACACTTTCGTACAGAGATTTTCATGATGATGTTGAATGTTAATTGTATGTCTTGTATTCATGACGTCTTGTCATTTATAGATAGCTCTAACAAGTCTCTCTCTCGTCTTATACATGACTAAAAGGTAAAGCTCCAAAAGTGTGCCTTCCTACCTATTATATCGACTCTGTCTCTATGTAATACATTCGTATCAACTTTAGAAAAATGAGATTTGTTAGTCTTCTTCTGAAAGATAAGGATTGGCAAACTTGTTAACGTTCACGCTACTTTTTATTACGTTTTATGAACAGAACGTTCTCATTCTATACATATACTATGACAACCATATCACTGATATAATATTATGTTATTAGAGCCACAAATATATAGAGAAAGTCTGTTGTAGAAAATAATTCCATTCATTTGTATATATTAGTAGATGTTCGCCATTCATATTCGAACAAAATATAAAAATGCTAAAAAGTACATTTTGCAACATTCGAATGTGTTTAAACGTTCTAGATATTTTAATAACTAGCCTGTCAGACTTTAAACCCGGCATTATCCGAGTTACAAATTGTCCATTTGAATTGTATCATTAATCCGAATCACATCAACTCTTTGACTTAAACATGGGACAAAATTAGTTAACTGTCAAACACATACTGTACAATGTACAGTCAATCCTGTCAACAAAGGCTATCTTTGGGAAGGACATGATCTGGTCTTTATTGACAAATCGCCTTTATTTGGAGATCATTTTGTGCTAAATAATAAATGACTGTTTTTAAACAAATGACCATTTTTCACAGGGTGGTCTTTATTCGGAGGTGGCCTCTATCACAGGTTTCACTGTACATAACAAGAAGAAAACAAAACAAAGGAAAACATGAGAATGATTAAGATGCATTCACAACGTGCACCATGTTGTGTTGTATCATGTTACCTTGACATGACTGAAAAATTTACGGTAAATTGCTGTGGAAATTGTTCTGGAAACGATTATATAACAGACAACTTAAATATAGTATTATCAGACATGAACAAGTGCGTGATTCGTAAATGAGGAAACTATCAAATATAATCAGGAAAAGTTCACATATGAACATAACACCAACAAATAATTTAAACGGTCATGTTTAAATAGATTGTTTATGGTTCTCATTAGGTGTCAAAAGTTGAAGGTCAAATAATGACCTTTGACTGATTATAATGTAAATTAGCAGAGTTTTCTGCTATTGTAATAGCAAATTTAACTCTTTTGGTCCAAAATTCTTAAGAGTCAAAATACCTTTTTAAAGATCAAATGAAAGCCCTGTTACTTCTACCTGAATATTCCAGTCAATAAATAATTCAATGTTCAATACAAGTCTTGATGATAATGAAGATGATGATGATGGTGGTGGTGGTGGTGGTGTTGGACTGGTGGTGGTTGTGATGATGATGACGAATCACTACCTCGATGTATTAAGCCGGACTTAAATGCAGATCAAAGAATTCCGCTGTCGTGATTAATATACCAAAACAAGAATGAAAAACATGGAACTATTGAAAAATATCATGACGATAACAAACCTGTAAGATTTACTCAAAAAAGTGAGCAATTTCCGTGATGTATATTATATTGGACACTAATACAGTAATACACTCATGTATATATATACGAATGATACATGTTGATCTATGTCTCAGATGTTGTCTAATGGTCCATTCGACGGTTGTAATCATTTCAGAGCCGCCGAAATAGAGAGGGAGATAAGATACATGATACCGGACATTTATATTCCTACTCTTGTTTCAACTAGTGTCCCTGGCTTTTATTGTGCCTAACCCCTTTCACGTGATTTTCTGAACAGTATCTGACTCGGTAGTTAAGATGGGGACACTCGGAAAAGGAGTCCCTGTAATATCGAAATGTGTGGCCGAAATTCGAGCCCTTGTCATTTCGTTTAATAAACCAGGGCGTTACCACTAGACCACCGATCACCACTCTATATTGGACACTAGTTCAGCTATGAATAAAGTTCTGTTCTGTTCTAGATAGCCTCCGCTTCAAAGTTTGTCTCCTCTGGCCACTGTTCCGGCTACTATGGAACATACCTTTATTCGTCTCCTGATAACTGCGTGACCGCCCGGGCACTCATTAGCACTGAAGTATTCGAAGTAACAATTGTATGTTATAATGTAATAGGAACTAAGAATTATGTATGAAGACATGAACATGCGGCACCGTCATCTACACTGCTATGCGTCAAACAAATGCTCGTGTCGTAGAACAAGGGAAACAACTCAGTCAACATAAGTTTTATCGCAGCAAGAGTTGCTTCGCTTCGAATCACATGTACTGTAAATGTCTAAATGACAGCTGCGCGGGAAACAGCTGTTGTCGTAAACAGCATTGCAACAGGTGTGCTCGTTGATGCGAGAGATCATACACATTTTACAAAATCCAAACACGTGATCAATACACTCTTGATTCGTCAAGTTCGAGTTTCATCTCAATTTCCGAACATGCTTCAGTTCACAACTGAACAGTTCATTGTGTAATTATGTACAGACGGCAGCTAAATAGCTGCTCGGTCCTGTAAATTTTTAATGCATAATTAAGATTTCGAAATTCACGGAAAACGCGAATAATATCAGGTATAGTTGTGTCAAGGCCTTATATACATATATAAGTCCTTGGTTGTGTCGAATAAATAAAACTACCTGAAAATATCAATAACACCAGTTAGTGCATTCATTTCTCTATCAGTGAAATAAATGCTAGTAACTTTACAGATAGGCTGGGTCTCCTTTGCATTTCTATTTGAAACCGGAGTAATAATTCTGAGCGAGACACTTATACCACATTCATTGTCTGATAAGCGATTTACTAACTAGATTTCTATATTCGGGTATGGAAGCATGTCCTGCTTTTTGGCTCTAGATTGGCTCCAGGATAAAAAGTGCAGGAAGCGGCCTATATTGCCAGTAGGAATTAAGCTTCGTACGCGCCAGTTCGGTGATATTTTCTCAACGTGTTCAAAATCAATTTAATAATTAAAAGTGTATTCTCTTTAGTCACATCCAGACTCAGGTTTAAATCCGACCATGGACTCTACGGGGCCGTAAGTAACTGCATGTGGTGGCTTAACACCCCCTGTAATGGTAATTATGATAATTAAGGCCATAACAGTTTGTTAATTTGTTTCTGGTTATACATGCATGCAAATAAATGTTCTTCCTTCCTCATTGTCATAATATATACATATACAAAAATAGCTCCCAGTGTGAAATTGCCTCCTACATGCCTGCAACTTATAATGTAGATTCTCTGATCTAATTAAGATATTCCTGCGTTAAAGTTAATTTCAAAAGGCCATGTGGTCGACATTCACTTCCGGCGGTATATTCGAACAATTAATTTTACAAATGTTATTAAAACAATATTCGTTGTAAATAAATGAGACGATGTCACGAATCTATTTTCTAATAGGAGATCTCCTGTACTCGCAGTTCTCCTAATTTATATTTTCTTGCCCGCATATGAAATCGCTGATAAAAGAGAAAGTGTATTTTATTTGACAAGCACATTGTTTTCAACTGACGCTTTCTTCTGACAGTTGGAGCGAAATCCATGCGCACTGACCTTCAATGAACCTTGACGTAGCGGGAACTGTCAAATATGAACCAATCGTTTACAATTATTTGACCCCACGTGATATGCCGCGCTTGTCAAACAAACGAGGCTACAACGTTTGAGCGACCTCGTGGTGGTGTTGAAAATCGGACAAGGGAAGAATAGCGAGTTTATTTCAAAGTATACGTTGAGAATTGGTGATTTTGTGTATTTATTTAAATTCTGATATATTTGTGGATATAATGCGCCCGAAAAGAGGTAAAAATTATTTTGTTTTTGTCTTGTTAAGTCTAATTAAAATCTGACACTTGTTGAATCGACACTAAACCACGTGGTGGAGACAATAACGATTTAGTCAACATGTTTGTCTGCTGATTTCAGCATTTCTACGAACGATTTACTGAAAAATTGTAATTCTCACTATTAATTAAACTTATATTGTGTGTTTAGTGTTATAATTAAAGGAAGACACTGCACATGGTGTCCATTGTTTTTGTTAGAAAATTTGACAGTTTTCCGCGCCTCCATGTTTTCTTTGTTGATATGAGAATCGGCCATGTTGAATAAGTGTGTCATGTGTTTACCGTCTGATTTCTCTTTTCAATATTATTAAATAAACTTATATTACGCTCAAGAAACGATGATTGACGATTTGTTATAAGAATATTCCCTTTGTTTGATAATTTTTCTTTGTGACCTACTTTCTGTTGTCAATGAGCTTTGTCAAAGTGACGGTATTTCCCGCGCAACTATGTTCTAAAATTAGACATTGTGTTTTTCAGCCCGAGATATGGAACGTCCTTGGACTAATTACGAATCAATCGAAGCGAAGACTGTTGATACTTCTGACGTTCAGGGGTCAAAGAGAAGACG
The DNA here is from genome assembly GCA_964023205.1 of Lutraria lutraria. Lineage (NCBI taxonomy): Eukaryota > Metazoa > Mollusca > Bivalvia > Venerida > Mactridae > Lutraria > Lutraria lutraria. Next base: position 10,936,112 of record OZ026838.1, read on the forward strand.
AGGAAACTTGAATAAGGACAGCGTTCGAATTCTAAAACAGTGGCTTTATGATCATAGATACAACGCTTATCCGACAGATCAAGAGAAAGTTTACCTGTCAAACGCAGCAAATTTGACAGTCCTACAGGTGTGCAACTGGTTTATCAATGCTCGCAGACGAATTCTACCCGAAATGATTAAGGAAGATGGTCATGACCCAGAACAATATATGATTACTCGTAAACATAAGCAGTCATTACTTGATAGATTTGATGAGAGAATGATAAAACAGTCTGAACCAAGTCCTAATCTGATTCCGTATAAAATTGGTAGATTTGAAAGGGATGTGTCTTCTCAGCCAATGAGGACGCCATATATTGATGGCTATATGTCGGATTATGAAGCGTCATCAAGTGATTCTGAAGCGAGTGGTGATGGTATGCACACTGTTAGATTTAATCATCATGGGCAGATCTTGCCCCCTAATGGTGTCCTCTTGTATAATCATGATAGCGGATCACAATCCGATGGACAGAGTGTATGTTCCGGTGGAAATACTCCGCCACCATCCCCACCGTCGTCGAGGCCAAATGTTATTGTACAACCTGTGATGGAAGATAGGTTTCGACCATTTTTTATGTTGGTTGATGTGGCCATGAATGAACTTGAAAAACAAAAGGAAAGTGAATCCAACTCATCATAAACAAACAACATATTCAGGATTATATTGAACTTCATTCCAGACTTTCTGCTGATGAAATATTGTCTAAGCAAAATACTGACACTTGATATGTAAATTTAGAGTGATAAGTAGTTGAATCATTAATTGACAGAATTGTTATTGCAAATGTTTGATTTGTGTTTTTTTATAACTGCCACGACCATGTGTTCAAATTATGTCATGATTCCATTGTTCATCCATTATTGTATTGCTATGAAGCTCTTGTCACATCTTGTCTTTATCTGACTTTACTGATAATTACTTTACTATGACTGGCTTCATCATGTTATCTCTGTTATCACAAATGTTATTTCTCAAGGATTTTCATCGGTATAGTCTGAATTTTAGTTGAGATAATGATACTGGCTTTTGTAAATTGTATCCTTAATGGTACTCTGGCTTCACTTATCACATTGTTTGGATTGTATCTTGATAAGATATAATCTGATGGGATTGACTTACTCAAATCGATTTACTTTTTTTGTTACAGAATACATACATTTTGAAAGCATAATTATTATTATTTGTCTTTGACAAAGTTAATTTATTTCCATGTAATAGATTTGTCTGTATTAACTTTTAAGGTCTGACCAACCAAAAGTCAGTTGAAGTGAAAAATATTCAGAATTAGTTTCTATACATAAAATCATAGAATTAATTAGCATCACAAATAATGGTTATTGCTAGATGGTGGCATGTTTACAGTTTACACTCTGTCATATTTTATCTGAAGTTTTATTAGTATGCTAATTAATTTTGGCATGTTTACACCTTTACAACAGAAAGTTTATGGTCCAAGTTGTTATAATTGACTCAATATTAATATGGTTACCTTCTCTGGCTAGTTGTATAAATAATAAACATACAAATAGTAATACTTCACAAGCAAGAGGTTTTACATGGTTTTACTTTTATTTTATGAAATTCAGTATATCTGTATGTGTATTAAGTAGGACAGTGAGTATGAAATTTTTACATCACCAACATTGTCAGTATGATAGTTGTGATATTTGAGGTGGTTTGATATTGTAATGTGTTTATTTTCATTGGACAATGATTCATTGCTTAGTATGCCTTCAATAATATTTTATGTCTAAATTTAGTCAACTTCCTGGTTCAGACTTCACTTTCTTGTAAACTGCAATTGATTTGATTTATGACGAATAATTTAATCCTTCGAAGTAGCACAGATGAGACCATAGGTTTAAGTAACATTTTTGCATTAATTCTTTCAGTTTACTTCATTGAAATGATTTCATTGAGTTGTCTATCTTTTGTTTTGATCTAATTTTTTAATTTTTGACTAATTCTGTAAAGTGCATTTAGTCACATTTAGTAGGTCAGACAGTCATCAATTTTTAAAGCCGAGCATTACATGTCATGTAGATTCTTGAGTTTTACCGTTAAGTTGATTTTTTTGTAAATATTTCTGTTAAGTTTGTATGTTGATATCTGAGTACATTTTGCATAATTTAGCTCGTGAATTGTCACAAAATACTATTTGCTCACAACAGTAAGAGACCTTGTCATTATTTCTAATCTGATATCTTCGGTTTCATAAATGACTTCTGTATACTTAGTATCATTGTGTTAGTTAAGTGCTTTTTTCTGTATGTAGAATTTCAGATATACATTTAATATCTATTACATCAATGAAAATAGTTATATTGAGTGAAGTGTTAATTGTGCCTTACATATATTGAATTAAGTGTGAGAATATCTTCAGGTTTTATACATTTCTTACTTTGCTATGTAAATATACCGAAACAATTGTTACTGTAACATGAATTGTTAGTATTAAATTTGTATGTCACAATTTTCTGTGAACACTAATAAAATGTAGACTACAGCATAAATCTGGTCAGTTCTTTATTATTGTGCATTTAGTTGGCAGACATGAATAATCAAGACTTGTACAACATATTTAATAAGTATTTTTGAGCAGTCAATCAAGTTTCACATTTGTACATGACCAACCAGCATTAAGTTGTGTGATGTCAGTAAATTGGAATGAATATATATGGAACTTACAATCAATGTATTCAATTCCTGATTACTTCCAACAGTGTAGTGACAAATCATGTTCATTAAAAAAAATATCACTGTTTACTGTAGAAACATACTAGCTGTCAGCATTACTAGTGAATTGTATTGTACTATCAGTACTCATCTGTTCCATCTCCAAAACAATTCACAAAGAATGTCGCAGTAAACTGATTTAAAATTATAAAAAAAATAATTGAAGAAGTTATATAACTGTGATGTGACATGGCATGGAAGCACCTCTTTCAAAAATTTAGAAGATCTTGACATCTGTCAAGAGGTGCTAAAGTCACACACTTAAGAGATAAAGCATTTTATTGAAAATATGTTGATACACATCTATCAATGTAAAGTAGTCCAAAGATGTGTATTCAATATATGTGTATATGAATGATTCAAGGAAGGACTTCTTCATCACTTAATTAATATAAGACAATTCATGTTCAATTTATCTATGATTTATTTCAAATGCCTATATTAAAGTAAAACAAAAATTAAATATTTAAGATCAATGTTTTCCGGAGTTTTCAATAACAGGTGGTTTCTCCAGTACGTGATCAATCAATCCAAAATCTTTAGCTTCCTCCGGTGACATAAAATTATCTCTTTCCATCGCAGATTCTGAAAAAAGAATTATAGTAGTTAATCCATTTGCGAATAAATTTGAGCCGAAAACAGCTGTGTTAGCTGAATAAAAGCCATTCTTTAAAGAAAATGTCATTGTTTATTTAGAACAAAAATACCTCTAAATAAAGGTCACCTGTCAATTAATGCCACATATCTTTCCCAAGGGTGGTATTTGTTCACAGGTTTGACTGTAGATCCAACAAATCTTGTCAAGTAAATAAATTGAAACTAACATGAAGAACAACTCAATAGTTAATAACGATCCTGTATAGTGTTGTACACTTCTTGAGAGTAAAATTTATAAAGCAATACAAGGTCCTGTCAACCTACTGTTCTTATATCAAATGAATCTGTGCTCAGGTGTCAAATATTGATAGAAATATTCCATATGTGCACAATGTGGCAGCTCAGGATTTGTATAAAACACCAGGAAATATTCAAATCACAGTCGTAATATGTGAACAGCTGTCACAAGTACTATGAACAATATTGATAAATTATTGAATTTATCCATTTTAATCAGTCAAATCAACAAATGTCACATTGGTGATCGATGACACAAACAAAAGGTTGCCAAAAATGAGTCAAAACCTGTGAGCAAATGACACTCACTGGTAAGACAATGTGGCCTTTACTAATAGGTGGCATTTATTTGAAGGTCAGTGTTCTCAATGATCAGTGATGTTAAAGCATGACCTTTATTCAGAGGGTGGCCTTTATACAGAGATGGATGCTTACACAGGTTTAACTGTAATTTCAATACAAATGTTTAAAAAACAAAATTTCATATGAAAATAAGGAATCACACAGATGCAAGCAGACAGAATATTTCAACCTACTACCAATGCCCAAGTCAACTGAACTTTTACAAGGATTGTTATACAACCTGCAGTAATCAGTACCATGTAATACATAGTTCCCACATCTACAATATTTACCTCCCTTGGCAGTCATCTTGCTTGGCAAATTCAACAGGCATTGATAGAAGATATTTATATTTTTGTTTCGATAATTCTAAATATAGGATATTCGTATGTGACAACTACATTTTCTTAAACCTGATGTGCTTATGACATTAACAACTTGATGATAAAGTTAATAAATTTTCAGATTTTTTCTATAAAACGCATACAAAATTTGCATAGCAAGATGGCTGCCAAGGGAGGTAAATATTGTAGATGTGGGAACTATGTATACATACAGGATCACTCAATGTGATGAAAAGCATGAAATTATCATTTTGACTATTATATTGAGTATCAGGTTGGCACTATCAATGTTAGACAAAAAATGCTCAATGTTACAATATACTGAAACAGCCTAGGATGTTATGTTAAATAATAATGGAAACTTAATTTTGAATTGCATTAAAAAACCTTGCAGGAAGAAAATTTTAATGAAATGATCAACTCCCAACTCGAGAATTACCTGACTTAATTGACTTGTCAATACTGGTACATAAATTCAGAATAAATGCAATTACTTTGAATAATGAAGAAAAATTACATAACTTGAATAAATTCAACATAACCAAAAAGTCAAAATTATAGAAAGGAACATACTTATCATGCATATTGGTAAAATAATCATGAAAATAATTAATTCCATCTTATTTAAATTTGTTTCAATGAAATATCAGTAACTATTTATGGTACATGTCTGATAGGAGTACATTCTATTATTTTACCTATTCATCAGTTGTCTAGAAATAATTATACAATTCATGTCTACAAACTTTCAGTAAAGTATCAGCAAGTTTACCTATTAATTCCACTGGCTTATTTGTGTGTTTGGCGTAAATATCATTTAATCTTTTCTTCTGTCTTAAGATTTCTTCTGCTTGAATTTGTATATCAGTTGCTTGACCCTGAAAAATAGTACAGTTACAGTAAGCTCAGGCTTAAAATGATAATACAACAATTTGATAAAAACACAAGAGCTTTATAGATACAGGTATTTCTATTTCAAAACTGTTTATATCACTAGAAAGTAATTTAAACTGCTAAGTTTTTTTACTAAAACAATATTTATGAGACCATTGTTTAAATACCATAATTAAGTGCTAAATCAAGATAATAAATTTAAGCTCAAATTTCATATTTGATAAGATTAATAAATAGCACTGTAATCAAGCTATAAAATGGATAGGTGTCAAAATGGTAGCATTTTCCCAATAACCTGTAAGCGGATAGTGTACTAGCTTTTACTAGGGGGCTATGAGGTAAAGATTTACAACACAAACTGTTACATAAATTGTTTGAACAACAAATGTAAGAATGTGATATAATACTGATAAAGCCCTTTAATGTAGAAAAATGCAAATGTAAACATAACAGCTTATCTCCATTCAAATCACCATCATCTGGACAAACCCATTTTCTCTTTGTTTATTGAGCAATGAAGATTATAACACTAAAACAAGATCAAAGGTTTCTGTTATATACATCACACTAACACTTGAAAAGGTGCACACATATCGAACTGAAATTATAAAATAACATAGATTGTGTGTCCTGTACCAAAGTAAAACACCATTTTTGATGAATTACTATATGTTTACCTGAGCACTTCCTAAAATTTGATGCACCATAATTCTAGAGTTAGGCAGTGAGTATCGCATGCCTTTGGCTCCAGCAGATAACAGTAAGGATCCCATACTGGCAGCTTGTCCTACACACCAGGTGGCTACTGGAGGTTGTATATACTGCATTGTATCATATATAGCAAGACCCGAAGTGACAACTCCACCTAGATGTAATACACAGAAAATGAAAGTTAAAATATTGTAACCAATCTGGTCAGGATGAAATTTTTTGGCATTAGATGATGCAATGTACACATTGTTACTGTTAGATAATTCCAATAATTTAATTAAGAAAATGAATAATTATATTGCAAGATTTATTCAACTTCAAAAATATACTTATAAATCAAAGCAAAAAATCTGAAAGTACCAATGCAATCAATCCCTGGATAAACCCATCGATAATTGCATTTAGTAGAAAGATCACAATATTATAGAATTTTATTTAATTGAATTATGTAAGACAATGTTAACACCTCAGATTAATCCATATAAAAATACACAGTAATCAAGTTCACTTTCACTCAAATGTTTATTCTAAGAAAAAATGTTGGAAAATATTCACTGATAGTTTCTGATGACTTTATTCACATTCTAAATCAAACTTCCTAGTATGCTTTAAATAATTGTTATTATCTCCCTTTGATTGACACATAATTCAGGTTAGTAAGATTCTACCTGTAATTGGTATTTACAGATCTTGCAAGATTACAAAATAGTTCCAGACTTCAGTACATACCTGGACTGTTTATATACATATTAATAGGTTTCTTTGCACTTTCTGATTGAAGAAATAACATCTGTGCTATAATGAGGCTTGATATGTCATCTGAGATCTGAAAGAATATTTTATCATATATACTCAAAATAATTAAGACAAAATAAATTACGAATAACTATTAATTTTATGGCACTTAGCTGGTTGAAAGGAAATGATAAATTGTGTGACAAATCACAGTATTAGTACCCAGTATGCGACTCACATAGTGAGGCCCTTGTTAAGTTCCATAGGGAGGGTGTTCTATGGACCACAAGTAAAATGAGTTCAAACCAGGGACACAGAGCATGTTTTGGCTGAAGACATTATGTTTAATACCACCTGTCCTTTAATTACTATATTAAGTGACACATGCAGGGAAATTTGCACTCCCATGTGGAGTACTAGGACTGAATGCCTGATGGTATATTAAAGAAAAAAGTTGAAAATGGAAATTTTAACATTTTTAGCTAGGCTGTTTTTTAAGAAAAAGCTATTGTGATCACTGCATTGTCTGCGTCTGTGCAAAAAAATTGAATGTAGCTCATAACTTAGAAACTGTAAGAGGTAGCAACATAACACTTCATAGGTGGATAGACCACACTAAGACGGTGTACAGCGGACCTTTGGCATCGCTTGCAGAGCTCTTGTTTAATGGTGTATTCAATGAAAGGTGCAATATACAGCAGCACACAAACGTACAAAATAAAAAAAATATTAATTAATTTTTGAGATGTTTAAAGAAAACATTTTATCAGCAAAAGAAATGTAACAATTAGCTTTTAGACCATTTCAATTTCATTACTCGGCAAGTTAACATTGTACAAAATAAAGACAAACACTTACAGGACCCATGACCATGACAATTCTCTCCTTGAGCAAACGTGAGTATATATCATAAGATCTTTCTCCTTGTCCTGTTTGTTCTACAACAATTGGAACAAAGTAAGGTCTGTGAACACATTTTGATTTGTGAAGGTGCCGTGTTAACACTTGACGGCAAAACGAAATCTGAAATATAAAAATACAAGTAAAAATTTGGTTCAAAGTTATATCTAAACTTTGTAACAAAATTTGGGAGGATTTGCATTCAGCATCTAGTTCTAGCAGGTAATTTGTACAATTCATGCTTAGATACAGCTGATTTTGATATGTTATTGTCGGAAGACGACTTTTGAAAGCTGGTTTAACATAAAATATTCCATTAAACCAGGAATTCATTATTGGCATTTTAATGTCAGACTATGAAAATGGTGAGAAATTTCATACAGATATCTTTCTCCTCAGATGTATGCTGGTACCCGATGTATGCCATTGGTTTATTGTATCTATAAATTGGCAGGGATATTCACAAGTTGCGGGTTTGAGCCAAGCATCAGTGACATTTTTTCCTCCTATTACATTTTAGTGTTGTGCGACTAGCCTTGGAAACCTAGAGCTAGGGTGAAGCATTGACTGGGTTAGTCTAAAGAGCCTGTGGTTATCACTATTAATTATTTTGAATAAAAAGGAAGGAGGAATGTAACCAGGTGGTATATTGTATTTATAAATTGACTGAGATATTCAGCAGCCTGATTAGCTCAGTTGTTAGAGCATCTGAATTGCAAGCATGAGTCGCGTGTTCAAGCCCAGCATCGGGTACATTATTTTCCTCCTCCTATTACACTATCATACTCATAGAGCTGATTAACTATACAGTATCTATCTATAGTCATATTTCTTACATCACTAGTTTGAGTTTTATTGTTATATAACTATGATTTTATGTGTGTATCAATATGCTCATTTTTTTCCAGGAAATAAAGTACGATGAAATCATTCAATTAGAGAAATAAATTCAAATAAATATGTAAATATTTGGGCCGTCATGGACCGGGCCCTCTTCGACTTTGGGGCCTCTTGGTAGTGGGCCGTCATGGAAATGGTCTGCCTTGACCCTACACCGATAATAATGTCAAGCTAAAGCAATCCAACTTTAATACAGACAATAATATACAATTTTTACTACGAAATATTTATAATAACCTCCTTGCATAACGTTTTGATAGAATTTTGCATCATTTGACCGGTAGAATCTTCGATTTTACTGACGCACCGTCTATTTTCTTTTGACTATAGCCCAAGGTATTCCGAATGATTGAATATGTCCGGCTAGCGACGTTTCTGTATTTAACATTGTTTATTTTCTCTTTTTGTTAATGTTTCTCATCATTTGTCCAGAATGACAGCTGCCGTTTATAGAAAGGGAACATTCGTTCTTTCTGAGTGAGTAAACTCTTGCATCTTAAGCACTGTCTAGATTTCATTTTTACTTTATTTCATAAACAATGGGCACCTGTTGCTAAGGAAGCTTTCTCTTTATTTCCATTTTTAGTGATATTATGGAAACTGTTTGGAATTTTCAAGACATCTGATTTATGTGTTATTTAAATGTGTATAGTTTAGGTCTTTATATCTTTAGTTTGACAAATCTGGCTGAATAATAAGTTACACTTAACTGCTTAATGTGAATCTAAGAGATATTTTTATTATCTTATTTTGGGTGAATATACACAGTCATATAACCTTTACTCTAATTGTCATATCACTGTTAAAGTTAGCAGTATTGCAAAAGCTTATAGTGTCAGTTTGACATTATGCCATATCAAAAGTAGAGCTGTAGAACGGCAGGCATACATGTGGCAAACAAATTCAATCCACCAGTCTGGGCCAATTAATGAATCACTATATATAAGTTGTTCAAACCACAAATCTTTTAATAAACAGAAAAAATAACATACTTCTCATTTATGTTGTGGTCACCATGGAAAACCTGTAAAAAGTATGATCTATTGAAACTCTCGGGACTAACTTGAGGAGTAAAGAACTATTAATTGTCTATCATGTTTCTTGATTGGACATTTATGTCAAGCTAAATAACACTTAAATTAATTAAGAATGCAATCATTCAAACTCACAGGTGGTGAGCATTAGCTAGTACTAGGCTGATATATATGTTTCGCCTTCATGTTTTTTTCATGAAGCAAAGCAAGAAGTAGGAAAATCAATATGTTTCTCCTCTTAGTTTGAATAGTCCTATATGTTAGTAAAGGGTTTAATTAAATAGTGTCTGGCTAAATCTTTATAGATCTCTAATTTTGTTTGTCCTGATCTTACAATTAGGTGCTCATGCAGTTCTAAAACATCTTTAGTATATAGCATTTGTAATTTTGTATAGGAATGTGTAATTATTTGCTTATTAAATAATAGGTGTAACAAAAAAACCAACACTTTCAAAATCCGGTTACCAAGTAAATATTTATCAAACAAATTGTGACCGTAATTTTTGTAATTTTTCAGTCCGGAACCTGTATCTCGAGAGTCAGGACTGGACAAACAGAATGTTATGCGACTTCGAATCAACAGAATTGCCCTGGTTCAAGAACTTCGTGTAGAACATGTTCTTGATCAGCTTGTAGATTCCGGTGTGGTATCTGAGGAAGATGTAAAGAAAATCAATGCAGGCTCAACACCTGCTGATAAGGCCCGAGTTCTGGTCGATCTCCTCCCAGGTAAGTTCATAGTTATCAGGTACAGTCAATCCTGTTTAAGCAGCCACATCCAAATAAAGGCTTCCAGTCAATAAAGGTCACATCATGTCTTTCCAAAGGGTGGCCTTTGTTCACAGGTTTGACTATATATTGAATTAATGCTATTTATTTACACTATAAGGTATAATCAAACATGTTTCAAATGTTTATTATGTCACTTATCTATCTTCAACGAGGATTAAGTTATGAGCTTGATGCTACATATATACACAAAGAAAGATTTCATGTTATTGTTTCAGGCAAGGGACAACATATTGATTGGTATAAAGCCTTTCGTGAAGCTTTGCAGAACCCTGATGCTGGACAAGATGTTAAGAAGCGTTATAAAATCCTCGTAGACTTTCTTGACAACACAGTAATACATCGTCCAACCTCACAACATGGCAAATTTTCTGATTTGCAATCACCACGTCAAGATCAAATGAAATTACCAAAATATAATCCTTTACCTTCAATTAAGTCTGGTGAGATTATGTTGTTGCTGTATTGTTGTTATCTTCTTAAAACTGTTGTTTCATCAGTGGTATCCTCCCAGTTAACTTTTACCACTTGATTAGAAAAATAAGTTTGTGATTGTTTTATGAAGTTTATTTCACATGAATTTTGTTATTTATGATCTCAACTGCAAGTCTCTGGTAATTGTATTGATAATCCAAATTTTACACTGAGTTTGTTTTTACAGATGGTCAAGCTCAGAATGTCCTTAATTTGGAAGATGAAAGGAAACAGGAAGAAGAGAAAGTTTTAAGAGAAATAGAAGAGACTGAAGAACATTATACCATGTGGGGTGGTAAATTTGAGAAGACCAATGATGCTATTACTCTGGTTAAAGGTTATTTCCAGCAATGGATTCCAACACCAGACAATTTCAGATCATTACTATCGGTAATACATTTATTCATATTTATTGATTACATGTAGATATATGCTCAACAAAACTTCACGCACCCCTAAGTCCTTGCTGAATGTTGAATTATACACTTATAGTCTTATACACTTTTAGAAGTAAATCCCACATGTATACAACTAGTGTAGTATTTTTTTATCAATGTCATAAATGCTTAATTTTTTTTTGAAAATGTGTGTTCAGGGTGATAGAAGTTTTTCAGTTTATACATGTAATATATATATACATTGTACATGTATATAGGATATCAATTACCAAACTATCTACTTCATTCAATTTCGATTATCATTGATTATTTATATCAAGTTTTGTTTGTTTTAATACTTAGTATTCACTGTTCTAGGTTACCAGTCCTCAGGGGTACCAATGTTCTATCTTTTAAATACATGTAAGTTTGAATGAGCAAAGTCTGTCAAATGTAGATATGCTTTCCAATGAGTTTTACCACTCTTTAAAAATTATTACTTCTATCATTTTGCACAGGTTCCTGAAGAACATTTTCACAAACTGGAGAAATCCTCAAGTCCTGTTGACAAGATGCAACTTGAGCATGAAAAACAAGCCCTCGAGCGCATCAGGAAACTAGAACTTGTTACTGTTCTTGCAAGACGTAAACTACTTCCAGTTGGATTTGAACTCTGTATGTGTGATATTGTTCAGATCATCTTTCAAGAGCCACAGTTTTACCATTTATACTTCAAATATCTGAAATCTTTGGAATCCAATGATGTTAACCTACTCCAAGACATTGTCAGCTCATTTTACTCAGTTCTCAAAAGCAATCACAAAGTAGCAAGAAATTCAGAAAGTGTTAAACAGTTTACAACATTAGCATTTTATTTAATTGACTTTATGACAGAGTATGGTTACTATACTGATGCAGAAAAAGTAATGTCGGTGTTGATGTCCTTCTTGAGTGAATCACATCACTTGGATATCTGGATGACAAAATATCGTGGTTACATCAAACTGATGCATCTACGTAATCGTAATTATGACTTCATCGGTGCCAGCGAGGCTTATCAGGCAGCAGTGGAGATGACCTGGCAGATTAAGATGATGTCATTTGGTTTAGACATCATAGATGAAGGAGAGCTGCATACAGAACTCAGTCACATGATGTTGGAGTTAGGGTCCATAAATCCAGCATTCTCATGGTCACAGAAGGCACTCCGGGTACAATAGACACTTGATAACATTATTGTTATTCACTGTAATGATATCAATTCTTCTGCATTTACTAAAGATGAATCATGCTGTTACAAAATGTTTTTACTCACCTCCGTGGTCAAGTCATTAAAGTCGCTGACTTCAAATCACTCTAACCTCTCACAGATAGATCGAGGGTCGTGGGTTCGAGCCCCGCTACCGACCATGTTTCTTTATGTGAGAAAGTAGGCAGTTGCTTAAGGAGGATGGGAGTCTAGTACTGGTTCTTCTCAGGAACGATGCTTAGGTGAACTGTCTGCCTCATATGACAGTGACTGTTGAATAGGGGCATAAAACTGGAAATAAAATGTATTTATATGTGTAACATTTGCATCCAGTTTTCTATCCGATTGATTAAGTATCACTAACTGATTTCCCAAATAAGTTTTATAACTTTCTTCCATTTAGGAGGTGAAGAGCACAGACAAGGCTGTAGTTGTTAACACATTGTGCAATTCTGTGATGACATATTGTGCAAAATGGCAAATAAAACGTGCAGAGAAACTGGCCGTGTACGCTGTTCAGCTAGCCAAGTATGTAACTTTTCTATGATCTTCAAATGAAATTTGACAAATCTTTTTATTAATACGATATTTAATTGCCAGTTACGAGATAATGATCAATAGGCATCATGTTGCATTATCCCTGTAGAGATCAAACACAATTGCACTCATCTTTTGATACTTGAACTTTTTTAATGGGAGTTTGTACAGAGAAATACTGGTAGAACTGATAAGATTCAATAAACCTTAAAGTTTTCTCTCTATAAAAATTTAACCTGACTGTTATGAATCTATCATTTTTCTCTTTGTGAAACCTTTAGTTAACCATTATACAATAATCTTACTTTTTATACTTTTTTTCAGGGAACATTTTGGTCCTAGAAATCCATTATATCTGAAAGCATTACTTCATTTATGTCATTTTTCAACTGAGTTCAGACAGGATGAATCAAGTTTACAATTAGCACAGGTATGTATTGTATTTTAGTTATGTTACACAACTTAAAATCTATTGGCATTAGATATTATGAAGCTAAACAAACAAAACATAAGAGCAGTGATAGGTAACAATTAAAATATATTTTATAGAACAAGAAAGATAATAGGTATGATATCAGAATGAATGTGTGATTTCAGTGAAGACGTGCTTTCGTACATGTATGTATGATGGATGGTAGAAAACAGTGAAAAAAAAAAAAAAGTAGAATAAAAGTGCATAAACTTACATTTTATATATATTGTTTAAAAGTTACTTTGTATGATAAGCCTGATTTAAACAATAAAATAATCTGCCCTTGTTTACGTCTTCAGGAAAAAGATATATTACATATTATATGAAAGATGAATATATGTGTTTTATATAATTGTAATAATGATTAGTTTCCCTTTTTCAAGGTAATGTTTTTAAACAAACTCTTGGACTAATTTGATGTGTTTTTTTACCTTCTTATTCTGTGCTTATTATATCATCAGGGTAGGTGCTGTTTTCTATTTACTTTTACTCGTACATTTTTTTGTATTCAAATTTACTTTTAGAATACTAAGAATACAAATATATATATTTCATTTTGCTAGTTTGCCTTGTCAACTGCGAAGACGATATACTGTTGTGATACCATAGAGTTAGCCTTAGCTCATCGTGCCGTGAGTAAAGCTTTGATGGTTCTACAGAAAATTGACACAGAAACCTATTTCTATCACGCTTATGAAGCCCTCAGAATTGCCAAGAGAATTTTGACAGAAAACCATCCTATGTTATACCTGTTCCTTCATACATCAGGTAGGTGTTGTCACGACTGGATTGTTTGATAATTTTACTTCATAGTTAAGTTTAAGTCTGTTGTTATAACAAAAAGTATTGAAACTTTTAGCTTACCTGTGTCATTAAGTACATGGGAAATACATGATAAGCTAAGTCAAAAACTGAATTTTCCAATAAGATCTCACTTGACAAATTGAAAAAAAACACTGATTTATGTTTTATGCATTAATATATAATATTTATCCCATTGAATGTATTAAACATCAAGTATTTGTACTGAATGAAATTAAAAAAAGAAACATGAATGTTTTTATTTTTAGCTTCGGCACTGCAATGGAAATCATTCCATGCCAATAAAGAGACACAGGATGCCACATTGAGACTTGCTGAATCAGAAGCCAGGAAAGCCTTGGAACTTGTCGTACAACATTACGGGGAAATTAGTTTAAGAACAGCACAGGTGTATGCATTGCTTGGACAGGTGTATTCAAAGATGGACAGGTTGGTTTTCTATAATTGTTTTAGTGACTTACGTTTTTATTGTTTTATCATTTTTTTATTGGAATGAAGGTATTCCAAGGTACATGAAACACATAATAAGTCTGCAGAAACGGTTCACGTCTCATAACTCTGTTATGCTTATAAAGTTTGTAGTTATTATAATGACACTATATGTGTGTACAGGTTTTGTAACACAAATGTAAAGAAAGAACTGTCTATATTTCTGTTCACATTGTTTTGTTAGTGTGTAGATTCACCATAATGTCTTGTTTACTAAACATTTGATAAATACAATCTTAGGAGTCTTATATAATATGTAAAACTAATTACCAGTTGTATGTTATCACTGTAAAAACTTAATTAATATTATTCACATATTCACCCAACAACCATACGGATGTGATTCATTCTATTCTTATTGGCTATTTTGGATAAATTACATATACAGTGCAACCTCGCCAGAGCGGCCCTCACATGGACAACAACCTCTCTTCAACAACAACATGAATTTTCCCAATTTAACTATTAATATAACCTCTCAACAATTTGTGAACAACAACATAATTTTGTTACTCCTGAAGAATGTTGCTTTGGAGAGGATGCACTTGCACATGTACTTAATTTAAAAAAAACGCACAATCACATAATTACTAACTCATTCTAGTACGGCATACTAGTATTTTGGTATTGACATCTAACTTATGTTTTATTTTGTTGCTTATTTTACTGTAAACTAACATGTATTATTTTGGAATCACCAGGGATACACTACCTGACAGCGAGAAGCATCCGTAAGTTTGACATGATTCAACCTTCCCATCGTTTTATCTCCCTTTGTTAAGATACCATCCTATCTAATCTTCTAATCAGTTTGTTTCTACTGAAGAATTTATTTTGCTTTAATTCCCGTTTCCCCTGTCAAATAATTAGTCATACTTTATGAACTATTCATGAAGTATGCAAGAATAGTTCAAGATAAATTCATGTTTTCATGAATTCCTTTTGAAGGGGTAGGTACAATCCTTGCGTATAGTTTTATTTTCTATTAAAGTATTTAGCTGTGATGATTATTTGTGATATTTAGTTACACAACTCTAGAATAATGTGAGTATAGTGTTGGATATCAGTTTCATCAATTTAGAATAGAGTAGATCAGTTTTTATGCAAATAGAACTATGAGAATGGTCGAAATTTCAATTCATAAATGATAGTGCATGTCATTAAATAGTATTTTAGATTTTTTTTTTTTTGTACAATTAGAAACTAGAATTCAAGGTGTTTAAAATTTGGGTTTGAAACTTTTAATTCTTTCCTTGAACTGGACACAGTCATGTGGAATGCTATATGATATATTATTGTATTCTTACGCTTGTTGTTGTACAGTCAAAGCTGTGAACAAAGGCCACCCTTGGGAAAGATAAAATCTGGCTTTTATGGACAGGTGTCCTTTATTCAGGGGTTCTTAACAATCAATGATGGTTTTTAAAAGAATAACCTTTATTCACAGGTGACCTTTATTTGGAGGTGGCCACTAACACAGGTTTGACTGTATATTATTCCTACTTGTTGTAAAACTTCTCCTGAAATGTATAGTTTTAGGGTTTATTGTATACATGTAGTTTTAGGGTTTATTGTATGTTTTGCAAGTTTAGAGAACATTGTATGTAAATGTTAAGACTGTGTTGCTATTACTTAATTAAATATCATGCAAAATAGTTTTCTTTTAATGCAATCATTTTAGATTACTGACTGGTAGATTTACTTCACGTAAAGTTTGAAACATGGGTCGACTTTTTTAAACTGTCTCAAAAAAATCATTTTATACACTGCTTTAAATCCATTCTTTATTTTATGGCATTGTTTTTTTTATATATAAAATATGTATCTTTAGGCCACACCAATTTGATAACTTGTTCATCGGATTTGCCGCTCGCTTTTTATCAAAATTAGAAAAATAATATTATTTTTTGTTTTTTGCTTCCGACCGCTTGCTCATGCCGACATCTTAAAAAAAAATCCGGAACAGTACGGTGTCCCGGATTTTATCACTACAAAATTGTATTCTGCGGTGTTGCTCCATTATATATGCGGCTCTCTTTACGATACCGAGACAGTATAATATCGTAGCTGATTTTTTAAATGGAATTTATTCGGTAAGTCCGAATGTTTAAACCTAAGAAGAATGTTAACTGCACGAGATATCATACACAATCAGAAACACGGTACTCATTGTAAAGAACGATTAAGAATAGCACTGTTCAGACGGTAGTTGTACACGGAGTGGCTAAAGTACGTTGACATAGGTTATCAGTAGTCAAATTAACATGCAAAGTAAAATTTTAAGTTCAATATTAAAAATTTGACATTTGACACAGAATTTTATGGCACATTCACACAGATTATTGTTATTTCTATCGATTTAAGTATACCAGTATAAGATATAAGATAACTTAGAATATTTGGTGTGGGTCTATCACTCATAGTTCTATATAGTTTATATAGGAATTAAGGGTAAATTCTTTTAAAACATGCCTCCAAAATTAAACAGTTATATTTTGTGTCCAAGTAGTGTAGTGATAGATCCAGTGTTCAATATTATGTCGTTTTATTTTAGTGGTTGTAACAAGAATATGGTATACAATGTATTGTACTGTAAGTTTAATCTATTTTGTGTGTGTTTCTTTATGGGTGATTTATCAATTTTCATATAAATAAAGAATAGCATAAAGACATTAAAAGTGTTTTCATTGGTAAACCTAAGGGTTATTGAAACTAATAAAAATACAGATTCTTTATTTGCTTGATCACATGCTTGTTTGAAATAGAAAAGCTTTTTAGATTTTTATTCGCTTGTTCGCTCGCTTGTTTGAAAGAAGGAAAATAAAAAATAATATTAAAATTATTTTTTCGCTCGCTCGGTCAAATTGGAAAAGTAAAAAATAATATTAATAAAAATATTTCGCTCGCTCGCTTGCTCACTTCAGAAAAAAAATCCGATGAACAAGTTATTAAATTGGTGTGGCCTTAGTGCTTTAATTAAGTAAAATTTCAAGAATTAAAATTTAAGTGCATTATTATTTTCTATTTAGATTTGAGCTGTTTTATGGAAAAAGATTTGCTTTTATGAAATAAAACACTTTAACAATAGTATCTTTGTTTTAACAGATGACATTGTTATAGCCAGTCCCCAATGTAGTTTGAATTACAGCTAAATCTCATATTCTAGTTGTCTTTTTTTATGTGTGTAACTTTCATCATCGGTGATATTCTTGTAAATTGAAACTTAACTTTCAGATTTAATGAAATTTAAATAGTTTACTTTACTCTTTTTTTTATTTAAAAAAAATGCGCTTGATACAGGCAATTTATTTAGGCGTCATTTATACATGTGATATACATGCTAAATTTAGAAATGGATCACAGAAATAATTTTATCATTTAAGTAATTGACAATAAATGTTAATAAACTTACTTAAGATCAAGTCATTCAAGTGGTTTATTTAAGTACTGTATTTTAATTTATTTTCGTTGAGCTCAATTTTCGTGGTTTTTACTAAAATGACTATTTTGTGGGGACATAAATTCGTGGATTTAGATTTTTGAAAAGAAATGCCTTATCTCTGCATTTAAATTTGTGGGGATTTGATTTCGTGGATGAGCCAACCCACAAATTCCACGAAATTAAATCCCCAATGAAAATTAATGATTCCACAGTATTTATCCAAGTTCAGATTTATGACATAATTGGTAAATTTTCAGACTTCAACTAGCAGAAGATATGATGCAGACAAGTGTAGCTCTGATGAAACTCTGTCAACCAAGTAACAGCTACTTCCGATTACTGGCGGCTGCTACACTCGGAACATTCTACAAAATTACTGAGAAACCCAAAGAATGTATAATGATATTAAAGAATGTTGTGGATAATGTGGGTAAGTGATTGATATTAGTTTACATTGTACATGTATATATGTACACCGTCTATCTGTTTGTTGGATTATTTCTCAAAATCTTACGAGTATGCATTCAAGAAGTTATAGTAAACATGTTACAAGTTTTTTATGTAGAAAAGGTTGCTTCAGTTTGGCTTCTTCTGCAGATTTAAAAAGCAAAACATACTATATTGTAATTTAATTATTACGTTACTCTTACAGAATTAATTTACAGATTTGTACATTTAATCATCGATTATGTTGAACTTCTGTGTTAAAAATAAAGTATCTTTGTATAAATTGTACTTTTCATTATAAACATTATTTCTTGTAGCATTCATGTTATATACACCAGGTAATATTGTGCTAGACCCTAAACTGATTAATTAGTGAGTCCATTAGTGGCATACAGAAACTTTAACATGCGCTGCCTACCTGTAGGTTCTAAGGATATTTCAGTTTAATGTAGGCAGTCATTTATTTTAGCTCATTTATTGTTTAGTTTGCCAAAGTTTTTATTATCTTCCTTGTGTTTCAATTTAGAATTTGAAACAGCCAGTGACCATCTTCTAGTTTTACCCATTTTTGTTACACATTTATTTGTCAATCTAAGTTTTTTACATCAGCCAAACTTGCAGTGCTTTGATTTTTTCTCATCCTGCAAAATGAGCATACAAAGTGTTTCTCATTTGTTTATTATTTGTGTGTTTTGACGAGTGCATTTTCTATAGGTAGTTTTACCTTATTTAGCTTCATTATTTGAACTATTTTAAACAGCTGATATTTTTCTCACCTAGTTGTCTGTGTAACTTCAAGAACTGCAGACATCCCAAGAATGATTTCACCATATTTGTTTAATCAAATTTCAATAGACATTTGCCATTTAAATGCAATCTTATACTATTGTATAATAGTTAATGTTATCCTGTATTGAATTTTATCAAAAGTGGCCCTTTTTCTCATGCTTCAAACACCACACTATGAAAATTCCAAACAGTTTTGCCCAAAATTTATCTGTACAAGTATTTTTATCATCATTTAAGTGTAAGATTTTGTTTATTAAATGCATGTGGGTGTATAAACCATTAACCTTTGCTAGTTATTTTGAATAATAATGTTTTATGATAATTTATAAGGATATCGAGTGTGAATATACAATTACTTATGAAGAATTGAAGTATGAAAATGATTCCTTTAAAAGCAGGTATATGTCAGTAATGTCGCATGCTGACTGTATGTCGACCACAGCTGTTTACCTGTGACATTTAATGGCTAATAATATATTGACTATCAAATTTCAGTGTAGTGTAATCCATCACAGCAAATATTAATCTTATAAATATAATGAAAAAAATATCCAGAAATGTTACATGATCTAATACACTGTAAACTGATGCAATATACGTGACAATTTTCTTTTCTTTTTCCTTACAGAAGCCTCTGGCGTTTACATGCGATGGATTCATACTTGTTTTGATAACCTGATCCACACACTGCAGTCCCTGGACATGAACAAACAGGTTGACAGTGTACAGATACAGTTGTCTCATTGGTTAAGAGAGAACCCTAAACTGGACACTACCGTCACCTTAGCCATGCTGAATGAGAAAGCCAGATCATTAGACGAGTTCATGTCTGACTTCAGTATGTGGGAAAAGAAAGCAAAGAAGGTTTTGAATTTTGCCAAAGATATGATAACTACAAAAGAGAAAATGCAAAAATTATAAACAAGGAATTCATGACAGCAATAGCATAAAACTGCAAACTGAAATTTGCTTTAATAAAGCTATATACCAACACATTCTATCCACTATAGAAACAGAATAAACAATATTCTTTAATGAAAACATTTCTTATGTATAAACTTTGTCCAGATTGGTGTGTTTTCTTATGTTGTTAATTTATTTCAAGTTTCATATTATTACACAGTACAACCTCTCCAGAGCAGCCCTCTCTTAAGCAACATCCTCCCTTCAACAACAGCATGATTTTTCCTACTTTACAATTTAACTAATTATTTACCCTCTATAGAGCAACAGCCTCTTAACAACATCATAATTTTGCTCCTCTCAAAGGGTATTGCTTTAGAGAGGTTGCACTGTATTAAGTATTGTAGTCAGTATGATTAGAGATGGTTTTGATATTGATTTGATCATAGAAACATGTCATTTTTTAAAACTTTTTTTTTAAGTATGTGTGTATCAATTCATTACTTATTCCAAGTGTTCTAACATCTAGAAATCTTACATACATACACTCATAATATGTTTATAACAATATTATGTTAGGTTCCTGACGTTTTTTGTCCCAAAGTATATATGGTATAATTCAAAACTGAGTTCATATGCAGCGTACATGTGATATGCAAAATCATGTAGTGGTTCAGTAGTTTTTATGCCATGTCTTTAAACTTGAGACTGTTTGGCTTTGTAATGAATGTAATTTGTTGTATACGCGGTACATGTAGATATGTATATGTAAGATATTTATTGATGAAACTGTCATCTACATGTCTACATTATATGTGTGTACATAACAATAAACAAAACTTATTTACATGTACAGTCAAACCTGTGAACAATAGTCATCCTCAGGAAGTATTGACAGTTTTTAAGCATCTGGCCTGTATTCACATGGTGGCCTTTATTGACAGGTGGCCTTTATTTGGAGATCATTTTGTTCTATATAATCATTGACAGTTTTTAAACAAGTGGCCTTTATTCACAGGATGGCCTATATTCACAGGGTGGCTTTTATTCACAGGTGGCAACTAACACAGGTTTGATTGTATGTACTTTAATATTTCAACAAATGTAGATAGTTGTATCGTAGATATTTTTCATTTGTTTTATCAAATATATTTAAAGGCTTAATCTTGTATTCATTGTTTCAATATGTTTTTCTTGTTATTTAAGACATTGAGCGGAAACATGAATAGGGAGATTTTTGAAAGATTCATATGTTAATGTGTGTCATAAAATGATATGTCTACCTACTTGATACAATCAATATTATGTCATCAGCTTGCTGTAAGGATTGCACAATATGTACACATAGTTTAGAGATAATGTTTCTTCAATACAATTTTCTGTGTAAATATATGTACATGCCCCTAATCCTAACATAATCCTGGAGATTGATCAATATATTGTGAAAAATTACAGAACTCAATAGACTTAAAACAGTCATCTTTCATATTAAAAGTCATACAATAATGACAGCAATAAGAAAAGTACAGTTACATCCCACCCTTGGGAAATACTATGTGTGGCCTTTATTAACAAGTGGCCTTTATTTAGAAATATTTTTTCTCTTAATAATCAATGGCAGATTTTTTAAGAATGACCTTTATTCACAGGGTGGCCTTTATTCACAGGGTAGCCTTTATTCGGAGGTGACTGCTAATACAGGTTTTACTGTAGTTTGTTTAGGTATAATGTTTGGAAATCCTATTCAGGAATTCACTGTTCTATATACATGTATACATTTATAGTTATCACTGAGTATTACATATACAGTAAAACATATGTTAGTGGCCATACCAAAATAAAGGCATTACTTTTAAAACTGTTGTTGATTGTTTACAACAAACTGACCTGCAAATAATGGTCACCTGTCAAAAAAGGCCACATTTTGTCTTTTGGAAGGGTGACCTTTGTTCACAGTTTTGACTGTATAGAAGTTTTAGATGTCAGTAAAAGCTATTGTTCCTGTTGTTGTTGTTGCTGATACTGTTGGTTATAGTTAAATTGTTGAGTTGCAATTTTATCATTATTTTTATGAAGATTTTGTTATGAAGTTGATTATATATGTGTACATGTACTTAATATTATTAATCACTGTGATATTTTAACTGGCATTATTGTCATGTACCATTGTTTGTGTAACATAAAAGTTTTTATATTTATGTTTTTTCTATAGATCGCTGCCGAAAAACGAGTACTTCGACCTTTATCATTGATTGATCCTCAAGCTGTAGTCTTATCTTTTGTACATTATATTCATATAAATTAGATATCAAATTACATCTTCTTGTTATTTGTAAAATGGCTGATTTCCTCGGTCCTGGTAAATTATGTCTACACGTACCCAACTTGACAAGCAATTTACATAATGTGTGAAATGAACAGTTTTCTAGGAGTGTGAGTAACATGACACTTATTTTACACAGTTATAGATACTCCAATAGGACAAGAAATGATTACAGTGCAATCTCTCCAAAGCAACACCCATTGGGAGTAGGAAAATTATATTGTTGTTTAGAGGTTGTTCCTTTGGAGAGGTTAAATTAATAGTTCAGTGGGGAAAATCATGTTGAAGGGCTGCTCTGGACAGGTTGTACTGTATGTTATATTTCAAATCTTTGAAACAATGAGAACTCTGCACATAGGAAGATAAATCCCCAAAAGCATGACGTAGCTGCCTTTGTTCACTTGTTGACTGTATATTATCTTTCAGTGAAGATCGAATCATCAAATTAATATTAGGTAATTGTTTTCACTTCAAATTATTGTGATAATAAAAGGAACCACGATGTGAACGACTTGATTTGCTGCGTCTGTCCCTAATATAAGTACTTAACTACTCATCAGAAACTTTAAAGTCACAATATGTCTTAAGATTGATATCATTTTCAATGTACAAAAGGACCTGCAATATTGTGATTTTAAAATGCTACTAAAATGGTACATAATTCTTTCCCTGAGAAATAACTAACGGAAAACAATAATATATTTATAGTGTTTTAAGGAGGACAAATTTAAATACGTTTAATATTTGCCGAGCATTTTCGAAAGCTTTATTCATTCATGCATAAATTCTGTCAATGTCAGCTGTTTGACAATTAAGAAATGACTTCAGCAAAGTCACATCAGATGGGATTTTCCTATTAAAAATTACATTGTTCGCAAACGTGAGACACTTAATTCAATGTCAACAAAAAATCGCCAAAAGGACTTATTTCTTTTGAGACTTAAAGCGAAAAAAACGTGATGTATATATTTTTAGCTCGTCTATTTTCGAAGAAAAAGTCGAGCAATTGTGATTACTGCGGCGTTTGTGTCAGCGTCGTGCAAAAACTTTAATGTAGCTCATATCTCAGAAACTACATGTATAATTAAAAGGCAACCAACAACATGAAACTTCATTTATTCATGGATAGATTTTACTGAGATGGTGAACAGACGTGACGCTCTTGATTTCATTTGAAATAATTTTGAAATTTGTACTTTTAAAACTAACAATCAGACATTATGCGGGTAAATGATGCAGCTATGTATTTATAAGTGAACTGTAATCGTATATGAATCTCAAAATATTTTTTTGTTTGGCTACATATATATTAAAGTTAATTAAATTTATCAAGTCTTAGAGCATATTATTCACGCTGCAGTTGTAACATTTAATGTTTCAACATTGATATGGACACGCCTGTGTATATATTCTGTTTAATGTCGCATATAACGACCACTTTACATATACCTGTATAGTATATTGAATTGCTTACCTGGGCAAATATAAATATTTACATGCTTCACATCGCACGAATGTTCGCCTACACGAGTTAATACACAACACTGTCAAACTATACTTAGGTTTTTCTGTATGTCAGATAAAACTCCATATAAACGAAGTTTACAAGTTTTGATCGAAGTTTAACGTAGTACTTATTTGGAGTTATGTATTACAAGTGAACGATTTGGAATTAATCTGTGTCTGGGTTCAGTCTGGTCAAGTTGTGTACAAAAACATTTGGTGGATTATTTGTTGTTAGAAAACGCATAATACAGGTTCTTTAAGAAAACTGGAGTTTAGACGGAAAACAAAGTTTCACACATTACGAGTGAGTCACAGCTAGTTGAATGATGGATTCACAATTGCAGGTACAACAGCAGCAACTACCACAACAGCCCCGGGTCCCGGGCTTTATGAGTCTAGATGATAGTATCAACTATTTCGTGGGTAAGGGCAAAGTTACGAAGGCCGCAATCTACGACAGCGGTGGCAAACCCCTTGCCGCAACTCCAGATATGCAAGTTTCTGATCAAGATGTCCGGGCTATAGCTAATTGTGTGTCCATACCAATCAACGTCTACCATAGAGATAGATTTGGCCTCTTCATCGGTCACGTAAGATACATATGCTTCAAAGTAGACACACGTACAGTGATTGGTATAACCAAAGATGAACTTTTCGTGGCCCACCAGTGTGATACAGTTATGATTATTGCCTTTCTGGAACTCAGTACACTTGGAACCAAAGCCAGCTGTCTGGGTGAGGTGTGGAACTTTGCAGAAGAACTTAAATCTCACATGGAGGTATCAACATTCGTGCAATAAGTTATTAAAGGTACAACGCCTGTTTATTTGATTCAAATGAACTGAAGTTGGGTAACGCGGCTTATGGTGTTTTTGCAATAAATTCGTCACATAAATCTATGTCACGCTCTATAAAATATTGTTGTTCTATCCAATATCGTGAGAACAGGCTGTTGTATTTAAGTTTATTTGCATCTAAAAATTCTAAACATTTCGAACCATAGCGAGTTTAAATAAGTCGTGATGTGCTGACTTAATCTTTATACCCACAATGTTTGTGCGATGTGATTATTTTTCGGTGTTTTTGGTTTTATACCAGTATTCTATTGATTGCATCTGTGGTATATTAGGTGATGTATAAACTCATACCTGGTGTGTATTAAGTACTTATATCAATAGGTAAACTAGTGTAGTTTATTTTCCATGGTGGTTTTGATATACGGGACTTATAAAAGTATATGATTAGTTAATCCTGTATATTGTAACCAGTTTGTATCTCCACATACCTAAATCCATGTAACACGACCTAGGACTTACCATGTGTTTCAATACCCTAACTTAATAACAGTACTAACCATTAGAATAACTGTTGAAGTGATGGATTTGAAAACTGTCTTCATTAGCATTGTTGAAATAATTTGTTACTTGACAGTTAAAATCTTAATAACATTGTACATGTATTTATGGACCCAGTAAAACAAATTACAATTGGGAAAGACATATTGTCACCTTTATTGACAGGTGGTCTTTATTTTTTGGGTCATTTTGTTCTAAATAGTCAATTATTGTTTCTAAACATTTGTTCTTTATACACAGGGGGCTTTTAAATCTATGTTAATTTTTGTTTATTGTTTAAAACTTGTCATCATATTTAACATGGCTATTGTTATAACACTGTCAGGCTAGAGTCATATATCCTTAATTATAAAATACGTGTGGTTAGTTGTGCTAGAATCTCAGTGTGTTTGTTTTTATCAAACAATTTGTCTGATTTATAACCTTAAGACTAGTTTTTGTCTGTTAAATATGGATATTTATTAAATCGTACACAATACTCCTTTATTCTGTACAAAAAGGATTTATATATTGTATGTTGCAGTCATTCGCGCATGTTTTGTAATCAACTTGTTTTATTGAGCAATCTTTATCTACCAGTCTACTGTATTATATACCTGTATTATTCTTTCATAATGATTTAGATAGGTATAAATACACACGTACAGTGCAACCTCTCCAAAGCAACACCCTTTGGGCGTAGCAAAATTATGTTATTGTTGAGAGGTTTGTGCTCCAGGGAGGTTAATATAATGGGGGGAATCATGTTGTTGTTTAAGGGGGGGGGGGGGGTATTGCTCATGAGAGGTCTGTTCTAGAGAGGTTGTACTGTACCATCAAATGTTTTCAACAACTTCAGATAACGTCTTTAGTCTTTAAACATGCAATACTTATATTAGCATTCGTGCTGTATGTGAAATTATGTTTATTTATCTATGTGCAGAATGTTTACAACAAATATTACGCACATCAAGTACATGTAATATTTTACACTACTGTTCCATTTGTTTCATTGCTGATGAATGTATTTATAAACCAAGTTTGTCAACCGTTCAAGATTTTATTTGAATCAAACTTTGACTAACTCGAAAACATTGATGTTTGAATCTGCCAAAGAACTCGTTAAAATTCCCCGAAACTGTCGTCTGCGATAATTGTAGATATAAATTATGGTTATATATAGAAGAAAATGGATGTATCAAATACCATGTTACGATGACTGTAAATTGTACATACGTGTTTCCATGTACTAATAATCAGGGGTTTTCTTTATTATTTCTGCGAAGGGTGCCTTCCCCATTGGAAATTTCTATGAAATCATCTTCAAAATTCATTTCAGGTTTGTTGCGAGAATTGTTACCAAAATTTAAATCCGCTATTTCATCCCCATATTATAAGAGCTAGCGCGCCTTCCCAAAACCGTGATAAAGAAAACCCCTAACTACGTAACTTGTAATTTCATTTATAGAAGTATACGGTTGTGTTATATAGTGCCTACTCTCCCTGAGACACAATTCTGTGATGTATATTAATATCTTAAATGTTCGACTATAATGTATTTACATGTACGTACCATTACAGTATAAACATCCAAATTGTGTTATTTTCATATTGTTTATTCCTATTAATTATATAATTATATGTAAGAAAATCCGTCTTAGTTTTCTATAAAAAAATTATGCATGTGTTTATTAACTGGGTATGCAATGTCATTTATATTTGCATTGCATTTATCATTTATTCCACTGCTCACCACATTCAGGCGTCATATCCACAGACAGTAGTAATTAACGGACATATGATGGTAAAATTGTGATAATCAGATAAATTACATTTTATTAATTCGAAACATTCACATTTAACCCCAAAATACCTCAGTTTATAAAATATCACAAATACGATCCCGTACAATTGCATGATTCGTGATTTACGGACATGACATTGCACAATTTTTACTGCACATACATTTTTTATTTCATTTTAGGTAATTTTGAGATATACACATATATTGGTAATTCTAATTGAACTTTTCGGAATTTTACCAAAACTCAATTAATGTTAAAATTACAGAAACGGGAATTATAGTCCGTTCACTAACTGGGAGTCATCAACATAACGATCGAAGTATCTTGAATTCAAGAAATACCTCTGTACAAGAAAACAAAACAAAAAAGATTTCGATGGCAAATTTATCAAGAAGCATTTATAATTGCATAGTTACTGATCCTTATCACATCACAAATATTTTTTTAACTGCGTATCATGTCGTGTCGTGCAGAATCACAATAATTATGTTAAGTATACAGTTTTAGTTTAAGATACACTGACGGTCGTAACTCAACCCATCATATTGAATTCACCGACAACATATTTCAAGCTTGACTGAAACTATATGTACATTGCACAATATGTGTATGCTGAAGACGAAATTCTTGAATATTTTATTTTATGTGCTGAATTTATTGTATAAAAATTATATCACAGATACGTAAGTGCGCATATATACATGTACTACAATTCACTATAAAGCATTCATTTAGGAAGATGGGAAAAGCCATTATAAATATACGTTTCATTTTTGCCAAATTTATTGGTAGAAATTCTTGGGCAAATTTAGGGGATTTTGTCATGATTCATGCTATGTTGAGAAATATCTTCCTGGATCAAAATCTAAATTTTGTTTACTACAGTGTGTTTAAATGTTCGACAGTAAACTGGCAAAGGTCCTAAAGGATTGTTGTATAATAATTAGAAATATTGAAACTCGTTTAGTTTGGATTTATTTTAAACATTCCACAAAGCGAAGTGCATTAACTACGTAAGAAGCCGCGAGTGGTGAAACACAGGCGACTCTAAAATGGCGACTAATACGTCTGACGAGTACAGGGAGGATCCAGTGATGTTTCCTTGCAATGTTTGTTCAGAGGAAAATAAAAATGTGAAGTCTTCAAAATACTGTGCTGATTGTGTAGAATATCTCTGTAGTACCTGTCTGAAGGTTCACAGTCGCCTGCCGACAACATCCGGTCATAATGTAAGCGATGTATCTACAGTACTGGTGACCCTGGACAAAGCCTCAACGCTCGACATTAAGTTTAACGCCTCCGGAAGTAAGTTTCGAGAAATCAACGGCATGTGCACAATTAGACGTGACAAACAGTTTTTACTTGTTATAACCGAGTGGCACACACAGCAGATCATGGTTATAGATTTAGACTCCAAGAAATGTGTGAACACTTTGAAAATGAAGTCAACGCCTTACGGTGTTCACTATCTACCCGTAAGTGGTATGCTTGTCGCCACCTTATATGATTCTATTGAACTTGCAATTATTGAGCTGACGAAGAAATTAAAACTGAA
This sequence comes from Lutraria lutraria, assembly GCA_964023205.1. NCBI lineage: Eukaryota > Metazoa > Mollusca > Bivalvia > Venerida > Mactridae > Lutraria > Lutraria lutraria. The sequence goes on from OZ026838.1 coordinate 10,964,958, forward strand.
CATCAAAAGATATGTGAAGGCTTCTCGCCACTGTCGTGGTTTGGATGTAATTCCGGGTGTTTTCAGCGATTCACTGGTTGTTATCAGCGGTGAGAAAACTCAGTCTGTTGACGCTTATGACGTTTTAACGGAAAATGCTGAATTTTACCCTCTTAAGCATCTCGATCCACTCACGGTGAGCAGAGAACATCATTTGTACCCAATTAATATCGCCGTTGATGCAAAGAGAAAAAAACTGTACTTGACAGACAGGAAAGTCGGTGTGGTCGTGTTAGATGTAAATGGTAAATACATTGGAAAACTATCCCAGCATTGTTTAGTTGATGCATGTGCAATTTGTATTGATGATGATGGTAACGTGTATGTTGGTGGTATGAAATCAAGAAATGTTGTGAAGTTTGATGCTGCAGGTACTTTTGTTGGCGAAATTGTAAACAAGTCTCATGGTTTAAAATGTCCAATAACTATGTGTTTTGACACCGAAACAAACATTCTCATACTTGGCTCAAAAGATGATTTTCAGATTCACATTGTGAAGTTATAAGAAGGCAATCGTTTATAAGATGAAAATATGATTAACTGCTATAAAAAAAATTATATCACTGCATTTTGTCTGTATGCTATATCTTACAGTCCCTTTAAAAGGACCAACTGTTTTATTGTATAATGTCACTTACCTATATGATGTCAGTAATAAAATTTGTAATGTTTACATGTCAGTGTGGACTTATGTGTTTCTAGTAAGTCTGTTGTAATTACTGCACCAATCTATCCAAGCAGAATATACCCCATTGTGACAATGTGTTACATTAATTTATTATTATATATTCATGCATGTATCATAGAATACTTTCTTATGTTTATCCGTCTATAGGTCATTTCTTGTTTTTTAACCATACTGAAATGTTGATCGTGAACTAATTATATATAAGTGCCAATAGTTCGACAAATCGTCGCAAAAATGTCACATTTCAATGTACAATTACAAGTACATGCATGCATGTAGATCTACATACATTTTTGTATGTAACTTTACAGCAGATAAAATTTATTTCTTATTTTACAAACGAAATAACAGTTTATTGCAAACCACCATTATATAAATATCACATCCCACATAGGGTGATAGAACGTAATGTTCACCCGAGACAAGTAATGTCGACCGAGGCTTTAGCCGAGGTTGACATTACTTTGTCAAGGGTGAACATATTACGTTCTATCACCCTATGTGGGATGTGATATTTATTTTATTATACCGAACAAAAAACACAATTAAGAAAGACACTAAATTCAACAAACATGTTAACAAATATAACGAAACTATAATAGAAATTAAAAAAGGAAGCTTCTTTCTGACACCATAGTTACTTTTGCTGTCAAAATTTCTACTGCAAAACCGGATGTCAAACTACAAGTATATTCTACTAAAGTGCCTAAAGTGTCTAGACAAGGTAAGTATTCGATACGACAGAGATGGATTAAAATTCGACACCCGGTAAAATCGCGTGAGCGCGTGAGGGCAGTTTCGTTATGGCAAGCGGGCCGAAATGTAATGTCAGAGGGTAACATTACGGATTGTCACCCTCTGACGTCACATTAGACTATAGAGTAAATAAGTCACGTGAGGTATAATAATATATACTCGTACGTAAACGAAACCACGACTGTGTTTTTGCAAGAACAACTTATAATTGCTCCAGTTCACACACGCGTAATTTTCCAAGCTTCTATATATACATAATATTGATAAAATATGTGCATGCACGTAATAACTTACACACAAATACAATGTTGTGAATATCAAATTTGCTGATAACTGATAAAGGAAGCGACCCGGAGTGTAATTAATCTGTTGACATTCATGTAGTAAAGTAGTTCACATTTTCTGAAAACGATTAACACGTATGTACGTGACAAATATGGCGACTAGTATGTCTGATGAGATCTGGGATTTGCCGATAGATTTCCCTTGTTCTCCGTGTTCTAAAGTTGACAGTCAAGTGGAATCCGTTAAGTTTTGTGACGATTGCAAGGAATACCTTTGTGACACGTGTCTTAAATATCACGAGCGGTTCGCTGCAACGACCAGACATAAAGTGGGGGTGATATCAAAAACACTAGTGCCGCAAGAAAGGATAACTGAAGTTACTATCCCGTCTGCTTCTTCCAGCAATGAAATCACGGGAATGTGTACCGTTAGACGTGGCAGTCACTTCCTGTTGGTGTTTACGGATTGGTACGCTCAGCTTGTGAGAGTTCTTGATTTGAAAACACATAAGATAGTTGATGCTGTATCTGTGGGGTCGAAGCCTTATGGTGTTGTATACCTGTCAGAGATTGGGCTGCTAGCTTCAACATTGCGTGACACGGGAGAGGTGGCTTTCATTGAACTATCTGATAAGATAAAATTGAGAATTGTAAACTACGCCGAAGTTGCAACATCATGTCGTGGCTTACACGTGGTGTCCGGTCTTTTCAACGATACGGTTTTAATGACCAGTGGGGGACATCGTACCGACAGTCATCGCGGCTCTGTGGACATCTACGCCGTCACGTGTGGAGCTGATGGTGGGTGCTTGTTTCAGCTGAAAAGGTTTACTCCCAAAAGACAACCAGCTATCTTACCAAAAAATGTCACCGTCGATGTTAACAATAATAAGATTTATATTACTGATGGGAAAATTGGGGTGGTTGTTTTTGATAAATTTGGTTCGCGTATTGGAACATTATCCAACCCGTGTCTCGGAGCATCCCGTGCTCTTTGTTCAGATGCTGATGGAAATGTTTATGTTGGTGGTACAGCTTCTGCTAACATCGTCAAGTTTGATCAAGATGGGAAGTTTCTTGGAGAAATCACGAATAAAAGATTCGGACTAAAATCTCCAATGTGCATGTGTTTTGATGATAAGACAAAATGTCTTTTCATTGGCTCGAAGGACGATCATGTGATACGAATGTTAAAGTTATAGACTTCGGATTTCTGTAAACGTATCTAAAAGATTCTGTGATGAACTAACTTCGTGATGCTTTAAAATTGGTTTATTCACTTCTTAAGTCGTCATTGATATGATATTCATACACTTTCAAAACGATACGATTCCGAAAATAACTTTTCAATCATGATTCGCGTTTATGTAGCTACATTTGTATGAGATTTCTGTCGTGTACACGTATTGATAAAAATGAAGTACATGTACATATGTATGTGGTTTTGAATAGTTGTTACAAGCATAATAACAGATCATTAATAATTTAATGCAGTGTTTAAAGCTTGTGTTTTATCACTAGCTGTGCGTGAAAATTCCAATAGATTTTAAGTGTCCTGGCCTACATAGCATATATATATCTAATTATTGTGTTTCGTGTCATGTTACATTTTACATTTACTTAGGTGTACAGAATGAAGGACATGAAGGAAGATTGAATTCTTTATACGTGCTTGTATTTATTTTCTTGTAAATAAAATGGGGTGTCATTTAGATTGAATAAAGATTTTTTTTATAATCCTACTAGATCGATATCTGAGAGCATGAAAATGATACAATGAAGCGTATATACCTGCACAACATTTCATATAAAGGTTGAAAATAAACATCCATGATTATATTAAACGGTGCTATATATCATGCAATAAGAGAAATAAGTAGACAATGAAAGAGGGTATACATAAAACTTCCTAAAGAGGGCCTCCATCAAAGTTTACACGAAACAACTAGGATGTTAATTAAAGATGGGTCGTTAGACTTTAATGACATTTCATCAGTACGAACAAAGCTTATTTACCATAATGATAAACTTTGTTCATGTAAAACACTAACTTATCCATATCAAACAAACTGCTTCATGAAGATGTGAAAACTTAGCAAGTCCTTACATTGATCCCATAGGCACTCGATTCCGTGATTTTTATACGTTTACAGACGTTCTTTTGCAATTTCACCCATCAAACAATGCAACTCTGTCGAAAGAAAAATCTTCAATTTTTCCCTTATTGTGTGTATAAAATGGGTGAAATTGCAAAAGAACGTCTGTAAACGTATAAAAATCACGGAATCGAGTGCCTATGATTGATTCATGTGTGACATGATTAAAGTACGTCCTCATTGCTATACAGTACAGAACAGAACATAATTTTATTTCACGTTTACAAATGTGCATAGTAATGTAATATGTACAGAAAACTGAAAACACACATAATATATTATAAGTATAGGTCTTCGTTACAGTTTTGTTGTTAGAAATATAACACACAATATACGTTTTTGTTCCAAGTCACGTGTAATTTAGTTCGAGAGATATATCTCTCAGTCATTACCAAGTTTCATTAAATACTTAAACTGAACATTTTGTTCAATTACATGCAATCATACAGCGCCATTTTTTTTATTATTTGTCACATATATAATTATATGATCTAACATAGTCTTATAGACCATGAACTGAAAAAGACATCAGTAACAAAAAAGTATCATCATCTACGGTAGGACAGCTTATATTGGTAGCATACACACTGGGGGCCAACGACGTATCACGAGAGGCGGTTCGCATCGAAAACATGTGTATGTTATGCAACGAAATTTTATGTAAACAGTCTCTGGTTTTCTGACCTCCACATGCCATTTTGAAATGTTTGACCTGCAGGGGGACGAAATGTTAGTTTTTTGGATTGTCTTGTTAGTTGTTTTAATTAAGTTTGTATTTGCCGTTGTAAAATGCGTTTTCTGTACAATGATTGCGTTGTCATTCATCAAAGTATGCCAGATTAGTCCGTTATTCTGTGTAAAAAAAAGTTTTCCTCAAAATTATTGTGACATGAAACCCATTTGTAAAATATTTAGCACTCATGATACAGGCATCATGTCTGTGAACATAACTTAGCATCTCCCCACCGCTTATCAGATTCAATAGAATGTATACACGTTAATATAACAAGGCCTTTCGCACTAGACAAGTGTGTATGGTGTCAACTGAAGTCTCTTTTTGATGTATATGTTACTAACAGAGTGTGTGATGTTTCAGTCTGAAGTCAAATGAGTATATCAATTAATATTTTGCAGTTGACAGATATCTATTTAATTATGTGTGATGGTTTAAAGAGAACAGTTAAAATTGTTAGATGGTCTTATCATTTAATAACTGCATTATAATAGATTTAGGCACATACTTATATAATTTACGAGATTGAACAATTTAGAAATCTGCTGTTATCTAAAAAGTTTGATTGCATTTCTTCGATTCGTTAACACTATTGCCCCATTCATTAGTATCTATAGCAATGTTGCACCGTGCTCGTCAATCCAAGCGTGATTTGCACCGAATTCGCCAATATCCACCATTTGAGAAAAGGTGACCCAGTCTTGAAGACGTCTACGGTCAGTTATAATGCCCCCATCACACCAGAGCACGTCCGCACCACGCTCGCAAAGTTCCTATCACGTCCTGAAAACTTTGATGGCCGTGGCAGGGACGGGGTCAAACTCGAAAAGAAATGATGCACTCAGGCTCGCACTACGCCCTTACAACGTCTTTGCCAGGTTCTCACTGCGTCTATCACGTGGCCAGTAAGTTCATTACACGTGCAGCTTCCCGTTGTCACCAGGTCTATTGCGTTAATACTACGCCCAAACTATGTGCTCACTACGTCCATGCAGATTGAACTGCGCTCTCCCTAGGTCCCAATAACGTCCTCATTGCATTCACTAGCTAATTATGTATACTGTACCATATGTGTCCATTTATATTAACTGGTCAAGATGGCCAAACCGAAGTATTCTTTCTGCTTATAGTCATGCACTAACGCAACATAATCTAAGTTGCTTCATGTTTCTTTTTCTTCTATTTCTTATTTAGAAAACGGCAATTTCAGCATCCAAATGGCTTGTCAGGTGGTACAATAACAAAATGCATTCATTTGCTAACGTCCTGTCAGGACGCGGTGGGTGTAGTGCAATCGTTGCCCTAGTGTGATGGGGGTATAATTAGAGTAATAATAAGCTTTTGTAATTGTACTACGGTCTCTTTTATTGTTTCATCGGTAACGTTAGATCTACTTTTTCAAAGTCCTCTGCGTCTGAGCATAGTATAGTTGTGTCCAATTGTTCCGTCAGTTCAGCACCATCTGGTTGAGAAACTTCTGTACATCCCGGATTCCGCTTGTTTCAGGAACAATTGGCAATGGACAGACTTAGTCGGTGTGTTCACTTTAAGAAATTTCCATATTGGTCTGTCACTTGTTACATTATTTGTAGGTATTAATTTTTCCAGTTTCCGTGATCGTTGTCATGTCGTCGATGTTGTAGATAACGTAATGGTCCTTCATTTTAAGTTGCATTGTGATATTTAGTTGTACCTCTATCATCTGCTTCCCTCATGAACGTAACGCTCTATATGCTGGAGTTTGCACAATGTCATTGCGCTTCTAAAATGCTGGAAAATGGTGACCGGCAGTACATACACACCGCGTGGTCTGTATCCTGAAATTGATTTTGACTTCAGTGAGCAACGTACACATGAAGAGTGACCTTCGTTTAGCACCATACACACACTCTGTGAGAAACAAACACAGTCGTAGTATGCAAAAAAACCCGTTCATATGTGCTTATTACACCTACAGAACATTTCTAATGAAGACAAAAATATTGAATAAGTAAACCTTACCCAGTAAGTATAAGAAATGATACTCACGAAAAATATTTTAATGAAAAATCTACCAAAACAAGGCTGTCTACGAACATCCCTAACTTTTGAGCTTAATTCATACGTAATTGGTACTCAGTTAACTGCATACAACTGTTTCATAGTATTAAACGTTTCTACTCACCATGTTTCGTGCTTGGAATATGATATTCCAGCAAAATACATAGTCACTAACTACGAGAAATGTCGTCCTTAGCTTTTCAACCACGTTATGTGTACATAACATGTGTCGTTTGTCGTTGCATAACATACACATGTTTTCGATGCGAACCGTCTCTCGTGATACGTCGTTGGCCCCCAGTGTGTATCAGTGAAGTTATACAAAGCTCAACACTCACTGTAATCAGGGATATAGCACTCCTATAATAAAGTATGAGAGACCCTGAATACGCCTATATTATGCCAGTTTCCTTCTGACTTATTGCATTATAGTATAGTATAGCTTGATATTTATATTTGGATATAACAGGGATACAATATTAACGAAACTCAAGAAAATTACAATTTTGTACCTATGTTTGATATGGGAAGTAAGTACGGTTTTAACTTTCCAGTGTACTGTATTAGTTACTTCCCTTTATTCATTATGTATAATTTTTTGGTTATTCAAAGACTATACATGTATAGTATAAGTCTTTAGCTACCATAATGAGACACACTTTTTATTCAGTATTTGTTTGTGTGCCTATTATACTTCTAAAATGTCTGATAAACGTGAAATAATTAAAACTCAGCGGTTTTGAACATATCTGCAAATCTGCAATTTTGATTGGACATCGTGGAGGTGTGTTTGAAGTTTTACGGACGAACACGACTTTTTCCGATTGGACGAAAAGTGAAGTATTCGGATTACTTTGAATACTTTGTATGAATTACCTCCCTTGAAGCTAGTCGATACGGACTCCGATTCAGAATTGAAAAACAATAATTATGGTATGTTTTGTTTAGAGATGCATATAGTGCTAATTTGTTTCAATAGGTCTATGTTTTTGGAATACTTTGAGGTAGACCTTTTTGTTTCAATGTTCCTACTGAGCGGTATATTTGATTCCGGGTCAAATTTATTGACACGACTTACAAAGATGGCGTCGTACCGATGGCGTGATCTTCAAATTAATGTTATGTATTTACATAAAATTTACTTTGTTTTACCAACAATAATTTTCAGATCTGTGAATATTTATTTCAAGGAATGATTATGAAGCAAATGCAACATGTGATAATCTGATTGGACTGATAGTGTACAAAATAGTTGTTTTGAAATTGGCATAAATTTCGATTGAAATTTCGTGCATAAAGTCTGAATTTGGTCAACTAGTACCTTAGTCAGTTCGTACCCTAGTTAACTCATACCTGAATTTAGTCAAACTATGACGATGAAATATGGATTAGTAATTTTACAATTTACATTGCAGTTCATTGTCAAAGTAATGAATTTCTGAAAGTTCAAACTCATTGTCAAAGTCACCTGTTTTTGAAAAGCTGTTATTAATTTATTAAGGGTGTAATGATACATATTGCTGTACAGGTTTTATGATACGTATCACTATAGGTATTGTGAGATGAAAACTGTATAAAAACCATTTAAACATTATACACTCGGACTAAAGATTTAACAACAATTGAACTAAACAAGCAAATGCAACTGCAAGGCATGAAAAATATTTTGAGGGGCACTCGTCCTGCAGGACAAGTGACATATAAAATCCACTCGTCCTGCCCTTGATGTCACTCGTCCTACCACTACTTGCTAGAAACAGTAGAAGCACTGCAGTAAATGTATATATAGTACTGTAGTTATACAAACACTTACTGAGCCTTTTTGATAATTTAAACAGCCAAATATACAACCTACTAATGTTCATTTCTGAAGCATTGGATGCCTTCATGACATTACACCATTTTAAAACTCTTCAAGGTTGTCAATGAACAACTTTATTATTGACAGTATCTGTGTCATACTGCAGTGCTACTATGAGTCATAGTAATGCATACTTAAAGCTTGTAAGCTGTCACAATAATTGTATCAGGTCAGAATAGTAGCCGTTCGCCGTTCACGGAGAGAACCGGGTGATCGGCATTTACTCCAAACCGGTGTCAAGGCTATTTCTTCCATCTGTCAAATAAGAAATTATGAACAGACATTTCGTATCGTTATTCCGCTGCAAGAGATTAATTTTGATTGATTTTTGGTATTGGTTTTATAACGCAAAAGCAACTCGTCCTGTCGGACGACCGTAGCCGATTTTCAACTTGTCCAGACCATGAATTCACTCGTCAATACGAGAGGACGAGTGGATTTTTCGTGCCCTGAACTGACAACAGCAGTCCTTTCCGTAGTTTTACTAGTTTTAGGCATACTTCTTTACAGTTTATTTTATTATGTAAGTTCTTTTTCAAAAACATCAACAAGAAAATAAATATAGACAATAAAGCACAGTTGCCCCATGCATTAGTCTAATGCAGAGGACTAGCTACACTGCTTTATTTTCTATTTTCATTTTCTTTGTAGCACAAGAATAGTTGAACAATTCAAATTTGTCAGGATGGTGTTTGTTTCATGTGAGTTGCCAACTTGCCATATGATATATTGATTGCATTTGTCAAATTTGAATGAGACATCAGCAAAACATTGTTGACATGTTGTGGTTTCAATAAAGGCTGACTTCTTTCCATCTTTTTATTTTACCCTGAACCCAAAATGCTTCCATATTTTTTATTCATAACATGCCAGAGGCGATTGCAATTCAACCTCTTTATTTTTTGGCAGAATTACTCCCCTGGAAAACTTGCTTTGGGAAGTGCTTGATTCCTTTTGATTTTGAGGTCAGTACATGTACGTTACAATCACATTTACAGTGACCGTCAACACAAAAACCTTGTCTGAACTCGGATCAATAACTTGAGAATGATTGGGCAAGGTCCTCAGATTTTGTTGGGGGTTTGGCTATCACTGGCATCACATTTAGATGACCTCTCAAAGGTCAAGGTCATACATATTTGATTCGGATGTTGGTTCAGGTAATCACATATAGATGATGAGGTCAAGGTTACAGTGACCTTCAACTCAAAAACGTGCCAATAACTGGTCTGGATATTCATAATTGATTCGGTTTGGTAACTAACTTACTAAGGATGAAAATGTCTGAAAACATTTGTTCTACTTCTAGTGGTCACAGACACTGTCAGTGTAATAATTATCATTCTTGTCAGTTCAGAAAACAGGAAATTACTATCCAGATCTGGCATTTAGGGGGCATTTGTGTTTGATAAGCATCTCAGGTTGAATGAACTAATCCATGAACAGTAGTAATCAGGAGTGACAATGTTTCCGGTTATATCTGGAGTTCGGGATTTAGCTGTCCTGAAAGAGCTATGCTTTTTTTAGCAAAATATACTTATAAGTTATTTGATGAAAATGGCAAAGTTATTGTCAATTCAATCTGCTCTGAAGGATTTTCTTTAATAAAAACTGAGTTAAATGGGAAACAATGTGGTTGAAGGTTTCTTGTTTGGCTAAAATGGTTGGCCACATGATTTTCAAGATTTTTAATTTGGCTCTATGAACACCCCTAAGCAATATACTAATATACTCCATATAAATTAAGAACATACACGGTTACATTTGGTATGCTTATTCAAATGGTAACGTTCTTCATAGTAAAACCTTGTATGCTCTGACATTGTGTAGAGCTCAGGACTATTAATCTGGGTCAAGGGTTCAGGACCTTGGTGAGGCATTTGGGTTGGGACTTTTAACCTGAAGGTCTTGCATCCAAAATAATTTTTCTTCCATTTGTTATTTACACATTTCTTAGGAAGACTTCAAGTACAAAATACATGTACGTAACAGTATGTTGTTACTTTTTAGAATTTGATAGATCAGTCATCGATGGTTACATGTACCTTGGTTATTAACGTCATGTATCATACACAGTATGTAGACTTTCCTTATACCCAATACATACCTGAAAAATGTTTATAAACAGGATTAAACCTTATTAATTAAACAAACTATGTTCAGTCTGATTACTTGACCAACCCTAATTATTCCCAATTCCCTAATTAATTCCCTACTTACCCTTTTTAAAAAGTATAACAATTTCAAGAAATAAACATGTTTTTTATGCCTATTGGTCATCTGCATGTAAGTAGTACTACATCTAAACAGTTAAGTCACTTAGTGAAATTTGACTTTTTGTTTATCAGATAGCTCAGGCATCAATTGATGGATGCTGCCCCATTCTCTAACATCTATTTCAAATCAAAGCTATAATTACAATTATTTGTTGGTATTGAAAAACACATGAATTAAGTATCAGATCTCCTTATCACACTTCTTGAATGTTCCTCAGTATTACGAAACGGAAATAATGAAAGGTTCTATATTGTTTGCATTAAGCACAATTGCAGATTAATGTGAACTAATTACTGATTACTTGATGTCTTAAATCCAGGGTTTCTTGCTAGTTAGCTTCCAAGTATGTCAAGAACATTGCAGGTAAATGCATATTCTATTGTAGGAGTATACAAGTTAGATGATGCAGATGTGATATATTGCTATTCAGGTATTGGCTCAAACAGTAAGGTGTGTATGATCTATTTGTTAGACATACAAAACATGTGTTCATTCTTTGGCATTTTTGCAAATTTTCTTTAATTGTGTCTATTTTTCTCTGTCAGTGTCATAGATTTTTTTTGTTTTAATATTGTCATTCATTTAGTTCAGAAATAGATATTTTCTATGTTGTACATCATTTAATGAACAGTTGTATTCACATACATGTACCATTACTGGCATTAGTATTTTGATATAAATGGACATTACTTTTTAAAAGTTTTTACTGAAATTATTTTGCTATGAAAATGTGATCTCCTACTCTTAGCATTGTATTTTGAGTCATGTGTACATAGACATGAAAAGGACTCTGGATTTATTGTTTTGAAATCTTTCCACTGCTCCTCACTCTGATTATTATTATAAAAAAAAAAAAAATATCAATAAAAATAATTATTAAGGTGAACCAAAGAATAAGAGCTATATGCTTACTTATCACAAGGCGTATACTTGTCAACTGATTATAAATGTAATATATTCTCATATTCATAATTATATTGAATTATGTCAATTTAAAATCAAAGTTTGTGTAAAATAATTTGCATGCCAAGTTTTTTGTTATTTGTAGATTTTAGATTTACTACATAACAAAACATTTTTTTCCAATGAACTGTAAAGTTATTTATGACTGTTTTATCTAATGTCTGCTAACTGCCAACAAAAGATTTATGCAAATGTAGGTCATTCCTTTGTACAGAAACTGCAGTTTTGTATAAAAAAAAAGCATTAAACCTGTCTGTACTTATTATGCAGCATGTAAGTTTCTTCCTAAATTTCCTAAGTTTCTTTGTACCACTTCTCTTTATTAAAGATTGTAAAATAGTTCAACACTTATGTAATATGTATGCATGTCTGTTCTAAATTCTGCCCCTTGAAAAGAAGTATTTAAGTTAACAAATAAAGATGTTGGGCTGTGATATAACAAAGAATCCATTTGAGGTACTGAATAACAACTGGAGTGTAACATTCTCTGTCTGTGTTACCTTAAATACAGTTACACTCTCATACATAGTGATCTCCCTTTATGGTATTGGTGATCTCTGCTATTACCAATTTTTTAATCAAAATTTTAACCTGGAAACATTTTCAGTTTTATTTGGACACATGTATAAATTAATGTCAGAATGGTTCTCTATTTCTAACATGTAATGTGGTTACAGTAATGGTAGTACTAGTAAGTGAAGAAAATAAGACAAACATGCCACTGTTTCTATTTCATTTTAACATATAAAAGTTTTAAACATTTGAAAGTTCTAGAGACATTATAATTACTTTCCTAATTGCACCTTCTGTTGTACCAAATGTTCAATTGGCTTAAACGGCTTACAAGTGTTTTTTAAGTTAAGTTAAATCTGTTGAAAATGTCACCTTCTACGAAAATAAAATCCAGAGTGTTTACATTGCTTTAATGTGTCTACGGTAACTTTATCAGTGTATTGTTGAGAAACTTTGTTAATTTACATAATTTTATGTGATTTTCGTGGTATGCAATCTGGATGTGATAATTTTATTTTCTAACTAAAAAATGATAATTTTTACCTTTGTGAGTTGTATTTAAAGTATTTAAGTGTCAATATTGTATTTATGTTTTTGCTCATATGAATTTGACTGTATTTTATGAATTAAGATTTACTAAAATATCTCATTTCTTTTGTATTCATATGTATTAGTTTTTATTACAAGGTAGTTCATATATCATTATATGTCATATAACCCTGTATTGCAGAAATATTCTGGAACAATGCCAGTTTTTATTGGCCAAGTTTTGAACATTTTGAAATGTCTATTATGCTTTAATGTTAGGGTTAAGTTATTGTACACATTATTGGAAAACTAGGACATATAAAACCTTTCTCAAGAACATTTCGTCATCAGTGACTTAAACTATTACCTTGTATTGATGTTTATAGTTAGTTCTAACTTTGTCGGAGTGAGTTTATAATATAGGTCTGGATATACTTGTGTTATAAAAAAGTTCATGTAATAAAATGGTTATAATTTGATTTGTGTTATAAAATAGTTGATACATGGTTTGATTTGATTTATTTTAGGCAAAACTAGTGATGTATTTGATTTTTAGGTAATTTCCAATGTTCAGAGCTATTCTAAGTTTGTTATATATGCTTATTACACCTGACTTGTTTTACGACTCACTTGGCACACTATTAAAGTCGTAAATAACGATGAATGATTCATATAGTGTTGTCATTTTTTCAAGTTAGAGTGATCGATGTTATTATAACTTTGTTTTAGAATTTTTGAACAAATATTAAATACATTTCTATTTGTTTTTTTTTTTCAGTAGAACAGACTTTAGTTGATATTTTTGGATCGCAATGTGCTGTACAAAAACGGGAAAATGTCAACTAGGGAGAAAGTCAAGACAGATGATAGTGTCAGCTATGGCGATGGATCGAGGTCAAGTTTCCTGCGGTCTGTATCAGGCACCATAGTTCATGTCGAGCTTCTATCGAACATGAGATCGTCTCGTTCGAATCGGAATTCACGTCGTGTCATCCTCAAAGCCAGCATTACTTCAGTAATTCTTCTATCTATAGCTTTCATCATCACTTACAGTGTTTTACTTACATATGTTAGCAACAAAGTGCCTCTTATGAGACATCATGATGAATCCTCGAAATCAAAGTCAGGAAAAAGGAATAAACTTATAGCCCGGCCTGCCGTCTATCAGGATAATATACTCAAATTTTCAAAAGATGTTGTTGTGAAATGGAATGTGAGTGACTTTGATTTCTCCTACAGAGAGAAACCGATATGTCACAAAGAAAGTAAGATAATCATACTTATTACCTCAGCCCCAGAAAATTATATACAACGGAAATCAATTAGGGAAACCTGGTGCGAACCTGCTAATTATAATCTTGCCACAATTCCCTGGCAGTGTATGTTTTTGATAGGTCAAAGTTCAGTGCATTTAACGAACGAGATATTGAGTAGTGAAATTAATGATTTCCAAGATATACTTTTAGGCAGCTATGTAGACTCATATCGGAATCTCACAGTGAAAACTATGCATGGATTAGATTGGTTAAGAAGAACTTGTAGCGTGAATTATGTGTTAAAAACTGATGATGATGTGTATGTGAACGCACAGTTGTTACATCAGCTCATAGTTGAAAATACTCCGGAGAAAAACATTTATATCGGTCTTGTTACTCAGTCTGAAGACCGTTTGAGAGTTATACGTGATGAAAACAGTAAATGGTATGTGTCCATGGACCAGTATGCTCCGTCCCACTACCCACCTTATGCTGTAGGTATGGGATATCTGCTGTCTATGGACTTAGTTGATAAATTTATCTCTACTAGTTATCACATTCCACCATTTTCCAATGAGGATGCCTACATTGGAGTATTAGCTAACGATCTAGATGTAAAGCCAATCAGAAGTGGACGTTTTATATTAAGTGGTTGGGGTTTACGATTATGTAACTATCGATACTTGGTTGTTATACATCATGTGACTGCTGAAAATCAATATAGAATGTTTGATACAAATCAGAATGCCTTCCTAACATGTCATGAAGATTCACAGAATACAACATGGTTATAACATGAAGTAAGTATATTATGTTATTACTGATCATGCCTATGTACTAGGTAGTTATTACTTGCTTGTTCCTTCCTTTCTTTTTGTTGATTAAATATTGGTTTGGTTTGTGGTATCCTTGTGGTCGAGTGTTTATGGTCTCTGACCGTTGTGAGTTCAAATCCCAACCAGCACCAGAAAAAATTCAAATGTGTGGAAGCTGTCCAGGTGGCCTAATTAATGATTAATGATTTATGTAGATAAAAGTTCAAATAATTCATGACAAAATGGTCTAATGCGAAGTATTGGAAGCACTAAAATATTTTAAAAAGTTGGCAGTTTTAAGATTCTGAATAATTGTCTTTCATTTGATGTCTGACAACAGTCATTAGCTGTAACCTTCCCTGCAGATACTGCAACCTTCCCTGCAGATGAAAGATTTACAGAATTTTTAAGAAACTTTTACTCTATTTACCGGTAACTACTAACACTTTTAAAAAGTGCACACTTGCAGGAAAATCTGCTTGTTCAATACACTGGATTTCTGAAATTGTAGTGAAAACGTGAGTTGAAATAAATCATAGAAATAAATAGAAACACTTAAAACAGGTGACTGGATTGAAGTGATGTTTTATGTGCATGTTTTAAGTGGCTTTATATATTCAATGTTACCTTGAAGTAAAGTGCTGTTATGTTAATGTTTGAAGCAGTACAGATCGGTGTGTATAATACTTTATTATATCTGGTATATATATACATCATTATCTTGGTTATAAATGGTTGGTTGTATCAGGTAAACCATATAAAATTACCTCACGGCTAGATAACAAGGACACATTGTCCTTGTTCTATGTTATTAATTACTTCTTAAGTTTAGGCAGTCTATAGATAAGTGTCATGAAGTTCTTTTGTCTGCCATATAAGTAGATAATACAGATTTGTCTGTCTTTGTGACATAGTATAAAATATATTTGTCATACCAAATTGTGCTTAGTCCATAAATGATTGGTGCACACTGTCCATACTTATTGATGATAGGTACATATGGGGACCAGGCCATGGTTTAGTGGTCAGTAAACTGTTATCTGACTGTGTAGCATTATCGATACGTTCACATGGGGGTCAGGGGCCATGGTTCAGTGGTCAGCACACTGTTACTTGAAGTATTATCCATAAGTATTTTTCACTGATGAATTTATCATATTAATACTCCATTAAGTGTTATTATGAACTTTATACATGTTTTGTCTATTGACGTATCAGTACTCAACAGTTTTCAACTATAACAACTAACATGTAGCTGACTCTTATGGCTTTATTTGTTAGATAGTTTTGTACCAGGACAACATTCAAATATAACATAGAACAAACCTTTCATAGAACAATTTTAGTCTAAATATATCTAGTCGGGCTTACTGTCCTTATGGCATGAAATAAAACTTCCTTGTTTTCTGCTGACCTTTGCCTTCTTTTAGTCTTGGTCATTTTCTTCTTAAAGATTTAAAATTCATTTGTAGATCTTCATAATCATATTAAAAACAGTTCTCTGAGCACATGTAGGTATTTTATAAATTTTTGGTCCAATCACTATCAGTGACATTCAGTCTGTGCTAAAGAGGAAAATGCTGAGTTACTTGTATGTTCCAGTCATGTGGTAATTTATTTCTATAATTCTTCTGATTATATTTTCTACTCTTTCAATCAATCACACTGTATTCTTATTAATCTGAATTAGTTAATAAGGATTATAGAATAAGATTTATAAGTTTATCTGACCCTATAAGGCCACCACAAATTGATCATTCGCTCCCTGGATTTCCTGCTCATAAAAGTTGGAAAGAAAAAGTTTGCGCCGCCACCTTAAAACTTGTACCTTGTCTAGCTTTTTATGAAAGCTATTTTGGAGTCCAGAGACCAGCTTTTAGTATATCATTTAAATTGATTCGCATGCACTACTCGACCTGTTTGCTTCACAGGTTTACAAAATTATCCATGGCCAGTTTGAAATAATTTTTTAACACTAGCCATGTCTGAGATTATTTTGTTTTTAACACTAGTCATGTTTGTTACTGTTCTGTTCTGTTCTATAAGATTGAAGTTATTCTGTCGAGCAAAGATTTGTTATGTTTGAGTTTGCTAAAATATAATTACACTCTTCATGTATTATATTAATATTTGGTCACATTAACATAGACAGTTATAAAACCGTGACTTTAAATTTGCCATGCTATTATTGTTCAGGTATCATTGGAAATGAAAGATTTTTTTATTGCTTGCTCACTCCTTTTTTGGACAAAATCCATGGAACAAATCTTTAATTTGTTTTGGTCTAAAAATTGTTACACTGTCATAAGCTGATTATGTTAAATGCTTACTGTGGTGCCAATTACTAATTATTGTTTGACCTATTGACATCTAAATATTACTTTGCTATTCAATATGATCCTTTATTTTTCTAGTCACAGTCCAATAAGCAATATAAATGTGTGGTATTTTACAGCTAGTCCGACTATGACCTCACCACTCCTTGTACTGACACTATGTAGGATTGATCTATTGATTTCATCGTCACTTGTGTAAATAAAAGCATTTAGTTCTGACACTGTGTGCTACTTACAATAGAGGAATGTAAATTTTTTTATTGTCCCGACTGAATGAAGGTTGTCTTGTAATGTAGACACCACATAATTTTATGTTATGATCAAATTGTAAGATTTTATTTACTTACTTGTTGGTATAATTCACTAACATAAAAAGGCATCGTAGAAAGTTATCTCAGTGAATGAAAATTTAAAAAAAACTTTGTCATATCTATACTTGACATTAGATTAAACCCTTACGTAAATGGTGGTTAATGTGATTGAAGTACATTGTAGTCATTTGATAGCATGCTAGTACTGTATGAGAAGGTCTGTTTAAAGCTATGAACAAGTTTAATGACTTATTTAATCTAATAAAGTCAATTAATATACACAGGGTGAGCCAGATCACATGTCTGTGTTCATACTTTTCATGTTTAGGTGTACTTTGCAAAAACTGTGCACACTGTGTGTGTGTGGGGGGGACGACTAGTTACCGGTATGCTCTTTAAAATCACCCACAGTATGGTACCGGTTTTAAAAGCTGGCATGTTCCTTAAAAAATTTCAGATAAAAGGCAAATAAAAAGCACTCAATTTAGTGACTACAATGGTGAAAATCTTAAATCAAGGTACCAATTATGAATATACATGCCATCCCATGTCAGTATTGGACTACTACTAGTCTACTACATACTTGATAGTTAATACAGATCTATACAGAAATATTTTTATCAAAATTATAACAAATATCTTGAGTTTCATTTTGTTCAGTTTTTGAGTTGTTTGATATGGTGTTGCAGTGTATTATAAGATGTGTGTTTTATATTTCAGGTTTCACCAACTTTTTCCTCTCATTCTTCCCCTGCATTCCAGAAATCATCATAGTCTGTGGTTACTGTGGCTTCATCATTCAACAAACTATGGATCCAGACTGGTACCATGACACCAGTCCAAAATATTCATACATGGTTCTAGGAACAGTTCTACAAGCATAAACTTTTCATCAGGCTGAAAATAGAATAAATTTGTTTGGAGTGCGAAAATCCTAGCAAATAAATAAAACAAACTTTTTTTTACATTTTTTTACCTTTGTTATGTAAGTATAGTCTACCTACACAGTGCTAGAATTCTGGGTCAGAGAACTCCAAACAAACATTTTTTTTTCAGCCTCATTAGAATTTCATGGTATAGAATAATAAAGTAAACAAGTAATACCAATAGTGTAGAGATGTATTCCTGTTGTGGACATGTTTCTACTAGAACAACCATTTTCTGAAGCAATTTCTTATTGATCATTTGTTGGTGCTGTATGAATATTGTGTTGTTTGTTTGTAAACAAGTATGTCAAAATCATAAATTCATTGATAGTTTTTTATCATTAAGATATTAAACATTCCATGGATCTTTCATTAAACTGATTTAAATTTCACCTTGAAGTAAACTCTTTCATAAAGTGTATCTAGAACTTCATGTATTGTTATCAGGAGTGTGGAAAATGTAATATTTTTCTACTCGTCATTGGACATGTAAACTGGAAAACAACATCTACTTGTCCGATTATAAACCATCAAATTAAGAACTCATTTTTCCATACAGTAGACTCTTTGTACACAAGGGAAACAACTCTACTTGATTTAATAAAATGTTTTACTCTGGATGCCTAGAACTCTAGGAAACTGGAACTGATTTCACCAGTCCTGGCAAGTTCAGATCAATGAGTGTCCACTGCATTTTATAAAAAAGTTACTATTGCTTTTAAATTTCACAAATATCAAAAAGATTAGTTTTTTTTTTTTACTTGAACAACATCTTCCTTTGTACCATTATCTGCTGATTTGTTTACTTAACTCATGCAATGTCTTGTAGACAAAAACTTTCATTAAATCTGACTTTTTATTATCGACCCACCATTGGAAATGGTGGAAGACTGGAAAGGCATAAAATGTTACCCCTGTGCATCTGTACGTCTGTTCAAATTTTGGTTTCTAAGCAATAACTCAAGAAATATTTCATTGATTGGTTTCATATTTTACATGAAAGGGTATTATGATAAAATACAGTCCAAATCCGATTTCCGTTGTAATCCAAACATTTTCACAGGAGTTATGGCCCCTTTTGGACTTAGCTCTCAGCGGGGGCATTCATGTCCTACGGACACATTTCTAGTTTTAGCACATGTTGTAAGATTTAGCAGACCATCTTAGGCCATTTGTGTTCATTTTCTTAAGGTTTTGTGTTATGAATTTAGAACTATACATATTTGTGAGTTGTACATGATTCATTGTGATGCATCGCAAAACATTGTTTGTTAATTGTACATAATTTACTGTGATGTGTCACAAACTTTGTTTATCAATGTAACATATTATAAGTACTTAAGGCTATATTGTATCAAGCGTATAGATCAATATCCGACTGCTATTCAAGTTAACAAATTAAATTTATGTGTCTTAACTTAAGTCCTGTTTTGATGGAGATAATTACTTCACATACATATTTTGTTATTTAAGTGTCTTCACTGGTGCAGAAGGCTTATTGCTCTATGTTTAGTGTCACGCATTAGTAGTGCTATTATACTTTGCATAATCTTTTTTCTCTTTTCTATTGAAAGATTCCGGAAACAAGTTGTACCTTATATTTTATTTTTATGTATAATTTGTTAACTTTTACATGATTTGTGTCAAAATGCTTCAATCTATGATGATACATGCAAAAAAGTGTACAAATTGTTATGTTCGAGTTTTGATGTCTGAAACCTATGATATAAAGCTATTGTTGGATATGTAATATTTTACCTTCCCTTGGAATCGCTACACCTGATCTGAAGTTTTGATAATCTCCTTTTTATATGCTGAAATTTTTTTAAAATCTTTTTATCCTGAATTTCTATTTTCTAAATCAATTTTTTTTACATGTTAATTGATACTAATTTTGTGCAAACTCATTGAATTATAATTGTAGTGTATTATGATTTACCTACAACATGTTTTGTATTTGAATTTGGTAACTATGAAAGAAAGGCAATGATGGAATACATGTAGGTCTACTTGGCATTATGCCTTTGATCCGTACATTTTGCCTTGTAAACAAGTTCAAATATTGTCACAAACCTTTTACATTACAATGTATTTTAAGTTTTATGTTAAGATTGTTCTGCATTGGAATCTGTTTATGTACATTGAATGAATACACTGTTGATTGATTTAAATGTTTCAAAGTTTCAAAATCTTTCAATTATTTATCCCTGTCTACCAGTAAGTATAGTATTGGTGGCTAAGTTTTTTGTTATTTATGTTTTGCTAACTTTATGTCTAGTTGTGTGTAATACTTAAAATACTCATGTACAAGAATAACTGGCTTTTCTTTGTCTTACAATATAATTTAAGTGCCTTGCCTGATGTCAATATGCTTTTATAGTGGAGTCATGTTGCCTCTTTGTCAAACAGTCATATATTTCATAACTAAATTGATCTGACTTTTCTTATTAGTGTATAAGATACTTCACAACATTAAGTAATAGTCCGCAGCTTATTACATGTCATAATTATGTTGAACTTTTAGCCAAGTATGGAACATATATGTAACTGGTGTTGTTTTTGAAAAAAGCTTAAAAAAGGCAAAGTAACTTAACTGTACACATGGATTTATTTTTTCTTGTGTCCTGTTTTTGTCAAATATTATATTCTGTGCATTTGGTAAGGTTAGTACATTATATCATAAACTTTGATGTAATACATTAATGAAGTATGTGTCAGAAAATTAGTTTACTGGCAATGTTTTTTATTTTGTATACATAGGCATAGGATTGGTGTAATAGTTTAGTGACTAATTGATTAAGATTCTTTTTTTAATTTATTCAGATATACCATCTTCATCTTGTTTTAAAACAATACTCAGTTATGTACATGTACTTACATTTGAGATATAAATCATTTACCCAACAAGTGCTACTTTGTAGATTATGCAGATCTTAACTTTTACTTAAAGTTTTATTACTGTTAATTTATTATTACGTTTTTTTTCTGGAAAAGTGCTTAATTGATTTTTTTCTATAATTTGTTATTTCTTTATGTAAATAGTTCACATATACATGTATACACATGTAAGCATCTTGATTTGCTATACACTAAAACCTTGATTACCCGAAATTGACGGAACCAAACTATTGTTTTGGATAATCCATGGTTTCAGATAACATGATTCAGATAATTGAGTTTGTTTTACATTGATATATATAGTAGGAAATCGACACTGAAAATTCATTTTGGATAACATCAGGTTTGGGATGATCGAGTTTGGATAATCAAGGTTTTACTCTGTGTGTTCTGTTTGTATACGTTTTTGTTTAGAAAAATGAATGTAGATGCTTTGTAGTGCTGATAAGTTGATAATTGTTAACTTTGGTGATAACTCTTTTATTACTGATAATATTATATGGTAGAATACAGAGTAGCATAATTCTGAATTCATGTAAGAGACCTGTCTGCATGTTAGATGAATTATAGCATAAGTTTTAAGAAGAATGGTTGGTGCCCTTATTGTAGCACATGAATTTGGTCATTTTTGTCCAATTTTGTTTTCTTTTTTTTTGCTTCTTTTTTTCAAAAGAAAATCAGCTGTGTAAAATTCTGTCCGACACTTTGCTGTTTTTTTTTTTTGTATGAGTATCTCTATAATATGTCAGTATTTCGTATGACCAGTTTATTTGACTAACAAATAGGGCAAACTTATATTTGTTATACTGCCTGATGTCCGACGTGGCAAGTTTTATCTTTGTGGTGTTTATATATACTGATATATCTATATTTATCAAGAGTAATTTCAACCTCCTCATATTTGTATGATTGTACTTCCATTTTAATTTTTAGTATGCAATTATGTATGTCTGAAAATTTGTGTCACTTTCTTACAATGCATTCTACATGTAGCTTAATTCTGTAAATATTTGCCTCAAGCTCTATAACATAGTTTCTACATGGTAGCCTAAAACTTTAAAGCATTTCATTGGGTTTATTTTTCTTGGCAATATTCCAAGATATCGTTATTTTCATTGCAGCATTCTTCAACTGTATACCAGACAACTTTGTATAAGACACTGGTCCCCTGTTCTCTATTTTGATTCAACACATCATATGATTTTAAATCACTTGCAGAATTTTCCATTTGCTTTAAGGCAATTTGATCAAATTATTTCTGTTCATATCTATAAAAGTATATGGTGAGCTTTAATGAAGTAAATGTTTTCTAAATGTGTATAGTTTTTTCCTGTTTTGTTGTTGTTATATGAATAGAATGTGTGTGTTTTATATGTACTTTTTGCATGTTCTATGTTTTTTATGTGCTAGTATTTTGTTCACTTGATGAAATTATGTTGTTGAATCTTGTTTCGACTGGTTGTGTGAATTTATCAATTTTACTGTTGATGATATTTGAATATAACAGTGTTTATTAATGCCAATTTTCCTAAAAGCTATAAACAAAAGGAAGAAACAGTGTCTCCTGTTTTGTCTTTTATCTATTTGAACTTTTAATTTGGAAGTTATTGAGAAGCTACAGAATATAGGAAATATCAACTATGGTACTGGCTGCTTGTATGGGTGAATTTTTGGTTCTGCCCAAATAACTGTTTAATCTAAATTGGTTTGCACCAATTTGACTGTTGTTGATATCTCCTAATATTTTGTCAGATTTACACTTTCATATTGTTCACATGTTTTTCAGTTACCAAGTTTTACACACCACATGGCACAGCATGTCACTGTACTTGCATTATTATTAAGTCATAGACACACAAACACAGTCTTTGAATTAATTTTTTTTGTGACAGGTTGCCTGACAGTATATGAAGGAAACTCTCTAAAACTAGGTTGACCCCAAAGGACTTAAAGAAGGAAAAAAATCCTTTTGGGCAGGGGGCGACCCATTAATTCAAAGACTGCAAACAGGCATGAAACGGCAAAGTTTATTATGACTGAGGAGAAAAAAAAAAACTTAATTATTTTCCATTCTTTTATTTTAAGATTATTGCAGTAAGTTCATTCCTGGAGCACAGAGTATGAGATCAATCATACAGTGAATACTGTCACATGTAAAATTACCATCTACATTGTTTTATGTTCATGTATTCAAAACCAGCAGAAACCATAAACTGTAAACTTTAATTATTTTACAAAAAAAAGTTTTAATATTAATTTTAACAAAAGCCAGAATTATTGATTAGTGATCATTGAAATCTCCTAAACAATAATTTATTGACATAATGAAATGATTATTTTACATGAGACAGTAAACAGATTTATCAGTGTAATACAATAAAGTCATTCATTACAACAAATTCACAGAACTTGAACTAATACATTGGAACTTAACAGCTAGAAGCTGATTCAAGGGAAGCAACTTAAAAATATAACTAAACAACTATTTTACAAAATTACCAGAATTATTATCGATTTAACTATTTGGAGGTTCGTTACGTAAGCATTCAGATTACAAAATTCTGTTTACAATAAATTTTAAGTTAAAGAATAATTTTCTAAAATCGATTAAAGGTGTGTATGATGTTAATCTGGTACATTGAGTTCAACTGTTAGTTGTTTGAATCAAATTTTACTTAAAGTATTCTGGGATACATTGAAACAGTTTACATAAAATATGTTCAACAAATGTTTAAAGCCATTAATTGGGCACCATGTTAACAAATGAGACAATGAAATATATGACAAAACAACTAATATATACAAACATAGTACTTCTATATCACAGACTTAAAAAACTTGATTGATACTTTCATCATCTCTAAAACTTATACTCAAATGATAGTGAAATGTTACAAAAAGAATTCTTTGCAAATATAATATTTTATACAAGAAAGGACCGATTTTTACAAAATAGGTCGAAAAAAGAATATTCTGTTTACAAACTGATATACAATCCAGATTACTAAATAATTTGTTGAAATTTTATGAATTTCTCCAAAATAAATGAAAGAAGTAAAATTAGTTAATTCGGAAAAAACTACTTAAACATATTGGTGACCTGAATGATTATATTGTATGTCCGAGCTATAATAAAAAATTAAAAATATTGATCAGAACACTATTAACATTACTTAACAAAACACACATTACTGTGTTAAAGAGCCGCACAACATCACCTCCTAAAGAAATGTTTTGTATTTTAGACTTTATAGTTAATATTTTCTGCAAAAAAATCTGGTTTACAGATACACAAGAATAACCAACTACAGTAAAAACCTGTGAACAAAAGCCACCATTGGAAAACACTAAATGTGGCCATTATTGACAGATGTTCCTTGAACGGAGGTCATTTCGTTCTAAATAATAATTGACAGTTATTAAAAGAATAGCCTACATTCACAGGTTGGCTTTTATTCGGAGGTGGCCTCTAACACAGGTTTCACTGTACATGTATTACTCTATTTTTCAAATAAGAAAGTAATGGTAACAAGAAATGAACATAATAAGAAGTCTTCATAATGAGGTAGATAAATGGAACACAAAGGTTTGCGATGATAATACAAGAAACTGGTAGAATGAGTTGAATTGAATCGTGAACAAATTTGACACTAGTTTTAATTCGTTCATGTAAAAGCAACATTATGAAGATAACGTGAAGCACTATGGAAATAAATCTACAGTTTACATTCCATACTGACAAGATTGTACCAGTAATGATGTACAGTTGAATAGTGAAAGTTCAAAATGCCACAGAAATGTCCGAAAATTTCAAACTTAACTAACACACTTTTTGAAGTTTTCATTTTTTGTTTATGTGAAAAAATGACGAAATTAACATAATTAGAAGACATGACCCAGTAAAACATGATTGCCGAATGTTTAAAATGCTCATGGAATGATAGTACAGTTTACACTAGTTTGGATAAAACCACTTGAAATGCTCTGAAAATATACTGAAATACTTTACATATCAATACATGTACAATTTGAATATGATACCAACTTGAATTTTAGCCCCGTGACCTGTAATTATTAGAACCATTCTTGTATACACCAAAACTGTTTCACACAAGTGTTTTATTGACGTATGACTTCTTGATTACATTCAATTAATTCTACTAACTATTGATTAGTTGGTGTTTAAAGCAGTGAAGTTATATAGAACTTTCGCATGTTATTATAGTGAAATTACAGATCTACTGACATTTATCTTCTAATTCTGAATGCTAAAATCCAATCTATTTTGATGAGAAATGATTTCGAAATTCCATAGCATTTTGAACTTTCCCAATTCAAACTTTCAAAACTCTTAATGTACATTTATGATAGGAGGTATATCTAATGTATGGCTAAGAAATTTTAATATACTGACTAGTAATCTAGTAACAAAGTTGACATAAAATTCCAAAATATCAGATGTTACAAAAAAATCATCTACCAGTATGTGCTTATTCCTAAAGACAATCATCTATAAGTGCATTAATCAATCAAGTTTGTACATTTAAAATAAAAGTTTATCCTTTCTTGAATATAATACTTCGGTAATAATACAGGTTTACCTCCATACAGCAAGCATAATATTTAATCAATAGTTATCACAATAAAAAAAATGTTTAGAATAAAATATCATTCATAACATTTCTCTTGCTTAAGTAGTCCTGATTTTACATGAAGTAAGTTTTCTAACACAACATTTCTCCCTTCAGAATACTGTCAGACAAGTCAAGCTAGAACATACATTGTCAACATGTCAAGTCTCAAAAGAATACTGGCAAACAAACAGCAATGGATGAGATTTATAAATTCTTATTTTTCATTCTTTCAATAAATTTTGTATAACAAGCAGTATACTATACATAAATACTATTTATTTATCACAAAGTGACATACATCAATAACTGAGCAACAACATTACAGTCATTATCCATCATTAGATACAGATCTAACAACAATGAAAATTAGACAAAGTGCATTATTCATAACATGTGTGCAAAACTAACCATCTTTTTTTAATTTTTTTTTTTTTTGATAACAACAGAACTATAAAATTCAAACTGAAAACATAACTAGATATATACCAACTTCACATTTTAACATTTATTCCAACTAAGGACTGCGTCTAGTTGATTAGTGCGGACAATTACCAACAGTAGCATTCATGTTTAATGGTGTGAACTTCTTGAAAATGGTGCCTCATACCATGACTTGTACTTGAAAACAAATGTACAACAGAATGGTAAGGGAAATAAATACTGACCTATTAATATCCAATCTAATATCAAGCTTGTATACTTAGGTATGTTTGAATTATTGTAACAACTGAACAGGCTATATAATTATGTTGTACTTCAGTTGATAAACTTGAAAAACAACAAATAATTAGACATAAAAAACATAGACATTTAAAGATCTAAAGAATTATATTCAGATCTATATATATAGAAAGTTATTATATTATAAGATATGGCATTTAATGAGCAGATTCATTATAAGAATGGCAAACTTTGTAATTTCATGAAAATAAATGTATTATAAATGTATTTATAAATAAAGAGATAAACAAAGGGAATGAGAAAACAATATCACAAGACATACACATAAATTTATAAACAAAATATTCAATGAATTTTTTAATTTCA
Source organism: Lutraria lutraria (assembly GCA_964023205.1). Lineage (NCBI taxonomy): Eukaryota > Metazoa > Mollusca > Bivalvia > Venerida > Mactridae > Lutraria > Lutraria lutraria. The sequence goes on from OZ026838.1 coordinate 10,992,019, forward strand.
CATATTTTGAAAGTTCAAAATATCGTAAGATTTCATTAACTGAGTTACTTATATTATCATTTGTGCTCAAAACTGAAAGTAGACCTAACAGAGAGCATTACATGATGTATATTAAAACAATCACATAACAGTATTCCTACCACGCGGTAAAACAAGAACGCCACAAGCGGTGCCAACGCTCGTCTGTTCACCGCCTCTGTGAAATCTATCAACCTATTAAGTTTCATGCTGCTACTTCATAAAGTTTCTGAGACAAAGACAATGCAGTGATCACAATAGCTTGACATTTTCTTCGAAAACAGCCGAGCTAACAAGAAAATGGAATGACATGATGATATCTAACAAGAAAGCTGATAACCATAAATCTCCTTTACAACAATTTCAGAGTATTCCTCCATGACTTATGAACAAGATGAATTTATTTGAGAATGAAAATACCATATACACTGATAACTCACAGATTCATTGCCAAATGAAACCTAAATGAGAATGTTCATTTCACAAGCTGCCGTAACAATGCCAGTCAACAATTGAGCATACATATATAACAATACTATAATGAAGATGTAAATGTTTGATTTGAAGATTTATCTACAATGAACGAGATAAGACAGGCGAGATTTTTCATTATTTCCTAAACACGACCACTTCAATCTGATAAGCTATCTACAGGTAATTCGGACAGACCAGAGTTAATTTTCTAAGTGTTTGATATTTGATTCGATTAATTTATTTTTTACATATTACAAAATTCAAAGTTGTTACACAAACAAGATCATAGTACCGGTATCCAAGAACCTGAAAATCAATATTCATAATAGAAAATATAACATTTTACATTCCAATTTTGATTGTAAAACAAGTTAGGTTTTCTTTAAAAAAAAACCCACTGAATGTTCAGATAAAAAATATAATTTTGAAAACCAAAAACACTATTCATTTTTTTATACAGCCTACAGATATCATGAAGAAATACAGACAGAAAGGAGAAATATCCATGAGTAAAATACATGTACTGATATGTGTTATTTTAATGTGAATTTTGACAAAATTATGAAAATATGAAGTTTGCATCAAATAGAAATTTATGACTACAGATCTAAGCATGAAGTATAATCAATGTGGTATAATCAGTGTTTTATATTCAAAATAAAAATGACTCAAATGATATGACTTGACTAATTATCTGTTTTATTATTTACAAAAAATGTCTATGGAATTCATCTATCAAAAATACAGTTTTCAAATTAATATCATTTTTTTCATACTACTAACAGAATAATTGAACCATAGTTATATACACAAATCAATTGATTAATATCAATAATAACTGGATACAAGCATTATATACACAACTTACAACATTATGGCTACCACTGTTTAACAACTTACAACATTATGGCTACCACTGTTTAACAAATTACAACATTTTGGCTACTATCACTACTTAACAACTGAAACCAATTGCACCATTACTTTAACAGTCCCTGTGTATACACAATTATATATATATATATTAACAACTGAATGTACAAGTCATTTACATTGGCACTTTATGTATATATATTTCTAAAACAATTCTAACAGCATCTCACAAGGATCATGTATTGTTATAACACAAACATAATACATTAACTATCACTGACTTATCAATATATACAATACAAGCCTCATTATTCCACATCAACAAACACATCTCACTAAATCGTGGTCCAAATCCAGCATCTAAACAAGGCTAAATGTGGCTACACTGACGTTTCCATGATCCCATTAATAACAACAGGTTCTTCCATAATGGCCGTATTCTTCAGAGTTTCTCGTCTCATACTCCAGGGATTATATTCTTCGTTGTCAGGGATGTCAGTTAAGGGGCTCGTCTCATTTATCGTTATATCAAACGTAACTTTTGATTCTGGCGTTTTAGATAAATTATTGTTATTAACACACGTTTCTCTATTATTGGCACTATCAGATGCATATGATAAAGATGGATACACAGATTGTGAGTCTGAGCTAGTTTCACCGTTATCTCCCGTTTCATCAACAGATTCTTGTCTGGAACTCACAAAACTACAAGTCAATGAGCTTGATTCATTCTTCCGTTGATAACCATTTGCTTCTAAAGTTGAATGCCTTCTGAATCGATTAATTGGATAGTTGCCAATATAGTTATAGTTTCCGTCTGCTTCCACTGAACCTTCCCGAGAACGTCCATTGAATGGACTTCCAGTATCAAACATTTCGTACTGTAGTCTCTGAGCGACAGCCTCGGGAAAAAACACACTTTTAGATCGCGTACTGTAGGCTGAGAAAGAAAATCTGTTAGTATTCATGGAAGCTTTTTTAGAATTTGAACCATGTATAGATTCCTGGTGATGTCTCTCTGCGGCTCTTCGCAGTAACACTGGTGACGAGGGAAGAGACTGACTCTTCCTTCTTATAACAGTTTGTTTTTTCCCATTTGTTGTCCCTACATTAGGGGTACACGGAGGGGTAGAAGGGGAGGAAGGCGAGGGTAACTCAAACATCATAGAGTCTGTATCACCGAATGATTTACCCAGAATTTTAAGTCCATCCTTATATTGCTCCATATCAGCAAAAGGATTTGAAATCGAAGGTTCATAAAATGGATCATCTCTGCTCATGGCTTCGCCAATCAGTATAGGTGTTACCGTAGTATCTTTATCGTTAAATACTTCATCAAATTCTTCATCATTAACTTGGAGAATATTGTCTTCAGATCTTGATCTTTTATACCCAGAAATATCTGCAGTGAAAAACACTGGAATATTAGATTTGTGACTTGATAAGATATGTTAAAGGTGAACTGAATGTATATCATGGTTTAATATACAGAATGGGTGCAAAAGTATCACTTGTCGGAACTGTTAAGTAGATAGAGAAGTTTGTACCAGTGGTAGCTATCTACATCTAAATTTTCCTGACCAGTTAACATCAAATTCAATTAGTATTTTATAAACGTTTCCAATGAGTCTAAATATCAAATTACATAATTAACATGAATTTTAAGCCATATCTTAACAAGAGGGCCACAAGCAGTGCGATCGCTTGTCTATCCACCAATGAAGTTTCATGACTTGGCTACTTTCTGAGTTATGAGCTACATTAAAGTTTTTGCACAGATGCAGACATTGCAGTGATCACAATAGCTCAGACTTTTTCTTTGAAAACAGCCAAGTTAAAATTAGTCCAAACACTTACCAATAGAATTCCTTCGCTCAGTACCAATATTATTCAAATTATCATTTATAAGATTTTCATATATTTGTTGAGTGCTCAGTTCTACCTCAGTAAATCTTGGTCTCTTGCTAGGATCAACCTACAGAAAATAATAACATACAATATTCACTTGTTTAATCAGAATTGAAGATCATTCATCATTAAGATTCACTCATTTCTTCATCAGCAGCTGCATTCTTTAACACATAAAACTAATACAAAATTGGCCATGATCCAGAACACTAATTTTAATTTATTTAATGCCGTTTTTCAACAAATTTTCACTTATATATGGTGGCCAGTTTTCTTAACCAGTATTCCTGGACTATATTCTAACAAACACTAATTTATCCTTCCACTACGAACTGGTAACTTCACAACATATTGAGGAAAATCAACATTTTTGTAAAATTTTCATGGCAGGGTATGACCTGCCACAACCATGAATCAAACCATGGTTGCAACTGAATCACATCTACGGACCATAATATTTAATTTATAGTTCAATATTATAATGTTAATAAGTGGTGTATTCATAACGGCCTTGTTAACAAGGCCATTATGAAAACCCTTGCTTATTGACAATTTTATTAATTAACTATAGACTATAGCAGTGGTTTCATAATGGCCGAGCTGGACAGCCAATCAGAATGACCGAATCTCATAATAGCCGAGCTTTTTCATAATGGCTGAGTTTTGTGTTCATAATGTCTTGGTGAACTTCATATTAGCCCAGCATTTGAAGTGAAAACGCGCCTATTATTGAACATTAATTAATAATGTTTTAGAAAACTGTTATTTGTTCATGTATTAAACCAATAGATCATCCATTTCTTTTCACAACACATACCTGGCAACACCTAAAGACAAGACGCAGGAAGTCTAGAGGACAATAATCTATAAGCTCACTGAATGCCTTGTAATCTATACCAAAGTTCTGAAATATAATATTATATACAACAAGTTGATAATAATGACTTATTATATCCATGACTAATGAGAGATACTCCATGTACATTATGCATACAGTCAATCCTGTGTTAGCACCCACCTCCAAATAAAGGCCACCCTGTAAATAAAGGCCATGCTTTCAAAAAATATCATTGATTATTTAGAGCAAAATGACCTCTAAATGAGGACCACCTGTCAATAAAGGTCACATTTTGTCTTTCCTTAGGGTGGCCTTTGTCCACAGGCTTAACTGTATATGACTGCATGAATTGTTCAAGCATATGAAAAGCTGCAATTTCATATAAATTTAGGAACAATCAAGAAGTTACAATTAGAGGAAATTCTGAACTGTTACATATAAGGGAGTTAACTAATGAAATAATTGTTAAAATTCTAGTCATGATTATGTCCCTTACATTAGTTCTGGGTAATACATCAGGATCAGATGAAACTCGTCCAGTTATTTCACAGCAGATCACTCCATAAGAAAATACATCAGCCTGCAAAAAAGTACTTAACATTGAACAAAGTATAACTATTATATCATTACTGGGTTTATTTTTTTTTATATTCTTCTTATACTGTAAATTGGATTTTAATGGTCTACTTAAGTCATGGACATAACAAAACCATCTGCATGCTATGTACCGATAATAAAACGGACCCCCCCCCCCCAAACTGATAGAAATTAAATTTTATACTCTGTTGTATATAATATTCAATAAAGTCAACATGGAAGGCTTCGACAAATTGGTGGAAAATAATGATAGAATACAGGAATCAATAAATACAGGAAGTTGTTTGGTTTGTTTTGGTTTTACACCCTCTTTCAACAGACTGAGTCATATGAGGCAGGACAGTTCATCTAACAATCGTTCCTGTACTAGACTCTCATCCTCCGTAAGCCACTGCCTACTTTCTCACATAAAGAGACACGGTCGGTAGCGGGGCTCAAACCCATGACCCTCTATCAGTGATTTGAAGTCAGCGACCGTAACCACTCGACCATGGACGTGGGCCAAGTTGATGATCGACACTAGAATACTGATGGTATAAAATGTTTTATTTACCATTTCATTGTAAGCTTGTCCCATTATAACCTCAGGGGCCATCCAGAATGGTGAACCTACAGTAGATAGCTGTTTCTTACTCCTGAAATAAAACAAAATGATATTCATAGTGCATGATCAATTATTAATTATGACAAAAACAGCAGTAGTAGATAATAAAATGCATGGACATGTATGTGTAGATCTAACGTTCAAAGGGAAGGAGTGATGACAAAATTCTATCATCTATTCTGTTAATATTAATTAGAATCTAATGAAAATACATTCAAAATACACCGAGTTGATTTTCAAATGAATTGTGCTTACACACATATATAATATATATTAACTTATCACAAATATAATGCCTTGTCGGCTTGCTGAAGGGTCAATCACATACATTGACACCAGGAGTCCTTCCATATTGTATGTATTTGAATGACAAAAAACAATATAAGTAAACTAAAAAAAGTTCAACGTGTGATAATTCACGCTGTTTGACGACCATTAATGTCAAGATAGCTGACAAGGGGACACATCTAACTTGTCTATCAGTTAGTCACCACTTAAATTTGTAAGTCAATACTTTGTTATTGAAACAGGAAAGCTATCATGATTTTCATTAGAAATAAATAGTTTTGTAAGATTGATACAATTTCACATAATAAATGTTGAAACAGTAATAAATCACTTAATTAAAAATAGTATTGATTTAGTGTTAACCTGTACTGAATCAATTCTTAATTTAAGCACTTACGGTATTTCAATATGTCAGAGAAATGTTGATATACAAGTATATGTATCGGTATTAACATAGATAAACTTATAATATCAAAATTTCAAATTTCCAAAAAGTCTTTGCATTTAAATATAGAAAAAACTGAACTGAAATGGCAGGAAAGTTTTCCAACAAACATAGTGTTGGTTAAATTTGAAAGGCCTAACTCTTCATCAAGTGGAAATTATGTGAAAATCAAGAGAAGTCAGAATTGTGTATCTAACATTTCCCCTGAATATTGTTGAGGTAACAGATTTACATTACGTTACGTTTTCAGCTTTAAGTTATCCAACACTCATAATTAGTTTTTTATAATTAGTTTGTCAGAGCCAGCAACAAGGACTATCAGTCAAACACAGACTCAAGTATCATTCTTATCAGTCAAAAACTGACAAAAACTCCCACCACTCACAATAAGAAGCTACACAAGGCCATCCTTAAAGAAATGTTTGTTTGGGGTAACCCTACCCAGAGGATTTTCAGAGGGTAGGTAGTTACAAATGTAGGTAGGATATATTTTTTATAGTTAATTTTTTAGATTAAATCCAAAACACCTGTCAAAATGCTACCGGGTATATTAAAAATAAAAAGATTTTAACCCAAGAGACCCCCAAAAAGTTTTTGGTGAATAGGTAGCGTTACCCAAAACAAAATATTTTTTTTACCCTTGGCCAAAGATCTGCTTACTTATATATGCAACAGTTAGCAGAGTACATAACAATAATCTGGTACTTCTATGGTTGATATTTGTCAGACAAATTATTATATAAACAGGAAACAAACTTGGCACAGAAAAAAATCAGGAAAAAGATCAAGAAAAAATAAAGAAAAAATCAGGGAAAAATCTTCCACCATTAAATCCTGACTATACAACGTGCACAGTAAAGATTCAATAAATAACATCATCTGTAAGTAATTAGATAATTAAGAAAATAAGGACAACAATAAGATAATAATGTTCTATCAGTTTTTAACAAGACGATGTTGACAGATAAATTATGTTTATGAGACAGATAGAGGGAGATATCTTTGTCAAAACACATAATTAAATGAGGCAAATAAGGATTACAGTGATCTAACTATGTATTCATCAGGTATGAACATCACTAATATAGAAACTTGAATCTACAGAATCCTACAGATATACCTTCATATTCAATCTTACCTGGTTCATTCACCTAGGTTATACTTTTGCTCTAGTTAAATACATATACAGTCAAGCCTGTGAACAACAGCCACACATGGGAAAGACAACATATGGCCTTTATTGACAGGAAGCCTTTATCTGATGCTTATTTTGTTCATTATGATCAATGACGGCTTTTGAAAGAATGGGCTTCATTAACAGGATGACCTTTATCTGAAGATGGCTGCCAACACAGGTTTGACTGTACGTGCCTGTCAGGTATCTGCTTCCTTCATGGATATTTGAAAATCATTTGTGAACAGACTGCTTTCTTGATAAATAATAACTGTTGTTAGCTTCACAAACAAAAATGCTTTGGTAGGATATTAACATGATGAAAAATCTTTTGTATTTGAGGTGGTGAGGATTCTGGGATGTCCTGGAGGGTTTTTCTACAATACTTAACCATTAGGTAAATAATATATGTTATACAATACTTACAAAGGGTCAGGGATCTTTGCCGAGAGTCCAAAATCTCCTACAACAGCAGTATAAGAACCATCATCTTCCACACGAATCAAAACATTCTGTAAAATAATGTACACAATTGATGTCTGATGATAAAAATACATGACTACATGCTTGAGGTCGCAATAAAATGATTTTAATTTATTTAGATCCAACATGCACTTACTAGAGGAAATACCATGTCTATTATATGTATTCTCACTATTTAGGTTAGATCTATTTTCTGTACAACAAAATACAGCAGTTCTTGGGTCAACGGACACTTGTTTCAAACCGAATGATATAGAAAAGATCAGAAACATACCGGTAATACTATAATGCTTAAATTGGTGTCTTAAACCATACAGACTATTAGCATAGTTAACTACAGTCAAACATGTGTTAGCTAGCAGCCACCTCTGTAAAAAGGCCACACTGTGAATAAATGATATTCTTTTTTTAAAAAGCCATTTTGACTGCATGTGTTTTATAATACAGAAAACCAGCTTAGTTATCAATGTGCTCTCAAACAGTTAAGTATTTTATTCTCATTTCTAGGCCTCTGGCCAATAGACTACACACTGTGTTCGGAAATCAGCATTATCTTATTTCCTTTAGGACAAATTCTACTTGTATTAAACTAAATGTAACCATACTATATAGCATTTTGTGTCACAGCCTGACATAATTAACAGAAAACTAATCTTAATGTACATAATACCATCATTCAGTTTATAGACCATGTTATGTACAGTCAATACTGTGAACAAAGGCCACCCATGGGAAAGACAAATGTGGTCTTTATTGACAGGTGGCCTTTATACAGATGTTATTTTGTTCTAAATAATCAATGACAGTTTTAAAAGAATAGCCTTTATTCACAGTGTGGCCTTTATTTGAAGGTGACTGCTAGCACAGGTTTGACTGTATATATCTGTGTATGCTATAATGAAGTAAACACAGAAATTACATTGATTGGATCAGGATTTACAACATTATTGTACAGTCTAATAAATCCATCTATACCGTCTTATCATCATTATAGACATTTAAACACTCAGTCAACCACTGACGTAAATTCTAATTGAAGTAAAACATTCTACATTTAGACGTCTGAGCAATAAAACTGACAACAAAAAAACAGGTTTCTAAAAACAGGTGCATCATGTATTTAAATAAGAAACTTTTAAATAGATGCAGATTTGTACTGGTTTAGTCTAATACACATTGTGTATACAGTCAAACCTGTGTTAGCAGCCACATCCAAATAAGGGCCACCCTGTGAATAAAGCCATTCTTTTAAAATCGGTCATTGATGATTTAGAACAATGACCTCGAAATAAAGACCACCCATAAATAAAGGCAATATTTTGTCTTACCCAAGGGTGGCCTTTGTTCACAAGTTTGACTGTATATAAATCATATGGGAGAACAGAAAGCAGCATAATTAATTGAAGAATCGATGAGTGAAAAACACTACAAATGTTTACTTAATGTCTTCCCACTTAAATCAGAGTTTATTAAGTATTACTAAAGATCAAAAGATTTTATCACATATTACATGCACCTCTTGCTCTAAATCTGGCAACCATCAAGGTTGTTAATTATTTTGTGCTGTGTTTGGCCTTATAAAAATACTTTTTGTTTGGAACTATTATCCTGTGTTATTTTGTACATGTATTATCAAGTAAGAATATTCATTTCATAAATTATCATTGTTAATTATCTATCAAAATCATTGTTACATCAAAAAATGAATCGAGGAAAAAGTCTGAACTATTTACGCAAAAGGAAAAAAATCGCCAAATATAAAAAAAATCTTCAAATGATAATCTGAAAGCTTGCTATTTGGATCTGTTTTACACAAAAGTGAAACCAAAGCAAAACACTGAAATAAACCCTGTAAGAAAAAGCAATACCTACTGGGGAAGATTTTGGACTTGTACCAAATCATGCTTACGAAATCCTTCATCTTTATAATCATGAGAACAGCTGATTATGTAAAAAATAAATATACCACAGAGCTGGTAACTGTCTTACATATACAATGTTAGTGTTTTTCCTATTAGTTTGACTAGACAATATAAGCTATCATTTACAGTATTTCAGGCTGAAATACAGAATCAGCATATGATATATTATACACTGTCATAGAACTAGCAATAAAGCAGAAATGAGAATATACTTTTTCAAGGTACACTGTATTAATAATGTAATCACATTGCATTATTCACCTCTACAGATATTATAAACAAACAGAACCATCCATCAAAATTAATTCAATAAACAAAGTAGATGTTTTCTATACTCTATTATAATGCAATAGCTACTGCGGCAAGAACAAAACAATTAGATATAACTCATAACATTGAGACATAACTATAAAGTTATCTTTAATCATTTACCTGATACAACATAATGCTTTTATATCAAACAGAAATAATTATCTTGATAATTAACAATCAACAATTCTATTGTTAAGAGCTTAAATTAATATTTTCACAACAAGGATGCACAGCTGAGTGTTGCCAAGACAGGGCCAGATATTAATGTAATGAACTAAAAATTGGACAAGTGATGAATGGTACCCAATGACAGACAATACTCTAGTTATTGTTACTTTCAAATGTTTAACAGCAGACAATACCACTGTTACCATTGAAATGTGCCTCAATGCCAAACTGTTAATCACCACTGACAACCTAACTTCAATCAGTCAGTAACAAATATATCACAACATTAATAAACATATGAAAAACACTTGTTTTCATCCTTGAAATCATCTAATGAATTACATGTAACAATTGTTTGTGAGTTGTAAACATGAATGAAAACATGGGTATACCATAGATACAAATATATACATGGGCAGGGTTTTCACTAAGTTTTCCTGTAAGAGGCCAAATCTTGATTGAAGGAGGCTTTCCATACTCATTTCCAACATTGTAAATAATGTATTTGGGATTTCTAGGTGGCCATTTTTTGTTTCTAAGCAGTCAATTTGGCCTCTGGCTGTCTCTTATCGAAATCACTGTTACATGGGTACCAGTGTATTGCTAATAAAATTGTATACTTTTATATTGTAAATCTTAAAATGCTATTATTCACTCAACACTGAATTAGAAGGCATCGTATGTTGTCTATCTTCAGGAACATAGAAACTAAAGTTTATGTAGTACAGATACAGCAGTGCTCAGTAGTCTTCAGGGACTAAAAGACCACAAGATCTAAATACACTAACATTGCTATAACAAATTCTGGTCTGATCAAAACAATGTAATCAGCACAAATTGGTAAGAAACATGAAATTTGTATTGATCTAATTCCTGCAAGTTGAGCTTCAATTAATTCAAGTATACAATTCCAGTCAAATATAACCATCAAACAATTTATGATCAACAAAAAAACTTTCTAATTCAAACTTTTCAGGTGAATTAATGTTTCTTCCTAAACTTCCAACAAATAGAAAAACTTCAGGGAAAGTTATGAGAAAAGTATGGTGGCATGAAGAGGACATAGAAACTATATATTATATAGAGTTTGGGCTTTTATAATCAGCACAAATGGTACATCATCTAAAACTTCACACATTAATACACTGGAAATTATAAGGACTGACTTCAACTTTCAACATAAGATATAGACATGGAAAGTACACATCTCCAATCTGGTATAAATATTTACATTCTATCACAAACCAGTAGTTGACTGATAGTCAATATTGATCAAATTTGATAAAATCACAGTACAAACACCACAGACTATGAATACAAATATTTAATTAAGTTGAATGATAATGTGATATAGATTTAATAGCTAAAGTCAAATTCACCTTAGTTTAAAGCATACAGGTCAACCATTTAAACGTAATCTGACCCGCTTATATCACCCTAAACAGAGCAATAACCTTATACGGGCAGCTCACAATATTAATACTACGCAACCTAAACAAACTTTGTGTTCTTTTATGAAAAAAAAACTACCATATAGTTATAAAATTTCTATGGCTTTCAAAGCAAGTAATTCTTTTGACCGACACCTGTATCATACATCATTTAATAAATGTCAGTGTTGTTGTTGTTGCTGCTATGGTCGGTTGTGCTGATAATGTTGTTGGTGGTGGTGGAGGAAGTGACTTATAAAACTTATACCGGTACTAACAAGGTACGGTAGTTCTGACATTGCTTACATCACAGAGTTACCTACCTTGGAAGTTAAGTCTCGATGCATTATTCCCCTTTGTTCATGAAGATACGAAATACCAGCAGCAATATTCTGAGCGATATAAACCCGTGTTGTCCATGGTAACTCTACTGAACTGTTAGCCAGCAACTGTTCGAGGTCACCACCATTAATATACTGCAAAAACAAGGTAAGACAACTTGATTAATAGCAAAAAATATAATCAGACTGCAGACAACAATAAACAATGGATCAACCATCAGCAAAACAAAGTAATCATATCAACCATTAATTAATACAAAAATTTCATGCTCACTATTCATAAAGTGCCCTTATCAACAATATATACTTCAATAAAAAAGGCATAAGGGTCAGTTGACAACAGCATTGACAATAGAAGTTTTGTGATTAAAGTTTATACATATAATATCAATATTATGTTCCAAAGATATACGCAGGACCACATGAGACATAACATCTTTGTGAACATAAATCACCTTATTGATGCACCAACAGCTTTGTGAGGTTTATAATATATTGATACACTTAGTATAGTTGTAAAACATGAAGAGGAATATAATGATTTATTGTATCCTCGCTGAACAAAGATACCCCACCCACACATTATATAAAAGCAATCATTTAGTATGCACCCATCGAACAGTCAGTTAGTACAGTACTTGATTCTTTTCTGTCTGCTGGGTAAATCTCCCCGCAGATATACTCAAAACATATTCAATGTTGCAGTATGCATGAGTTATCTAACATAATTATATTCCAAATAAATAGTCTTCAATCGTATCTATTGTCATTACGTCATAGCCAAGCAATAGATTAGTTAACATACAAGGTATTGATGTAAAGAGGACATTTATCAGATAATACATGTGCATAGATACGAGGTATTGAACCAATGACAGGTGCATAATGACAAAGCCTGGTCCACACTTGATGTGGTCACCACCTGACCAGACGTACCACAGTATATTTATAGTTATCTCAAACTGAACTTGAAACTTTATCTAAATACAGTCAAACCTGTGCTAACGGTCACCTAGCATTAGCGGTCACCTGCCATAAACGGTCATTTTGAATTCCTCCAAATTTTCACACTCTTTTGAGAGAAAGTATACAGTTACAGTACATACAGTATACAAATATTTCGGGACCACTATCTGTGTTAAATGGACATCTGTCTTTAGTGACCAAATTGCTCATTTCCCCTGACTGGTTGCTTTATCACAGGTTTGACTGTTCTACTTTATTGGCAACAAGAAGATTTTCTAGAATTAATCAACAACAGTCAAAATTATCCCACTTTAATCATACATTGCAATTACAGATTGTATTATTCAGTTTTGATTATCAAGTTGATCAAGTTTTGACCATGTATCTGATACTTTATGTGTTAACAGCGGAACACAACAGGAAACTTTTCAAGTATACAATTGACACAGTTTATATCCGACCTCGTCTGGTTCTGTAAACAGCTATTTGGCATGATACAATATGTACATTCACATAACATGTTTATTTTCTACATATTTGGGACAGCACAAAATTAATCACTAGTGCGTTAATCATGAAAATATTTGTTTCAAATGGAACAGAAACAGTGAAATATTTACACCTAACAATAAATCAAAGTACTGAAAGTAGTCATGGAAACTGAACTTACATAGACTTGCACTGCAACATGGAATGGGAACTAGTTTAACAATTGCATGGCGGATGTAGAAAACGTTGTACTTTGGTCCACATAAAAATTCATGCACGCCAAGTTATCGTTCTGTTTCCAAAAATGTATAATACTTTAGTTCAGTATTAACGGTAAGCATGATTTACTAAACCAGAAAAAATTCAGAGATTTTTAAGGTAGATCTATTTTAAAATTTATTACCATCTCATCCTATTATTAAGTTTATTAAGTTTATGAGATATTTATATTAAGCAACAGCAACTTCACTCCGGATATAACTACTTAAGAGAATGATCTTCTATAATCACACAAGGCTATCAATTCACTGTAACTGTTTAATGTGATCAGGTGATCTTTGCAATAAAATCTAATCAGTTCATCAAAATGTATCTTCATTGTATATACAAGATATTAACATATAAAACTGGTCAGCTTCATCTACAGTCAAACCTGTGAACAAAGGCCATCCTTGCTTGGGAAAGATAAAATGTGGCCTTTATTCAGAGGTCATTTTATTCTATATGATATAATTATAACAATTCATGAAAGAATGACCTATATCCACAAAGTGGCCTTTGTTTGGAGGTTGTCACTTAAAACAGGTTTTACTGTATTTATAAAATACTGGCAGGTAAGGTTCCTGCACTACAATAGTATCTTATATTTGTGTAAATGGCTATAAACATTTTTTCAGTCAAAATAAGAAACAAAAACATAAATGTTACTGTAGTTAATTTGTCCTTATATTTACAATGGCTGATGTACTATGTTACTCCACCAGGCATATTTTGAATACATGATATACTTAAGTTTTTATATTTTGCAATATTGAATGCATCTTTCATCAATATGAAGCAATTTCTATCATAATTTATAAGAGGATACATCAATATCAATAAAATTTAGGAATGGGAAGTATTTAGCACCCAATAAATCTATACTAGAAAGAAATTGAAAAATTGAGTAGGTGATAATTAGCAAATATTTCATGGTAAATAAAATGCAGAGGAACCAATTACAGGATGAAAGTGGAACAACCAATATTTTGATAATTATATCAAGTTGACCCACCACGCCTAAAATACTGACGAGGAAAAACTATGCATAAACTGACCTTGAAATTAGTGGTATTTTTCCTTGATCGAATATGCGGAGAATTTAACATGTAAACATCGATATGACATTTTGCAGCACTTAAATGACAATCAATTGTGACACACAAAAAACCAGGATGATGCATAAATAACTCATCAATAAAAAGTTAGTTAAATATGAAATAAGACCACACATCTATATAAAACATAGTACACCATTTTGGAAAATGAACGACAGTTCAGCTTTCCATAGCCAGCACTAACTTGGCGCGCATGAACTTCTGATACGGACCAAAGAACAACTTTTTTCTACCTCCACCATGCAATATTTAATTAGTTCCTGTTCTATGTTGCAGTGCAAGTCTACCAGTTTCCATGAGTACTTTCAGTACTTTGATTTATTTGTGCTTGCCCTATACAGGTAACCATGATAATCCAAACAGAAACATGGTTGTCAGGAGAAAGTATATGAATGTCCTAGATCTACCTTTCTACCATATATAAATAATAATTTCTAGATCCATATATAAACTATCAGGGCATAATCTCGGACAATCATGACTAATTCAATATGATGATAAATTTACATTTATTTTACACAGTAGAAAATGAAATGCAACACTACAAGATGAGAAGCTTCAAATAGAATTAAATTTGTATTCAAAATATTCATAATGTGTAAATTATAGTACAGTATGACTCATCCACTAATTTTTATAAAATACAGGTAAGAAATTATAAGTTTTCATAATTCATAGGTCTTAAATCATCATCTGTATAATACTAAATACTAGAACAAATTAAACAAATAGGTTTACACAGGCTTTAGAAAATCAAAATTATTCTTGATATCTTTCGGAAATCCATAGAGTAATATTCTTACAGTTTATGCTGAAATTTGGAGTGCTCCTACCTACTCACGAAAATGTTTGGACATTTTTTTTTGGCTATATAGTAAAAAAAATCCCCAACTATCCACCCAGTGCTAGAATTCTGGGTTGAAGCACTCCAAACAAACTTATTTTTATTTTCAGCCTTGTAAGACGAGTGTCATGTTTATTGCTGATAATAATCCCTCGGAAATATGGGAAGTAAGATGTTACTGTCAGAAAGGAATATATCTTATACCAATACACAGAATGTATTGATTGATCTGTCCTTTCTTTATTCTAGAATTATTTCTCATTTTCTGCTTACAAAATGGCTCATCAACTTAGTATACAAAGTGTCTGATAATAAATTGTACACAAACATCATACAATGTATAAAAGACACACCCCTTCAAATGGAATTCATGAAAACACAAATTTTCATTGAACTATTCAGGAACAGTTCATGACTAGTTCATTAAGTGTGGATATCAATTAGACAGGGGCACTTAGAAGACTTAAGATTAAGTGTCAGTAGATTAAGTTTTTAATATCATTATCAATTTTTACTCACAACTAATTTTGCTCATTAATATTTTTTTTGTCACCAACTCTTTTTATTACAACTGATATATCTGTTGGCAGTTTTCATTATGTTCTGCCCATAATGTAGACCACAGCAGGTCATTAATGAGTCTGTGATACAGGAAATAAAGTTTACAAGTTAACTCAACAATACAAAATGCAGGGTTCTCAATAAGTTTGTGGCAAACAGGTTCGAAAGCTAGACTAACAGACCTGCTGGGAGGGAGGGGTCAAGGCATTTTTCAATTGAGATTTCTAACAGGTCAAAACTCATCTCTAGGCTGCTAAATTGGCCTGAGACCGAATGTTAATGAGAACCCTAAAAATGACAAGAACAAATGCAAACAACGTTCTTATACACAACCCTCATTTAGATGTGAACGTTCTTATATACAACCCTCATTTAGATGTGAATGTTCTTAAACACAACCCTCTCATTAAAACAGACAACAAACATGAAACAGCAAACACAGGATATTATACTAAGGAGATATGTGAGAACACCAAAGCCTCCTTCTATAAGATCCAGGCAGTAATGTTCTTGGAACAAAAAACAACAAAACAGTAATAATAAAAACAAAGAATGCTACATGATAATGATGGTGGAGATACAGCGGTAAATAACTCATGAATAAAATCAAGTAGATGTAAAGTTCATGACAGGTAGTTCACTGTGAGTTCTCATTACCAGACACCTTGCAGGGAAACATTTATTACAATAATTAATTGTCAACTCTCCAGAGAGATTGAGCCACCATGTTTTATTTAGTCCAAAGCTATTCTTATTACAATACTGGATATACTTGAAACTGTATTGTCGGACATGCTGTGTATAATAAAGTTAAATTCTTTCAAATTCCGGTATTTACAATGACTTTTAGTTTCAGGTCACAGATTACTATATAGACAACTATTGGCCACATTTATGTTTCAGGTTCAATAAGGAAGGAAGTAGATGTCATCCTAATAGAACAGAATATTACTTCTAAGACCATCCTTAAAAATTGTTTGTTTGTGGAAACCTTCCCTAGAAAATTTCAGTGGACAGGTAGATAGGAAATATTTTTTTACTATTTATTTTTTAAAATTAACCCAAAATACATATCAGAATGCTATTTTGCAATGAAAAAAAATCATTTTTCCTATTCCAAAAAAAGTTGGGTAGGGGCCCGTTTTAGTGAGTAGGTAGCATTACCACAAACAAAATATTTTTTACGGATGGCCTAAAACAAACAGAATATTACATTCAGAGATACTGAACTCAAGTTTTGTTTGATGTAACCAGTCATGATGGGGAACAAAGTTGTACATAATTTACCATTACTCCCTTAACTTGATTAAGGTTGATGACTTCAAATCACTGTAACCTCGTGCTGATAGAGGGTTGTGGGTTCAAGCCCAGCTACGGACCAAATCTCTTTATGTGACAAAGTAGGCAGTTGCTTACATAGGATAGGAGTCTAGTACTGGTTCTTCCCAGGAATGATGGTTAGGTAAACTGTCCACCTCATATGACTCTGACTGTTGAAAAGGGGCGTAAAACTCAAACAAACAAACAAACATAATTTGATTAAGAGCAGATATAAGATAAACATAATTAAATCTATGAATATATCTGTGTATGATTTCATCAGTTACAACTTATAGTACAGAATAACAAAGAGAACAGTCTAATCAGCTGGTAAATAATACTGGAAGGAATCAATACAATAAATGTTACATGGGATAGGGCCTGCAAGTTCTTATCAATGGTATAAGAGTTGAGAAGTTCTACGCACTTAATTAATTAATACACCATGTAAATTACACCTAACATGCTTTTATCCATTTTCTACAGTCGCTGACAGTAACAGAAGCCAAATGATTAAAAATTTCAGAAACATTACAAACACACTCCATTTTGTCCATCTTTGACCTGTAGACAGCGAAGGTACCTGAACTATCCCTAGATTTTCTGGGAACTATCCCAATAAGATTTCCAAGCAATGACTATGTTTTCTGTATTGCAAGCTGTTTAAATGATCTTCCCTTAAAGTACTTTTAATACAAGATAATGACACATTTTTTATTTACATATTATCAACTGGTAATTGTATTAACATGTACAGTTCACTGGGATGCCTCACATTAACTCAACTTCAAGCACAGCTGCAGCTCATCACAAGGACAGTATACGGTAATTTAATACAAAGAGGAAGGCTGTTTAACCCCTCTAAAATAATAAACTGTTTTTTTTTAAATTATAAAAAAACGTGATTATTCTACCATTGGATTCCAGACTTGTTTCTTGTTCAACCTGAGAGCTACCATTGCTCTAGTTGGCCAGTAAACTAACTTTCAAGATATAAGGCTGCTGCATTATAATAGCAGGATTATGTGATTGCATTAAAACATAAAATGATTGCAGTGTCATCTCCACAGACAGAACAATAAGTTAATGAACCATGACTTATGGAACAGATAATACTGATCAAAGCCCTAAAATCTCCAGCAAAACACTGAAATAACAACAATATCCCAGGAGGTAGCCGATTTAATGCATCTTCCAGGCACTATAATAAAACCTAGATAGATATTCCAGCTAGAAGCAATACAACACAGTCATCATTCATTGTAATGCCTAGATACCAACATAACAACTATACACAAACCAGAGATTCAAGTTTAGAACTCATAGTTTCAAGTTTTAGCTTAAACAAAGATTGAGTGATATTTTGTAAAAAATGTATTCAGTAATTCAGGAAGTTAAAAACATACAGGAGTATTTATATATGTAGGGTATATACTAAATAGAAAGTTATAAACATTTAAATTGGCAGGTGAGAAAATTAACCTGAACTTTTGAGTTTTATAAACAAATAAATTCACCAGATACAATCTGCGCTGTAAACTTAAAACACAGAGTATAAAAAAGTAAACATTAAAACAGGATATAATTCAACAGAACAGATAACAAGAATGTTAAGAATTTCTGATACTACAGTAGTGACCCAGAGAACTATGCCTTGAATCAATTTCACTTAAATAACATCAATATCTAAAATAGCATCAGTTGATATAAATAAGATGTAATCAGACTTAAAAGCAGGGAACCAGTCAATCAGTGACTAGAACCAGAACACAGCTGAGCCAGCATTTTTACAATGACATCAATGCCAATAAAAGAACGGAGAGACAATTTGAGAAATGAAGCATGAAGTAAGCTGTGATTTCCACAAGGGTATAAAGTAATTAAATGCTTTCAATGCAGACTCAATACAGCTAAAACATCAGTTTCAATGCAAGCACTTCAACATTGATTCCTTATTTGGATGTGAAAATCACTGAGAAAACCCTCCCTGTATCGTATCAATTTCAATTTTACTAGAGTAGGAGAGACTAACACAGTGAACATGATTACATCTATGAGATATATTATCTCTTCTTTATAATCAAATTCCAATCAGCTGCGGCATGTATAAGTAGCCATGGTGATAAGTTTACAGCCTCAAAAGACACAAGAGTTACTACTGATATGACAGTATTGGGTGCTGTTGCAAGTCGTGGTGAAATTGTCATATGGGGATGTCATGACATTGATAGCTGATTAGTGTAAGTGCAAGACAAGAAACTACCTTACATATATTAAACAATAATTACATGATAAAATAAAGAATAACTAAATTTACATGGCTGTTAATTTATTATGATGTAAGTAACAAAATTTATGAATTTCAACACTTGGCAACAACCTCTGAAATTCTATAATTTGCAATCTGTAAAGTGAGTGGGTGTAAGATAAGAAAATAAACTGATGAAAAGTTGAAGAAAGCAAGCACAGCGATATTTTGTACAGTAACTTCCCATGTTTACATAGATGTCAGGTCAAGGTTACCAGACATGAACTTTGGCCATCAGGGCAATATATTGTGGATGAAAACAAGCAATGTTCACAGCTGAGTATCATTCTATAATAACATCATGTAGAGAATTGCGGCCAAAATTCTTATCCTTAATGGTTCAATAAATAAACCATAATTACACTGTTATCATATAATTCAGTCTTAACCACTGGGAGATATGAATGCACATATAAATGATACTAGAATCTGACTGGGAGAAAAAAGCAGCTGACAAATAAGTCAAAAAGGGACAATAACTCATGTGAAAATCTTTGGATTTTAATTGAAATCAACCTTAACCTGTATTTTAATATTATACACCTTCATGTAAAATATGAAACCAATCCATGAAATATGCTCATAAAACGAAATTTGAACGGTAATATATTTCGAAAGGCGGGGGGGGGGGGGGGGAACTTAATAAAAGATAACTGTCCATAAGTGTTTAGTGTTACCAAAAAGTAGGAATATTTCAGATCTACAATTATGAACTACTTTCAAACACCTAATGTTACTTTCGTACAATAACTAAATTAGCATCTAATGTAAACATAATAAGCCAATACCATTATCTAACAGGTAGGTGTGTGTTACTGGCTCAATATAAAACTGGTAGGATATTGTTGTATGGTGTAATGTGAGGGAACAATTGTATAAACTAAACACAATCTTCAACAAGTTGGAACATTTGCTGGTAGTTTATCAGAGCAATATACACTGCTTTTAGTTTTACATTATTAACACTGCAGCAATTAATATCACAACAATTATATAGACCAGACAGAACAACCAAACATAACAACAACAGTGATTATCTGAGAACAAGACAGCTTGGCAACCAACAAATGGAACAGAAAAAGTCATGAAAACATATAAATCAAAGTACTGAAAGTATGCAAGGAAACTGAACAAAAATAGACTCACACTGCAAAGTGGAATGGGAACTAGTTTAACGATTGCATTGCGGATGTAGAAAAGCATGGTTCTTTGGTTGATCCGCATCAAAATTCGTGCGCGCCGACTGAGTGATGGCTATGGAAAGCTGAACTATTTATCATTCAGTTTCAGATCTGTATGGTCTTGCTTTTCAAGAATAGTTAAATAGTTGTACCATGATGGTTTTTACTGGAAAACTCAAGTTCTACTGTATATTGAACAGAAGTTCATACATTTCTTACAAATGTATGCCTGTTTATACAAGAGGTGTCTCCATGTTCAAGTGATTATGGCCTCTGACAAGTAATTGCTAGCCCCTGTGAGTTCAAATCCTACCCGAAGTCAAATTTTACATGTGAGTCAAGAAACTACCCAGCTAGCTTACAGTAAGTTCAGTGGTTCTACCCAGGAGTATGCCCGAGGTCTCCCTCCAATATTATAGCTTGTTTAGTCACCAAATGACCCAGTGACTGTAGGTGCGATGATTAACTCTAGATTATACAAGAAATCATTCAATATTTACCTCAGTGAGAGCATGCAGCTGTCCTTCATGTACACAGACACCCATAAACCTGAAATACAGAAGAAAAACATCATGACAATGTACTGAAAACTTTTAAAAGAGTAGATTCAAGAACTTAAAGGCAGAACATTTAAAGTAGGAAACAATAAATTTATCAATATATGACCCGCCTCTGTGATCGAGCGGTTAAGGTTGCTGTCTTCAAATCACTGCAATCTCTCACTGATTGAGGGTCGTGGGTTCGAGCCCCACTACCGACTATGTCTCTTTATGTGAGAAAGTAGGCAGTTGCTTATTGAGGATAAGAGTCCAGTACTGATTTTTCCCAGGACTGATGGTTATGTGAACTGTTCGCCTCATATGAGTCTGACAGTTGAAAAGGAGCGTAAAACTTGATAAAAAACAAACATAACAAAACCAATATATGGTTAGTTTGAAGAAATGTTCAGCTTATTCTTTCAGCACAAACTTTCTATTTACCACTTCTTATGCAGTATGTAACTTAAGTTTTTCATAAACATTGCAAAAAACACTGTGAGTACAACCACAGATGTCAAATATAATTTTACCAAATGCATATTTTGACAGTTTAACAACCACAAAGACCACAAGTTCAGCAAAAATGTTAATTTATGTTTTCTTATTTAGAATAATATCTTCATATAGAGGCTATGCTGGAATAATTTTCTAGTGTTATACAAACAAAAGGTTTTGTTGAACAACTATAAATTTCTGCAGGGAGTGATTTTGAACAATAAGCGTTTTTACTTATCAAAATATCTACTATGATAAATAAAGTATAAATCTACCTTGGTAAAACCACAAAGTGGATCACTGATTTGAATGAATGAAATTTTCTCTATATTTACATTTTATACAGTAAAATGCTTTGTCACTATTGCCTACAATTAATACAAGAAATTTCAGTACCCAAGTGACCTAAATGTTCACAGGCAATTAAATGTAAGCAACAAGACATCTTCATCCACAAAGACATTCCTCTTTAATTGACAAAATAGACACTTCATTCACAAACCAAGATCACTGTGCTTGTGATAGGAATAAGACTGGACTTAAACTTGCTAAGGGAAATTTTTTTTTCAAACTAATAACATTCTTTAACATCACATTTTGAACCAAGGTATAATATCGAAATCCCTTTTAAGCCCCTGTATCAATAGATACCCGTCTGTCTGTCTGTCTGTACGAAACTTTAACCTCACCTCTAAAATCAAAACACTTCCACCTAGAGTCATCAAACTTCATTGTTGGTTCCTCATGACAACCTCTACAGGACCTGTACATTTTCAGATCAGTAGGTCAAAGGTCAAGGTCACCCAGATGGGGCATTGTGTTTTAAAGAAACACCTTTTTCAGCATTTTGACATTACAAATTAGGCTAGTGATATTTTTCATTTATCCATAATGGTTACAATATAGTAAGTGAATGATGTATTAACTTTATGAAAGCATTGTCAGACATCGTTTCTACCCTAGTTCATGCAGCAACTTAAAAATGTAAGTTCAACTTGAATACTGCATTGAATGACTAGTATCAATAGAACGAACAGAAGTGGTCTAATAATAGATATATACTGAATGGCATACAATGCAATAATTTTAAAATCTAAAGTATTTAATCCTAAAATTAAATGTTAAACGTCATAAATATAGTTTTCAATATTGCCAAAGACACTCAAACTTTCAAACAACAGATAAAATTCCAAAGTTGACGAGGATCCAAACTGATAAAAAGGTTTAAATGCCTTACAAGTAGACATTATATACAGAAGTCCTTAAAAGCAATGGATGTCAATGGTTTCAAGTTAGGGAAGTAACAAAAAACGCCCACAGCAGTAAATACTATGGTACTGCCTACATTATATAACAAACGTTTTTTTATCAAAAACTGTTCATTTCAGCCCATTCATAGGTCCTTATAACTATCATGGTACTTGACAGATTTATGATTTGGATAACAATAAAACCAGTTTCGGATTAGATAAAAAAAGAAACCAAGGTCTTAAATTAACAAGAGGAGCATCAACTAATGCAAATCAGGACAGAAAAGAAAATACGAAAACAAGGAATCCACAGTAAATATATACAACAGCACTCTCCAGAAGCCCGGGTGGCCACCAATATCACCTTCTACTCGAAAATCTAGCGCCCGCTACTTTTTGTCAATCCAAAAAAATTTACCCCCCCCCCCCCCGGACCAATAAATTATCCTTAAATAAAACTTGCTACAATGAAATTTAGCCTGCTAGTCTGAATGTTCTGGAGAATACTGATAAAATAATAACATCTACATGTATGAACAATACCTGCTACACTATGATAGACAGTCAACCTTATATGTTTAGTCTTATCTACCTCAACTGACAACTAAATTGTCTTGAGAAGACAGGCAAAAGTCAGTCAACACTCTATATCTACCTGTAATTATCAGTAACCCGCAAGTTCAAACGATAACAAGAAGTTTAGGAACCTAAAGGTAATAAGATATAATCTCAAAAAATCCTAATAATGAACTCTGCTCAAGACTTGAGACTAAGAGAAGAAAAAATTACAGAAGCAAACCATAGTTAACACATTCAGCTGTGTAACAAGACATGATCAAGTTTCTAATTTAAAATAAACATCAAGCAAGGAAGACATAATTTTATACAGACTGTATAAATGTTCAATATTTAATGATGTACGTAGATATTGGTTACATATTACAAAGAAACGTGCCATTATTATATTATATCAGTTTCTTGGTGATTTATAGGGCTTTAACTTGATTCTGAACTAGAACTAAAATAGTTTTTTAGGGACTTGAACTAATTCAACTACCAAGTCTTCACAAAAAAAACTTTTTTAAGCACCGGACAGTCAGTCCAGAATAATGCAAACTTTACAAGAGTGAATGAACTTTTAGTGGACCAAAAAATACACACAAAATTTCATATCATTTGGTTCAAAACCACATTTTTCTAGAGTGGTCAAAATATTTCATCACACTGACCTTTTCAAATTTACTGGACTGATGGCTATTTTGGTGGACTTGATCCAAGGTACGGGGCTAATTTCAAAGACAGACAACCACAACATGGCAGTCAGTTACAAATTTAACACTGCATCTTACTGATATACTTCATTAACAAACCTGTACTGGTGAAACTTCACTGGTAATCTATATTTATACAACAAATACTTATAGACTCACACAGCTTACCTAAGAATATTTTTGTGAGACAAACGATTCATCAACTGAAGTTCTTTGAGTACATTGGGTCTGTTATCCTGCACCTTGTTCATCTTTAACACTTGCACAGCATTTGTTACTCTGTGTGTCACCTGAAATATGCCAAAAAATTCAATGATAAATATTTACTTATTATGCATTTTTCAACTCATCAGTAACAAAAGAATTGTTAGTCAACAAATAAAATGAATACCAAGCATTTACAATAGATTGTCTGATATGAACTACAAAACATTGAATGTTTAAATGTATTTCAACGGATGCTTAAAATGTTAATTATAATAGATAAGAAGCCAGCATGTCTGATCACTGATTACAAATCTGTTTAGTGGAATAAAGCTACAAAGCTCTGAACAAACAAAGTATATTTTCTTACTGTTTAAATCATAAATAATTAAACAAAGACTGAATTCATACTGACAAATAAATGATGTTTTTACATTAATTAATATAATGCTGATTTGTACCTAGCATGTCCACACTGACCTCAACTTCGTGATTTATTTTGTAGATTGTGTGAATACCGGGTACATGTAAACATTTTCATCAAGTTATTCAGTACGAGTTATCTAACACCATTAAGTAATTCAGTATGAGTTATCTTACATCATTAAGTAGTTCAGTATGAGTCATTTAGCATCATTAAGTAGTTCAGTATGAGTTATCTTACATCATTCAGTATTTCAGTATGAGTTATCTAACATTATCAAGTATTTCAGTATGAGTTATCTAACATCATTAAGAAGAAGAGTATGAGTTATCTTACATCATTTAGTAGTTCAGTATGAGTTATCTTACATCATTAAGTAGTTCAGTATGAGTTATCTAACATTATCAGCATGAGTTATCTTATATCAGAAACAGGTCTACAAATTCTTATAAGAACTACAGTATACATTTAAACTTTCATTTCATTTCCCGATTTTTTATCACTTGCTGCGGCAAAATTGAGATATTAATATCTTTACGCGCTATATCATTATAGAAACTTGTGAAACATTTTATAACCAATTAAACTTTTTACATGATTTCACTAGGCATCTGACATAGTTTGAAATAACCTAAATTGTATGAAGTGTTGAGTCTTAAAATGTTTTTGTTAATAAAATTATTCTTGCAAAAAGAGAAATGAGAGGTTAACAAAAAGATGGTTAACTGAATATATTTTCAATAAAAGTGATAAATATTCCAGTGCTAACTACTTGTACCAGTAGAACAAATAAAACGTCAACTTTTAAGGCAATGTGTTAAACCCTGATCAAATGACAGAAGATAAGTATATTGGTTCTCAAGTGTCACATCAAAGACTATGACAGATAATGCTAACCCTGAGACTGAAGTAGAACATAGATCAGTCAATGAGAGGAGTTAAACATATCATCTCATTCTTATATCTGATCAGATTATTAACAGCTACTGGTGGACGTACTATAAAGATATATCATGGTGACAACAAAAATGTTGAGTGTTTGAAACTCTACAATATTTATAACTTCCTGACCAAATAATAAAGCTCATCAACAACAAAGTATTAAGACAGAGCACTTGTGTTATCATATAAAACATACACCAGACAAACATACAATCCCTTTTATTTACCAGGACAATCTTTCCAACACTTATTATTACAACATAAGTCCTGAACCAAATAAGGGGTCTTTTTAACATTTTCTCTCATATTCTCTCAATTTACAGGACAATGTCTTATATGAACCCATGAATTAAAAGCACATGTACACAACTAAAATTTAAGACATCTAAAACACTAATTGTACCTGATGTAAGTTTCAACTGTGTAGTGAATAGATTATATAGGTCGATAGACTAGTGGTAACCATTACATTACAACACTTAAAAGTACATATACTGCATGTACAATGAACAAACATATGTAAACTATGACCATCTATCATAGAAAAGGATCCTAATACTATATTCACTTACTATACCAAGAATACTTAAGCAGTTGACAAAAATAAAACTTTGACCAACTAAGGTGACTGACCATATCATAGTTCACAAGTATCACATTTATACAACAATCCTCTCAGGGCTAATTACAACTGGCTTAGTAACATACAATGTACTTACAAATTCTGATTTCACTTTGATTTGTATGTAAGTACTATAATACAAATACAAGCCTCAAGAATGTAACAAGTCAGTAAGGCTTGGTCAGTACATTAATTTGGTTAAATTCCACTGCAAAACAGAAAATCCTATTTAATGTTTGGAACATTATATTTTTAGGATAGTTAGGTGCATTTTTAATGTTGCACTACAATATGTACCGGGGAATACTGGAAACAAGAGTCAATAAATATTGATTGATATCCCATAAAAATTAGAAATTTGCCAATACAAGGAAAACAAAATGTGTACATCAATATCGTACTGAATTTTAATATTCTTGCAATATGTACAGTATATTTGTATAATTATTTGATACACATTTTACAGAACATAACACAATACTCCCAACATATACAATATTACACTTATAGACACTTAATATCATAACACTAATAGCAAGTTTGACACAAATGTTATAAATCAAATTGTAAATAATCTCTCTCTTTGAAAAGTTCACTAAACTTCATTGAGACTGAGTTAACTTCATGGCAATAATAAAATCAATCAACTTGTAAATTAGAACATTGTGAAGAAGTGCACTTGACATATACCACACTGTGTGCCAAAAACTAGCTCAGTGCAGCTGTTTATAAAATTATACAGACATTATCTTCAAGTATTTTAAGAATTAATTATAAACACCAAGTGATATAAACATGTAGCATGAATTGAATTATGAAATAAATTTTGCAGCACTATACAACTTATAATAATGCCATAGACAATCTATACATCCAGGCTGTTACAGCCTGAATCAATTAGGATTCTTTCCTGCACAGTGCTATAATTACTTTTTTTTGGGCAAAAACAATGTTACATACAGGTAAGTACAAACAATTTATACGCAGCAATTTTGAAGTGACAACCATGTAATAAGACAGGATTTACAAACACTAAATAAACCAAAGGTGAATACAAGTCACCATATAACATATGTAAGCTTGACATAGAAAAATAAGTTATGTATATAGTTATGTATATAGGTAGATTTCAGGATGACTTAATTAAATATAATGTTATGGTTGTTTAACAAGATAAATTTATGATTTTGAGTCACACCTCCAAGTTCTAGTGTGAGGTTTATAATTTTATACTAAATATACACAAACTTTAAACAGATTGTATAATGTCTAAGACATGAGAGGAGCAGTGGTGTAGGGGTAAGGGAGCGTCGGGACTCCTAACCCGGCAGTTGCGGGTGTCAGTGGCAGAATCTGACTGGAACCATCACAATCTCTTTCAGCACAAGTACTGTTCAGAATCCTTGAAGTATTCATCGAGAGTAGTTCATTTAAGAACTAGTTGTAAGAACTTGCTCTACAATCAATGTTCAAACAAAACTGATATACATGTCTTAGACCATTAATATTACCTGTTAAAAGTTCTAATGTTTTTACAATTACTTATAGCACACAACAAAAGCATAAAATGTCAACTTGAATAACTGTTTTATCTACCAGAGATTATTTTTTTCAATTGTGTTTCCTTTAAATTTCATGTAGTTGTTTTCAAAACTGTGCTATTTATAGATATTACAGTTTTTTACTGACAGTGAATTATTACTATTAGTCATGACGTATGTTAATTATTTTCATACAAGACTGCAATATGCATGATCACAAAATGTAATTTCTATATCTATGTTGTGACTAATTTTTTATGGAACATTATTTGAAACATAAGACTGTGGGTCATATTAGTTAAGTAAAAATGATAATTGATATTTGAGACTTAAAGACAGGCTGTCTTAGTTCAGTTAAACTATAAATGCATATACGGGTAAAGCAAAGTAATGAATACCGATGCTAAATTACGAACTAGGGCTGACTTTCTGTTTTCCAAAGCTACGGCAACCATTAAGTTGAACAAAATATTCCCGAGTTAATTAGCAAGAATCTTGAAAAAAAATTCTGATTCATCATATCTATTGTGGTAGGATTATTCTGTAACAGCTAGAACACATTACACCAAGAAATATCATCAGATGATGCATAGTGATTACTTTTTCTGAGGAAGCAGTATGCCAGGAACCAATTACGAAGAAAAAATGTTTCTTTCATGCCACAAGATATTTCGATGAGGTGATGATGGTAATGTAAACAAAGATTAGATCATAAATGCTGATCTTGCAGTATGATGCAAATCATTCCAACCAACATTGATAAACAACACTAAATGAGGTACATGCAGTTAGGACACTAATAATTCCAATATGCAAGTGAACTTAAACATACTGTACATGTATAATAAATACAACATTAATATGTGCACCATTTAAAGGACATACAATAAATATATCTAAAGAAAAGATAATGTGATGATGCAAAACAACAAACATCACCAATTTGATTAGATTTAAATACTTAGTAAAAAAAGGTCACAAACTATTACATTTGTACTTGTTACTCAGTTTTAGTCAATAACAGCATTGGTTAATCTTTCTAAAATAGTTTCTAACAAACTTATTGCACTATGACTATAGCCTGTAAAAATATGATATTCAAAATGACAACTTGGCCCTTATTATATTTAACGTAAAAATACAAGAAACTTAACTATATAAACCTATGTACTTACTACCACAAGGTTAGACACATGATATATGTTGACAGATGAACAACCTTGTATGTGTGTGTTTTATCATCATAATAAAATAAAAATCATTGTTTATCATCACATAATGACAATGGATCACTTGTTTTTGCATTTAGTAATTACATGCTTCCTACATACAGTAAGTTCAAGAAATCTTAGAAAATCAGTAATACCAGAGACATAGATAACATTATCTATGTCTCTGGTAATACATAAATCGTCTTCTAATCAATGACTGTCTCTGATACAATCAGCTCGATCAACACACTCCTTTTTAAAGTATTAATGTAACTTTAAACAATTGAAATCAGGCCTGATCAAGATATAGCAAGATAAAGATATCAAGTATCTTAACTAATAAGAAAATCAGCTCCATTAGCAAATAACGGAAAGTAATTTTATTGTAAATTCATAGCCTGAAGACAACCAGGAAATTATTCAAACATGATGTTTACTATTCAATTAGACAAACAGGTATAAAATACAGGGGATAATTAAATGACCAGTAACTTAATTACCTTGAGAATTATACAAAATGAATAATAATTAATACACATGGATGAAATTTTATGTGGATAATCTATCAAGTTTAATATGACATCCCTGACATTTGATTATCAACCAATCATAGACCTCGCCTCAGGGAGATTCTTGACCCCTGGTCACAGGTCAGATAACATCATGACCTCTACTTTCTTTTTGTGTATAGACTAATTATCGCAGTAATTAACATATTATTGTAGTAATATCTGGTTAAGATGTATTGCTAGCTAGATCTTGCTTGCAGAAAGTATTTTAGCATATGTGACACTTAATTGTCATTTGTACAAAAATGTACACCTTGATCTATGTATGCCTTTTCCTACTATCAGTATCATAATATTATTATACTGTAAATGTTTACCCAGTACAATATGCATTGAAATATGGAATGATATCTCTATTTGAATATATTTGTACGTTGATCATAATCAACTATCGAAACATCATGAAATTATCACATACAGAGTAGTAACAAAGTTATCTAGTACCAGCAAAGTAGCCTGCTGGGTACATGACTGCAGGTTTATACAGAATTTCTCAAGCCTATAACCTACTGATAATTTAACAATAGTACAAAGAAATGTGCCACTTATGTTCTAATCAAGTATAATATGGAAATATGTAGCACCTTGGTATTACAACAATAGCCTTCTAAGTTCTTTAATCTGACACAGGTATTTAGGCCATTGGATTATGTTTATTATTGCTGCCTATTTTATTCATTTAACATAACTTATTTTCAATAACAATTAAACAGTAATCCTTACGGCAGTATTTATTTTCTGTATAAGTCTACAAAAATGTAACAAACGGTCAAATGTACCTAGTATTTAATAATAAAATTGATCCATAGTTATTCTGTCTATACCTTCTACATATATCAGAATATTTGGATAAAATGACACTAACAGTACAATCAACTATGGTAATTTGCATTCAACTATTCACTGACCATTTCTAAGTTTGCCAAAACTGAAATCGCATACCATACAACAGGGTCAAGTTACTAAGTTGATCAATACATAATTATTCATAATGCTAAAATAGACTTGACTGATATTATAGTACTCAATAGAGGTTAACATTTAACTTAAATATGGGTGGAACCACATTGATCAATAACATTGACTTGTAATGCAGGGTTGTTTATGTGTTTTGGAGAAGGTGCCTTAGTCCTTAATATGGTGATGAAATAGTAGGTTGAAGTCTCTTTTGGGGAAAAAATTCTTCAATGCCTGAAACCAATTTGGGAAAATTTGAATTAAATTTCAAGGAAAATTGCATGAAGGCACCCTTTACATGCTACAACTATATAATAAAGAAAACCCCTGGAATGAATTATGAAGTTGTTTAATGATCAAGATCAGCATGGTAGCATGCTGTAACCTTTAAGGACAGATTCAATGATTTTTCAAACCCTTTTTCATGCCATTTTTTGGTCCGGTATATATTCTCCTGTGTTCCCCAAGTAAAAAAGTATATATTTTTCCCAACTAAGAGAAAAAAATTCCCCATAATTGAAAAAATCTCCAAATTTAGTGTTTCTAGACACAAATTTCCCACATCAAAGGGACCCAATACCTGCTCCCCAAAACAGAGAAAAAAAGGCTGCTGTTTTTCCTTATATATGGGGTACCTGAGTGAATAGTCAGACCCGTTCACAATTATAAAGTTTGAAGAGGTGTATCAAAAACTACTTAATAAGTTAATAGCAAAATTGTAAATATTTAATTTTTAGGTACATTTATTCTCTTGTTCTATTTTTGCAAATTAAGACTATCTTTAACAATTTTGGGGAAAACACTTATCTTTTGATCCTATGGTAACAGACCTTTAAAAAAATTATGAAAAAGTCAATTAATGTTTTGTATTTTATCGCTGCTTAAAACTTTTAAATGAAAACTGATATGTTGTACTTTTAATGTTCAAATTATAATAGCTTTTTCAAAAACAACACTAGTTAACTAGCACCAATGACACATAATTATCTAAATCTGAGTAATTTAGAAATAGAGCTGGTAAACAACAAAAAATACGGCAATAAAAATTATCTGTCATCATAAAAATGCTACAAATGTATGCATTAATGAGATATTTAATGGTGTGACACAATGCCTTGCCCATTTCAACAAGATCATGTCTGAAAATAGTGTAAAAATAACCATATATCAATCTATATAGGTCTGATATTGACATGAATTGGTCAACACTGAGGTGTTTCATCAGTCATCAAACACAACAGATATCAATATCAGTGACTTACTCCAGTTCATAGGCGGACAAACACGATTACTGATATAAAGTATTAGAACTAATTGATAGAGACACGATATTGGTCTCCATAATCTAGCTATCCATGTAACTAATAGCTTTAATCTTGACACAAAACCTACAACTTTTACCCCATGTTTATCCTTAATAGTTCCAGTTACAACTTACATGTACCATATCAGACAAAGAAGAATTTTGGCAATACAATAAGGGAAAATGAACATAAATTTCAAAAGTTATAATTTGTGAACTCCAAGAGAGAGTAAAGGACTTGAATACATGTGTAACATATTTTTTTCGCTATATTTACTGCTGTTTATGGGCAGTTTCTCCTAGTAAAATTTCCTTCATTTTCCCCCTAAAATGACCAGAATTTTCCCCTAACAAGAAGTGTTTTCCACATGATCATGTTAAAAGGAGAAAAATACAAGTTTCATACCATTGTCACCAATTACAGTGTAGTTATATATATGGTTTAAACAACTAAATAATCACATATAATTATTCCATAGAAATAAATGTTATTATATATTCCCATTTTGAAATTTGTTGTGCCAGATTTCCCCTTTTGATGGGCATGGGTAGTGAGAAAATTTTAGAAAAAAATCACTGCTATAATCATCAGGACAGAGGTTTTTACTTAGACAGCAACACTGATAGGCAGCATTCTCCCCTTAGAAAATTAGTTATTTTTCAAAGAAAAATACATTTCCACTATTTGCTTTGGGACTATCCCCCAAATTTGCCTATTTCATGTACCCCCCCCCCCCCCCCTCATAGTCATATATCCATTTCCTAAAATTAAACTCAGAAAACCCTATGCAATTTTTATCACTCACATAACTAAATAGAAATTCCCCCCAAATAATGTAGGAAGATAATTTACAGAAAAGACTGACTCAACATCAATGTCTCAATGAATTTTCAAATAGACAGAATTGCTTTTATACCTTTCGCAGACACTAGGACCTTTATATTTAATTAAAAATTATAGATTTGTTATTATAATACAGAATCAGTTTAAAATAGATGATCCATGGCATATTTATGAAAACTAATATTTTCAGATATTCAAATAAACCGTAGAGCTCTGCTAACACATTTGTTCTATTGAAATGAACACCTAATGGCATTATAAATGAATCTAGATTCTTGGTCGACCTTACATTTCAAGAATAATCTTTTATTTCAATAACTTACCTTGAAAACTTCAGCAAAAAAGCCTTCACCAAGTTTCTCACATATGAAGTCATCAAGACGACTGAGAGCTGACACTGCATGTCTCAATGCCTTGCAGGAAGGACCTGGAACTCTGCGAGGTTCTGGTTGCTCTTCATTAGCATTGGAATCCACATTATAGGTTTGGCTTACTGGTGGCACTTCTGCAGCATCCGACAACCATTCTGTATTGAGCGTTCTAGATCGCTTCAATTTCGCCGTTTTCGAGCTCAGCATCATTTCACCATTCACTTTCATCTTAACACAAGCATCTGTCAAAATCCAGGTCAAAGCCAAGTAAAACAAGACTTCTTTTTAACAAGATCTTACTTTAAACTGATTTAAGGACATGTTCAATAATAGCACTTTAGCAGCTAAACAAACTGTGACAAACAACTCAAATATTTGCAAAGAACAAACACCTACTTAAAGAACGCGTTAATATGTCAAACGTTAATCTTTAAAATCCAACAATTTTGCAGTATTCCAAGTCTTGACATGACGGGTGAAACAAGTAAACTCATATTTTGTCACTTTTGATTTTGACATTAGTCCAACTTCCTGATGCTTCTCGCGGTAAGTGTAAACTTCCGTTAGAGAATTGTGGGAAACTGAAAATGAGGCCCTGAAAGTGTACACGTGCGCTTCGTATACGTTTGTCCGTGCAGGATTTTTATATATAATAAATAAATAAAACTACCTGGTCCTTGCTTTTAGATATACCCGCACCCCTCTTAATCATCTGTGAAATGCTACATATCTATCAAAAAAAAAAAAAAAAAAAAAAAACAGGCCTATCCGCATTCCGCAAGTAACCGGCCTATCACGGTGGGGGTCGTCACGGTGGTGCACGGTTGCTGAGCAGTACATGTGCAGTAGGGATCCAGCTGTACTAGCTAGCGCGTTGAGATAATTAATTTCATTCAAATCTCGTTGGCCAGAGGTTGCCACCTAGTGTTTTTTATCACAAAGATGTGAACATTATTGCTAACTCTATAGATTGATATACATGTAACATATGTTTATGTAGATCTAGATCTATAACTAGCTATATTAATATATATATTCCACCTGCAGGTCGGCACATAAGTTACTAATTATCATGTTGAAAACAACACGTATATAGACGGTATTACTTAAATAGTACATTTTTATATTAAGAATCGCAATTAACATGCCGTGTTTTTATACATTCTGAAGCCAACAGTTAAAAGACAAAACAAAAACAAAATGCATCCGCTAGTATTAATAGGCCTATTTATAAATGCTCTGGCTCAGGTGACTCGTTGTCTGTATTTGGTGCACTGTCCTTGAACATCGAACGAAAATCATATGTAGTTTACTGTGCACATAGAAGGTGACCCCATTGGCGAACCTCAAAAAAGTAAACCTGAAATAAAGTTTACCCAATCAGATGCCAGATAACAAATATCCGAGCCAATCAATGAAGGTGATATAAATGATGTTTACACCAGGATCGCCGACAGTGCACTTTAAACTGGACTTTAAATGTTCGTGCCATAAATCTCACGCACTGCCATCAAAGGTTCTACCCGTAGGAGCATAAACTAATGTACAATACAACGATACACCGTATTTTCATGACTTGTCACTTACATACTATCTTATTTTTCAGCGTTGTTTTTATGTGAATTCCATAACACGTAGAACCACAGGGACATGTGAGAGTTTTTGCCTCACAGGGACTAACCACAATTTTTTATTGCATATTTTATAGAACTCTTGCATTTTGTGTCTGGCGCTTGTGAAGCAGTTTGGGATATGGTTTAATATACAGGGTTTTGACAAGTTGCCTAAGTGATGTTCGGAAAGCATGAAGATTTTATTTCAGCCTAAATTGAGCTAAATAAAGATAGACGGGGCTAGATTGAAAAAATGTCTCGCCGTCACAAACATCCAATTAGTTGGACTGATGGAATATCCAAAACTATATTGTACAGTATTACTTGAGAAATGTATGTACATACCTGTAAAATGATAAAATCTATACAAAGTTAAAATATTGCTGAGCTAAAGTTATTGCACGATTGCTGATCTATTAATTCCAGGTGAGTGTTATAATAGGACAACCATATTTATCTCCAGTAAAGTTTATAAAAAGACTGCATGATTTGCTATACAGTGTAAATGATTTTTATGATTTTCATTCAGAAGATCTGTATATATATGATATGTAATGTAATTTGTCCATACTTTTCCTTTCAGTTATTTAAGAAATGAAATATTTTATTGGAGTGGATGTTGGAACAGGTTCAGTGAGAGCTGCATTAGTTAATCAGGATGGTAAAGTGATTGTGTCAGAATCCAAACAGATACAAATTTGGAACCCAAAGCCTGATTTCTATCAGCAGTCTTCTGAAGAAATATGGTCTGCCGTCATACATACTGTGAAGGTTTTATATCTTTTACTGTGGTTTCACTAATTTTTGTTGTCGGGGATTTAATTTCATTGATATCATGGGTCGGCCTGTCCATGAAATTGAATCCCCGCGACTATGAAATAACAAGGTATCAATAAACCATAAAATGTACAGAAAAGCATCAGAAAACAATAAAATAATGCAAAAAATATTTTTTTAACCAAAATCAAATACCACAAATTTAAGTCCCAACAAAATAGTCATTTGTAAAAAAACATGAAAATTGAGTGCATGCAACAGAATTAAATGAAACCACTGTGAGTATGCTCTAATATTTCAACAAGATAGGCTAAGCGTCTTGAGGACAAACATTTTAATATAAAAATTTCATTTTTGTAAATTGTTAAGCAATACCACAGGCACAATTTGTTACAATTCTTGCAACAACTTTGGACATATTGTGTACCCAATATTATCTTTAAATTCATTTCACTGTTCTTGTTTCCAGTATTTGTGTAAGAAAGATGATGTCTAGAGATAGGGTACTTAGTTTTTTCTTCTTGCGTCATTTACCCAAATGGATTCACTTTGACATGTTTTATATTATAAATAAATGTCATCTCCAGGCTGTATGTAGTGCTGGTTCTGTGAGTTGTGATGATGTTGGAGGCATTGGATTTGATGCTACATGCTCGCTTGTCATCAGAGATAAAGAAGGAAAACCACTGTCTGTTTGTCCTACTGGTTAGTGTAGTTGTATTCTTGGATAAAACAGAGACTCTGGATAAACTGATCTTGTTTCAAAACTTTTTTTGTAGTTGACTATTTGATTTTTTTTTCAAATAAGCATGCTGATGTTACCCTTTCCTTAGTGTCCCACTGTCCCTATCATGCATGTATAGTATTGTATACTGATGCTTTTTATGTATTAAATAGGCTACATATAATATTTACGAGTATTTCCATATTATGCATGATGTTTATGTATGTTCTGTTTGGAACTAATGATGGTATATTTCAAAGTGTAGTAAATAATATTATAGGTAATCCTGAGTGTGATATTATCATGTGGATGGACCATAGAGCTACAGCGGAGACAGATTCGATCAATGCTACAAAACATGATGTTCTAAAATATACAGGTGGAACCATATCTCTTGAAATGGAACCTCCAAAATTGCTCTGGTTGAAAAAGGTAAACCATTTAGCAAGCACTGATAATTACATAAATTTTGCTTTCGCATTAATTAACTTAAAGGTAAATATATCATACTAGAATGATAGATACCACTAAATACTGTATAACTTCTTCTGATAGTTGAAACCAATAACAATGTATTATGCTGATAGTGTACATGTTCCAAAGCCTTTCAGAAATTATTGTAATTTTGTAGGTAATCTGTTGTATTTTCTAGTGCTGAATTTCTAGTAGTCTTATTTAATCTAGAGGATTCCTTCCATTTGGATTGGTAAACATTTGGTTAGATAAACATTTGTCTAACAAAAAATATACAAAAAAGTGGATGTGAATAAAGCTCTGTATTATCAGACAGTTGTATGTGGTTCATTTCTATCAAGGGGCATGAATTCCTTTAATTTTACTTTGTCTATATAACAGAATTTAAAGAAGCAGTGTTGGGATCAAGCTGGCCACATGTTTGATCTTTGTGATTTCCTGACATGGAGAGCTACTGGATCCTTGACTAGGTGAAAATCTTTGATATCAATTTGTGAAAAGTTGTTGCATGTACATACCGGTATGAGTTATCTCCCTTTTGCTGTGTCATGGTATTTAGTTTTATTTCAATATCATGATACTGTATGATACTCAATCTTTTTATATTTTTGTAGGATATTTATCCTAATATTTATCAATTCATAGAATAATGTGAATTCTTTCTATATATTGCTGTAAATATTCTTACCTCTCATAAGGTGTACTTATCAGTTAGGTATATTTTATTTTGCTATTAAAGACTTGTTTTCTAGAATGTGTCGTTCATAGTTTACTTGTAAATTCATTGATTCATATATAGTACACATGTGTGACTCACATTTTCAGATCCCTATGTTCAGTGATTGCTAAGTGGACCTATACAAAAGATAAACAGTTTGATCCAGAATTCTATAAATTAATTGGTTTAGAAGATTTGTGTGAAAATAACTTTGCAAAAATAGGTATCATTTTCATTTAACTTTTTCTGAAGGATCACTAAGTAAGCTGGAAGAAAGAGAATAGATACATAGACAAACATCATTGAAGAACTAATACATTCAAACATGTATGTCTTATGTACTTCATAAATTCTATAATTATGTCTTCTATGATGTTACATTTTATAAAGATTTTCTTCTAATATGAATTCTGAAAATGCTTCTTAAAAGTCTATGTATCTTATAGTGCATTTCCTTAACATGACATTAATGAATTCTGTATTTATCAGATGTCATTGTAGAATCTTTTTTGCAGGAAGTGACATCCAGCCACAAGGCCAGCAGTGTGGTAATGGACTCACTGATCAAACTGCTGAAGAACTTGGTCTCAAACCCGGAACTCCTGTCTCTGTTGGCATGATTGATGCTCACTGTGCCACTTTAGGTATGTATGTATTCATGTATCAGATTATAATGATATCTGAAATTTCATGGTGATGATCAGATTATATTTGTTGGTTTTAAGACTCTTACTTTGATCATATTTGTTTAGAAGAAATTGTTTGCTTGTCTGTTTTCGAAGGAAAAGTTAAGCTATTGTGATCACTGTGTCATGCAAAAACTTTAATGTAGCCATCTTGGCCCTCTTGTACAAGACTCTTTCTTACTTGATCATATCTGTTAAGAAGGAATTGTTTGCTTGTCTGTTTTTGAAGAAAAAGTCGAGCTATTGTGATCACTGCTGCGTCTGCAGGTGGAAACACTTTAATGTAGCTCATAACTCAGAAACTATAAGAGGTAGCAACATGAAACTTAATAGGTGGAAAGATCTCACTGAGGCAGTGAACAGACGAGTGTTTGCACTGCTTGTGGCACTCTTGTTTTATAAGATATGTTACATGAAGATCTGTACCTCCACTTCAGGTTGTGTTGGATGTATACCCAAAGATGGAACTATCACTGCTCCTCCATTAAACCACCGTGTGGCTATGATTAGTGGAACATCAACCTGTCATATGCAGGTGGGCTTCATTGATATATAATTGGTATTTTAGTTCCATAGTTGTGTCTATTTCATGTGGGGTTGTCTCATTCATAACTACTGGTACATGTTTGTGAATTTTTAAAACTTGCTCTTCAAAGGTATTCAATTTCTCATGTTTAAAATGAATGTACATATCTTACTTTATAGTGAGTATGTTTCCCATTTAAGGAGATTTCTTTTACTAAATTATTCTTGTAAAAATATTTCAGAAATTGTCAATCAGTATTACTAAATCTAATTTGAGTTGACCTGCAGAATATGTTACACTTATGTTGATATTTTATTGAATTGTGTTTTGTTGCTTTAACAGATAAGTAATGATCCAATATTTGTTCCTGGTGTATGGGGACCTAACTGGTCAGCTATTGTACCAGGATACTGGTCTGCTGAAGGAGGACAAAGTGCTGCTGGGAAACTGGTATGTTCACGTGATACATGTAGATCTTCTCTAAAAACTCATAGTATTATAATCTAGTGTGTAAAATTTTATCCTTATCCCTGTGTTATAGAACTACAGACATAATATATTATAAATGGTAAATGTGTAAATGGTTCGTGCTATGATTACTAAATTCTCCATTCCTATTATCTCATGACATTCCTGTATTTATCTCATATAGATGGATTTTGTGATGGAAACACATACTGCTTACCAAGAAGCCACAAAACAAGCTAAAGACAGGTCAGCAGAAAATATCCATCTATTTAATGAATATCTTATTAAGTAAAACCTTCATGGAAATAAACTATTCTATAGTGTGTTAGAAAACTTGAATTGCCCGATTGCTGACAATTGTACAAATGAAATTGAAAAAAATTCATGGAAGAAAGTCAGCAAGTAAGTATATTCTTTGTACAAGTACATTTTACAACATATTTTATTTCCAGAAATCTACATGTTACAGATTACCTGTATGAAGTTTTACAAAATGAAGCATCTAGGCAAGGGTTATCAAGTTTGGCTGAATTAACAAGGGAGTTTCACTTATGGCCAGATTTCCATGGTAACAGATCACCCCTAGCTGACCACACCCTGAAAGGCATGGTAGGAAACTATTCATTGTTCACTCAAACCTGTAGAAACGGCCACCTTCTCATAATGGCCATTCTATTAAAAACCACCATTGATTACTAAGAACGAAATGAACCCCAAATAAAGGCCACCTATCAATAAAGGCCACATTATATCTTTCCCAAGGTTGGCCTTTGTTCACAGGTTTGACTGTATATGACTATTTGTAAGTCTGTTATAAGTATGGTATACATGTTGTTATAGCATACATAATTGATAATATATTTGTCCAATAGAATTCTTGTGTCGTTTAATATGTTACAAATCAAGTTTCCCTAATTTAAATATTAGCTTGTTCAGATCTTTTTGATTAAATAAATAACTGTGTTTCTTATGTTTCTTATAGATAAGTGGTCTTACCCTGAGATCAGATGTTGTAGGGTTATCTATACTGTACCTGGCTACGGTACAAGCCCTGGCTGTAAGTCTTATGTTTAATGTAGCTTTAGGTATTTGATTGTGTCATTGTTATTCATCTTGTTTCTACTTTGTTAAAATAAATGTTGCTGAATAAAAAATGACTTAAGTGCATGAACATATCTTGTATGGCTGACATAACTTATATCAAAAGTTACCTGAAGCAGCTTTATTAGGACTCTGCCTTGTACATAGTACAATTGTAATTTCACATTCAAACAAAATTAGATTTTAGAGTTTATTATGTGACTTGGTCCAAAAAATGGGTTATTGGGATTATGGTTTTGTCGTATGTGATTCTGCCAACACTTCCTTCAATTTACTTCCATATATGAATTTAACTTGAAACTTCAAATTAAATGACCTTTGCCTGCTTAAGGGGAGGTAACCATTAATTTCAAACTTCTTATATACTTGAATTTTTCTGCTGACATCCCAATGATTTTGAACTTCTACAAACGCGACCATAAGAGTTTGAAAATTTCTTAACAACCAATACAGGTCTCACCACAGACCTTATAGTGATAATGTTGTATATATAAGAACATGTTATATTACAGTATAGTACACATCATATACTCAGTGATAAAGTTGTATGTATAAGAACATGTTATATTACAGTATAGTACACATCATATACTCAGTGATAAAGTTGTATGTATAAGAACATGTTATATTACAGTATAGTACACATCATATACTCAGTGAAATGAGACAATGTGGGCATTATCCTGACATAATGTACATCTGTGGTGGTCTGAGAAAGAATGAGCTTTATGTCCAGACACATGCTGATGCTACAGGTATAGTAAATCTAACATTTATATGTTATCCTAACATATATATCTTATGCTGAGGCAACAGGTACAGTAATGTGAGAGTGACGTTTCATTTAATGTGTATAAAAAAGTTTACAACCATTGTTTGAACAGGTAAAACGGGTTTATAAGAAGCGAACATTGTCTAATGATAAATTGTACAATATGACAACAGTTTACACCGTAATAGTGGACTCAACCACTGCATCACTATAATTATCCTATATGAGCAGTAACATAGATAAGTAAATTTTGGCACAAGTGAATTTTAGATTTTACGCATTATCCTAACATAAAATTATCAAAGTAACAATAGATGGTATGAACAAAAGTTCTGAAAATTGGAACTACTGAGGTAACTTTTTGAAAAGCTTTTGTACTGGAATGAATGTTGACCGATCAGTCCTTACCTGTAGACCAAATTAAGACATAAACAAACAGATAGGTATGATTGGACTATTATTTTCAGATTGTTGAAATTAAATACAAGCAAATTTAATTAAATCAAACTGAACTGTATGACGTGAGCTTGAACATACAGTACATCCTCTCCAGAGCAGCCCTCTCTTGAGCAACAACCACCCTTCAACAACAGCATGATTTTTTCCACTGATTTAACTATAGCAACAGCCTCTCAGGAACACCATTATTTTGCTACTCCCAAAGAGTGTTGCTTTGGAGAGGTTGCACTGTAGCTTTATTTGTATGTTTGCTGATAATTGATCATGATCTTACATGAAATTTGAATGATTCTAGGTCTCCCAGTGGTTGTACCTGATGAGAAGGAATCTGTGCTGTTAGGGGCTGCAATTTTAGGGGCTACTGCTGCAGGGTTATATCCTTCAGTACAGGTACATGGAATTGTTTGTACTTAAAACAGTAAAACCTTGTTATCTTGAGGAGTCAACGGAACAGACTAAATACTTGATGTAACCAGATGCTTTTAATTTGATGGTTGAGAACATTTTTTGTCATTTGCCTAAACCTGTGTATTTACTTAATACTATGAGATGCTCATGTAAAAATTGCTGTATGTAGTCAAAGAGGAGAATACATGTTTTTTATTGTTTAAATATATTAAGATGAATGATTAAATAAAGTTTTCTATACATGAATTAGAATACACTAGTATTAATATTTTCAACAAAACCATATCCTATCATGTGAAACGTATTAGTCACACATGAAAGTTACTTATTTATGCCAAGCATGCATCTATTGAAGAAATGAGAAAGCAGCCAGTAGTAAACAAACTTATTTCATGGCACGATTGCATTCACAAAAGACAATTATCTAAAAATAAAAGTTTGTGAATACACATGAGATTAGTTTATAGCAAGATAATGTAATTTCTTGCAATTAAATTCACATTTAACCTTCAAAAAATGTAGGTTAAGGTCCTGTCACCCTGTTGTCCTGTCAAAGAATAAACAAGTATCAATAATATAATTGTTTCATGTAAATATTATAACATCATTTAATGACATTACAGGAATGTATGAAACATATGTGTGGACAAGGGGAGGTCACTCTGCCTAACAATGATGACAAAATGTAAGTTTACATTTCCATATTCTGTTGTTAGCTTAAAGGTTCTTGAAGTATTTAATTCTTAACTTTCTATGACTATAAAGTAATCAGATGGTGATAAGAATATCAACTGTTCATGATTTAATTGGTTTTTAAGACCATGATTGGTGTTCATGTTATACAGCGCAACCTCTGCTAAGCAACAACCTTTGGAAGAAGCAAAATTGTGTTGTTGTTGAGAGGTTGTTGCAGTGAAGAGTATAAATGAATATTTAAATTGTGCAGTGGAAAAATTCATGCTGTTGTTGAATGGAGGTTGTTACTCAAGAGAGGGCCACTCCGGAGAGGTATCGTAATTGCATATTTATTAATTCAGGTATCATTCAAGGAAATACAAAGTCTTCATGGAGATGTTACAGGACCAAAGAAAATACAAACAGATTATGAATAGTTAAATACTACTATGTTTAAGTTTAAAATATTTTAATATTCAGTGAATTGTTTTAGGTATATTGTCTTGTGAATTTTTATAAATTTTATGTGTACGAGGTGAATGATTTGTTGTGTCTCTTTTGTACTTTTACTAAGTTAGTGAATTTTTTAAATGAATGGGTTTGTTAAAGTATAGTTGTGCATTGATTCAAATAATGTTGTATGTTCTCTTTTTAACCTTTTATCACTTTAAACAGAATAATAATCTAGGTGTTGTTGATACTTTTACCATACTACTGGTAGTGCTTTTTTATGCTTTTGCTATAGGGGAGGGGGGGGGGCAATGGATGTTCCAATCAGTCAAATATTCATACGTTTTTAAACAATTATTTTTGTAATGCTTGTAATTATTTTTTGGTGTCATCAATAGATTGTTAGTAACTGTGTTATTATCTAGCATTTGGATACCGACATGTTTATGTATCGGTGATGAATTGAATGTCAATATCTGAGATGATCTTGACGAATTTTTAGTTGCTTGAGAAATTACTGATGTTTGTCAGAGGTTAAGGCACAATAACTACTTTAGCTCACTGGGGACTTGATTCAAGTTGATTGGTTAAGATATTTAAGAATTCTTTGTAATTTTTTCGG
The DNA here is from genome assembly GCA_964023205.1 of Lutraria lutraria. Taxonomy (NCBI): domain Eukaryota; kingdom Metazoa; phylum Mollusca; class Bivalvia; order Venerida; family Mactridae; genus Lutraria; species Lutraria lutraria. Next base: position 11,035,955 of record OZ026838.1, read on the forward strand.
ATTTAATGAATGGGATTATGCAATGTTGTGTTATGAAAGCATGGTTTTGTAATGTATCATAAGTAGTTATTTAATAAGTTCATGTATTTGGCTAAGAGGTAATAAATCACAATATATACAAGTGTAGGACTTATATATAGATCCCATCTAAGACTAGATTCAAACTTCCATCCATTCTGGAATAAAAAATTCAAGTCTGACTTCGTATGTTTCATTATTTATTAGATTCACATACAAATACCATTTTGCACAAGTTTACAAAACACTATTAACTTGTGAATGAGACGCATAATAAAAGTTTTATTACAGAACAAAAAACATGTTCTAACAAAATGAGGGTCATACTTCCTTTAACCAAAGTACTATAATCAAACTACCATTCTGACCTAGGTAAGACTTTACCAGCACTGGACTACTACTAACAATGGTCACACAATACTTCAGCAGATCTGATCCAGTAAATGAACTGTTATGTATTATGCACATAAAATTATCATCTTGCTAGCATTAGAATATTTAACATGACATGATATGGAGAGTTAACTGGAGTTCTATATTGAGATAATTTATCATCAGAAAAGCAATGAATTCATTTACGATGTATTTATAATGAACACATGACATGATGATATTTGACCATTTGTTTAAATGGATGCTGTTTAACAAACAGAAGCAGGAGTGATAGAAGATGACGAACAATTCATCAGACTATGAATCAGCTGCCTTCACTTTTACAGTAGCTTTATAGAAAATATACATAATGGTGACCGCGGCTAAGCATCCATCAGTATAACTGCTGTTAGAAGAATAAGAGGTCAGCATATTAATCATAAATGTATAGGAATGATAGAGAATAATTGGGGTGATACTAACAGTAAAAGTTGATAAATACCAAGACAAGAGAACCCTGATTGTTTCAAGCAACAAAACTATCAATCTTATGAATTCTGCATTAATTTTAAACTATTTAGAGCAAGTCATTCCTCTTTGACTTTCATAGAACTGACTACTATGTTGAAACAGCAGATATCCGGGATTTAAAAATTTGACTTATCACATAGTATTGCAGAAACACAAGAGCGAGTGTTCATAGAGTTAAATACTAAATGTTACACATACGAGTATACAATCACTATACAAAGATTATGTGAGAAACTTGACAGAAAATTTATATGTTACAGGGCACATAAAATTTTGAAATTCGAATTGGTCCAGATCCACACACCCCATTTTATGGAGGTATTGAAAAAGGTGCTAATATACTGTAAGGTACCCGGTATGTGACATTTTGCCCATAATGATTTTGGACTTAATTTTTGTGTAAATTTATGGACCGATTTTTAACTTTTTCGGCTACTCAAATCGATCCAAGACATTGAAATTTTGTTCGGACCGTCAAATATTCTTTTTTCTGTGCCCTGATCACAGTAATTAACGCAAAAATATCAGATTCAATATCTTGTGAAAAATTTACAAAGACAAAACTGCAGAAATGCACTGTGATAGATTAGTTAATACCACATTACTGATATTGGTGATATGCCTAAGTTATGGACACATAATAACAAGTACAAACACTGACTTTAAACTGCAGTAATTTACCATAACATTGTTCATAACATCAATACAAAGCTTGCTATCAGATCTGTACATATAACAACATAAAACTGATCATTAGCTCCAGTGATGATAAATAAGATAAAAGTTTAATAGAACAAACTGTGCAAAGACATCAGACAAGACCAAGGTTCTCAATAACAACTGGCAGCTGGCTGATTTTGCCACTTAGAAATGAGTTTTGGCCGGTACAAATTTTTTAAAATATAGATGGAAAAATGCATGGACCCCCCTAGTTGGCTAGCTTTTAAGCCTATTGGCCGTAAACTTATTGAGAACCCTGCAAGATGTATAAACAAGTTGGATGTGAAATATAATAAAAAATGGATGGCAAAATAAAGATAACAAATAACAGAATTATTGTTCCTTACCTAAAACAAGGAATAGCACTTAAAAAACTTTCCAACAAGTTTTAAAATAAGATTCACCTACTTTAGCATAACATTTATATCAACCAGAAAGAAAGAATAGGAAACTATCAATCTATACTTAATGCAATCCATCTTCACTAAATACCAAGCTGTGTGCCTGTTAAACTGTCGGTGTAGAAATAATACTTGACTTATCATGCAGTATCATTTTTCATATAAAATTCATTTACAAAATATACTAGAATTGCCTAACATCGATTATAACTTAATTTATCATTTACACACATTTCTATCACAATCTATAAATTTTGTGGGAGAAGGGCTGTCTTGAAGAAAAGACACTTGAAGCCAAAAACATCCAAGATTAATAATCAGTATTTATAACATACAGTTAGACAATATAGCATATACTTAACGAAAATCAATTTAGTAACATCGATTTACACTATATAATGAATGATTGGAGTTTATATAATCTAACAGAATACATTGCATTGATAACAAAATGATTCTACAAATGACGAAACCATAATACTCTTAATAATAGATGCGTACTTAAAGACTAGTGAGTTTACTTCACCAAAATGATGAGCTATAACTAAGGAAATTAATCATCCACACAATTCTATGATAACATTTAATTTTCAACGAGGTACCTATCTAATCAAGCGAATACAACATCAGTCAATAACCAACTGACATAAAGAACATTTCTATATTTTTATCATACAGCACTAACTTGTGTCTTCTTAACGTATACACATAACATAAAGGTTCTTCCTTTTTCATGTAATTAATAAGCACATAAAGAATAGCATTACTAGACCTGTGTTGTATCAGTGTAAAACTAAGTGAAGTATATCTAATAACAGAGTGACTCAATTAAGATCACATGAATTACATCCAACTAAGCGAACCAAGAAGGCAAGATAAAAGCCAAGTTATGTTTTGACATGAAGCCACAAAAATATCCATCTTAAAAAATCTATACAAATAATCAATTAACAATTAAGTTTGAGATCTTATGATTCGCTCTCTCAAACTTTATCAAGGTCATGAATTACTAAGGCAGACTTTAACTGTCCTAATATTAAACAAGAATTCATCCAGTACACACATACAGACAGTCCAGTAAATCTTACACCAGTGTAGTAAGTTCTAACATCTTGTCAGTAATGTAGAGAATGGCCTCAATAGCCAGATAACACCAGTCAGTATCCTTCAATGTAAACATTAAGCAATAGTTGACTATCTGAACCATTTAGTGTTATAAATACTGCTACACTGTTTATCTCCATCAATTTCTTCCTCTACAAATCATCCTTCATCAATCCGAGTCAGTTCTAAGTGTAAATGAAGAGGCATGGCTTTCTGAAGATACTGAAATAATAAAAATACAGGAAGTGGATTCTCAGTATGACACATATACTAATACAAAGATTGGAACATAAAAAGTTTCCTCAAATAATTATACATACTAACCAAACAAAAACTTCTTATACTGGGACAAGCAAGAGTCAATGACTTTACAAAATGACTAAGTTTCCAACAGATGACAGATTTACACTATGGCACCTGAAGCGTTCACAGAACATTAATGTGTATTCCATGTAGATGTAATCAAACAAACTTTCTAATGAATGTAGTACAGACAATAGATCTGGCTTCAAACTTTTACACAAGATTTGACCTGTTCAATTTGTTTTTTGACTTGGGATGATCAAGTATTCCAGTTTTTTTCTGATTAAAAAGGTTTATTCTGAGTATGTTGAGCTTAATATTAGATTTAAATACAAGTGAATCATCTCACCTTCAGTTTCAGGATCAACTACACTACTATCTGATTCTTCACGTTTATAGCTAGCTTGAGCTTCATCATCTGATTTCCTGAAGTTGTTAAATTTAAAGAAAATGTACATTCTAGTGTTCACTGTTGTACTTCTGATACTTTGGTTTTCTAGATCAATTAGGAACACCATACAAAATGCTAATGGCGACGTACTGTGGACCAACAGAAGTTTTTCACTATATCCATAATTCACTATAACATTCATACAATGAATTTGCATTGCATATGTTAGGATATATTAAATGTCTTTACAATTAACAGTACATATACCTTGTATAGTAATTTGCACACAAAAAGTCTACAAAAAAAAGTCATAAGTTAATTCTTTTGTTATTGTTATCCAATAATCATTATTAAAGTTATTCTAGAGAAAGAAATCATCAATTTCACTAATCAACTATTCATACAAGCCAACTGCATCAACGAATTGCTCCTTACTTAGTTTTCTTCACCACAAATTCCTCAGTAGGAGATTCGGGTTCAGCTTTTCTTTTTTCAGCAACTTTAACACCACTGTCTTTTAGTTTGTCTTCCTGGACACGCTGTTGTTGTACCCGCCAATCTAACGCTCGCAGCAAATTTTCTGAATCTTTTGGATTTGTCTAAAATTGAACAATGTTAAAACAATACTTAAGAAGAATATTTTCATGTTACTTTAATTGAACTCGAATACATATTGTAACATATTTCAATAGTGCTGTCATGACACTCAAATTTCCTTGTATTTTTATTATGCCATTTGTAACATCTAAGTTAGGAAAACTCCCTTTACAGTAAACTCACCCAGTAAAATATGCTACCCAGGAAAATATGCTAAACCAAGCTAGAAGCGGATGAATATCTTAATTCAATAATGTTATATTTAGGGTACTGTGCAGCCCTTTTTATTATTTTGGGAACAGGTATTGGGTCCTTTTGACAAGGGATATTTGCGTTGTGAAACACTTAATATTTTAGCAATTATGGACAATTCTTTCTCTCAGTGGGGAAAAATATATACTTTTTTATTTGGTGAACCGGGGAGAATACCGGACCCAAAAATGGCATAAAAAGGGCCTGCTGTGTCAATAAGAAATAAGATACATACCATAATAAGAAAGACTTTAACATGGTCACCATCTGTACCAGTAATTCTAACACTTTTTTGGCTTGCTCGTTCCACAGTCATTCCTGGCCAGATCTTTGTATTTAAGATCAATCTTAAACAACCTTGTGTCCTCATTACTGAAACAGTTTTATTGACTCTGTAACATTCTGGCAAAGTTTCTGCTTACAATAAATGTTGATAACAGATAGAATATTTTGACAAACAGTAAATTTAAAACTATCTTAAAAATTAATTGAAGTATTTAAACAAGAGGGCCAAGATGGCCCTATATCGCTCACATGACAATCACTGTTCACTCATTAAAACATTGTTTTGAACCGGTGACCTAGTTTTTGACCCCAGACGACCTATGTTCGAATTTGTCTTACATATCATTAAGACAAACAGTCTGACTAGGTTTGGTGAAGATACGATCAAAATTTGACATCTACAGTGTTAATAAGGTTTTCCTAAGATTTGACCTTGTGACCTGGTTTTTGACCCTAGGTGACCCATATTTGAACTTGTCCTTAATACCATTAAGACAAACAATCTGACAAGGTTTGGCCAAGATCCAATCAAAACCATGACATTTAGAGCTTTTACAAGATTTTTACCTAAGATTTGACCTTGTGACCCAGTTTTTGAACCCGGCTGACCCATGTTCATCCTTGACCCACATATCATTGAGGCAAACATTTTGACAAGGTTTGGTGAAAATCCAATTAAAACTGTGACATCTACAGTGTTAACAAAGTTTTCCTAAGATTTGACCTGGTGACCTAGTTATTGACCCCAGATGACTCATATTTATACTTGACCGTTATATCATTAAAACAAACGATTTGACAAAGTTTGGTGAAGATCCAATAATAACTGTGAAATCTAAAGTGTTAACATGGTTTTTCATAAGATTTGACCTAGCGACCTAGTTTTTGACCCAGGTGACCCATGTTCGAACTCGTCCAAGATATTATGAAGACAAACATTCTGACAAGGTTTCATGATCATCCAATCAAAACAGTGACTTCTAGAGTGTTCACAAGGTTTTCCAGCAATTTGCCCTAGTGACCTAATTTTACTACAGAAATGACCCATTTTCAAACTTGACCTACATATTATTAAAATAAACATTCTGACAAAGTTTCATGAAGATAAATTCAAAACAGTGATTTCTAAAGTGTTCACAAGGTTTTCCCTTATTTGGCCCTGGTGACCTAGTTTTTGACCCCAAATGGCCCAATATCGAACTCGTCCGAGATTTTGTTGATATTAACGTTCTGACCCAGTTTTGCTAAAATTGAGCCAAAAATGTGGCCCCTAGTGTGGTCACAACAAAAAGTTTCACGACGCACGACGCCGGACGCCGGACGGAGAGTGATCCTAATAGCTCACTTTGTCACTTTGTGACATGTGAGCTAAAAACAAGAATGCTGCGATCAATGCCAATGCTCATCTGTTCAGCACCACAGTGAGATCTATGAAGTTTCATGTTGTACCTCTTACAGTTTCTGAGTCATGAGCTACAATAAAGTTTTTACACTACACAGCCACCGCAGTGATCCAAATAAGGGACATTTATAAATAGATAATCTTATGTAACATACCCAATCTTGATTGAAACGTCTGTGATGATTCACATCTCATGTCATTTAATCTCAATAAACCTCGACCACGTTCCACCCAGTTCTGAGTGTCACCATCAAAAACAAATAATTTACCATGGGCCTGTGTATAAGAAAATATTTGACAATGTTATTAATATTTTACATTTTACAAATATACTACATACATAAACTAGAACTATCACTTAAGGTGATGAATACCCCCAGCTGAGGCCTTGACACAGTTATTGTTACATTTTACAGAGGGAAATATAATGCATTTTCATTTTTTTAATACCTGCAAATTGTTGCTTAGATATATCCTGACCAGTTTCTAAATATACATTATATAAAAAAAAGGGCCATAACTCATTAAAATTTACTTGGACAAAACCTAGTGTGGACATGCACAACTTGGCAAACTACTTATCACTTCTAAGAAGTTTCACTGAATTCCTGCATGTAGTTGCTGAGAAATGGTACGGACAAAATTTACCTAATGGTATAAAACAAAGGGCCATAACTCAGTGAAAATTAATCCAAACAAAACCTGGTTATTGCATGCACAACTTGGCTTACTTTTTATAACTTCTGTGAAGTTTCATTGAATTCCTATGAGTAGTTACTGAGATATTGTATAATTATACACTGTATAAAAAACAACAAAGGGCCATAACTCAGTGAAAATTTAACCAACCAAGACAAGCTTAATGCATGCACAACTAGGCTCACTACTCATCACCTCTGGGAAGTTTTATTGAATTCCTGACAGTAGTCAATGAGAAATAGTCAGGACAAAATTTGCCTATAGTATATACTGTAGAAAAAAAACTAAGGGCTATAACTCAGTGAAAATCAATCCAAATGAAAAATGATTTAAGCATGCACAACTAGGCTAACTACTTATTACTTCTGTGAAGTTTCGTTGAAATCCTGTGAGTAGTTGCTGAGAAATTGTCCGGACAAAATTTGCCTATTGTATATACTGTATAAAAACAACAAAGGGCTATAACTCAGTGAAAATTAATCCGAACAAATAATGCTTTAAGCATGCACAACTAGGCTTACTACTGATCACTTCTGTGAAGTTTCATTGAGATCCTGTGAGTAGTTGCTGAGAAATTGTCCGGACAAAATTTGCCTATTGTATATACTGTATAAAACAACAAAGGGCTATAACTCAGTGATAATTAATCCGAACGAAAATTGCTTTAAGCATGCACAACTAGGCTTACTACTGATCACTTCTGTGAAGTTTCATTGAGATCCTGTGAGTAGTTGCTGAGAAATTGTCCGGACAAAATTTGCCTATTGTATATACTGTATAAAACAACAAAGGGCTATAACTCAGTGATAATTAATCCGAACGAAAATTGCTTTAAGCATGCACAACTAGGCTTACTACTGATCACTTCTGTGAAGTTTCATTGAGATCCTGTGAGTAATTGCTGAGAAATTGTCCGGACAACATTTGCCTATTGTATATACTGAATAAAAACAACAAAGGGCTATAACTCAGTGATAATTAATCCGAACGAAAATTGCTTTAAGCATGCACAACTAGGCTTACTACTGATCACTTCTGTGAAGTTTCATTGAGATCCTGTGAGTAGTTGCTGAGAAATTGTCCGGACAAAATTTGCCTATTGTATATACTGTATAAAACAACAAAGGGCTATAACTCAGTGATAATTAATCCGAACGAAAATTGCTTTAAGCATGCACAACTAGGCTTACTACTGATCACTTCTGTGAAGTTTCATTGAGATCCTGTGAGTAATTGCTGAGGAATTGTTCGGACAACATTTGCCTATTGTATATACTGAATAAAAACAACAAAGGGGCATAACTCAGTGAAAATTAATCCGAACGAAAAATGCTTTAAGCTAGCACAACTAGGCTTACTACTGATCACTTCTGTGAAGTTTGATTGAAATCCTGTAAGTAGTTGCTGAGAAATTCTCCGGACAAATTGTGTCTACAGACGCACGGACCGACCGACCGACCGACCGTCAAGCGTGAATCCAATATAGCCCCCATATATTTCATATCTGGGGGTATAATCAAGTAAACAAATTGTATCCTTCTAGATTTCTTACTACATGAAAGTCACGTTTATTTGGGGTGATCAGTAATCTTGTAGTATCATGCTAGACTACTAAACAAAAGGTTGTGGGTTCGAATCTCAGCTCCCCATTTCCATATCTTAGGGGCACCCTTTCAGTGTCCCCATCCCAACTACCGAGCGAAGTTCTGTCAAGAAAATCACAGGAAAAGGAGTGAGGCGTGTATCAGTGCTTTCACATCAGACACGATAAAACATCAGGAAAAACTGATTGCAATAAAAGGAGGGATATGAATGCCCAGTCTTCATGTATTTTTCTGGGGCAGCTCAGAAATAACCATAGCTGTCAAGTGGGCCATTAAACAACAGATATGTTTTTTTTTTTCATTCAACAAACATTATAATATAATCAACATAAATATATTCTGGTCAACTAGTGTACCTGTAAAACATTTGATTCATTTTCTTCTCCAGTAACAACTTCAACTTCCTGTAATTCTGTTTTTCTCCCGTGCGCAGCCTGATATTCACGTGCAGATTCTTCTAATGTTTTACCTGCATCTGAAATAAAATCAATTCTTAGGAAACCTGCTCTTGAAACTGATGTCAAGTTTTCAATACAACATTTAAACATTAGTCACTCAAACAAACACAATATTCTGTGAAGGCTTAATAAATGAGACATTTTATTAAGGGAAATCAACATTTTAAGTATGCTTCTTTTGCATATGTAAATCAATCAACATATTCTTAACAACCAAAGTATACAATACCTGTAACCTGATCTGTTGAGTCAGGGGAAGCAACTCCATTATCTTCAGATTCTCGAGTTTCTTCATCTTTATTGAATTGCACACGTTCAGCCAGATTTTCTCCAAAGACAAAACCTGGTTTACTAACTACACCCTTTGGTGAATTATGAACACCCTGAAAATAAAATTAAATAGATGAACAGTAAATTAGGGCAAGGAAATAGGGTGTCATAGCCTCATTTTTACCAATATCAACAATCATGAGAAGCGTTTTTGGCTTCAAGTCTAGGTATTTCACTTTCACAAAGTTTCATCTGCAAATGAAAAAGCTACAATCAATTCGCTATATGAATGAATGTGTAAGCCTTCATAGAATAATGTTTACCACAAGCTCCAAGGCTCCATAGTTTACTTTGTTTATTGCTTATGTTTGTATTATACACATGCATGCAACAATTAAGAAAAAAAAATAGAATCAAGTACAGCTGACTATCATTATGAACAATTTGCAGGACCAGAGAAAACAGTTTGTCTAAAAAATGTTTTTCAAATAGCTTCATTTCGAAACGTGTGCAATGTGAGAATAACTTTATTTCTTATATTTTCATCCAATCCACAGCTATATATGATCATGTAAAAGAGAGACATCTGTTTTAGAATTTAAGTCAAATCAAAGGTATGGAAATTACTTACAGTAACTTTTTCAGTCAAATTCTGACCAAGAATATTATCACCATCGGCTGAAGTGGTACTGTTACTTTTACTTGGACTACTGCTGCTATCTGGTAACCTACAACATTAGTTATTTAGACAGTATGTAAATTTTTTTTTTTAAATCGATAAATACAGAATGTTTCAGTAATTCAACTTTCCATATACAGCATTATACATTAAACTTTGTAAGTTTAAATTGAACTGGATTTAATATAAACTAAACAAGAGTGCCAGGTCACAAAATACGCCTGTCACAGGCCATAGCTCAGAAGTGCCTGGGCCAATTGGGCTGGTTATCACACTTGACTGAGATCTCATGGCCATGAACATTTCCATCAACTTTGGCAAGGATCCGAATAAAACTGTTTGAATTAGAGAGCGGACACCGTTGTGGACGCAGCTTGCCAACCACCCGCCCCCTGTGGCAAACGGGCATATAAAACCAGACTCTTTAAGTATACTTAACATATCGGCAACTTAAATATATTCCACAATAATTCTGATTACTCAGTGGCAAAAAATTTAAATCTAATTGAAATGGTAGCGGCAGAAAGTGTGACTTCAAAGAGACTTCGTGAAAGGCAAAAAAACTGCCAATATTCGGTCTGACAAGCTTGAAAATTCCGAAACACGATCTAGCGGACAAGTCCTTCGGTCAGGCGCCTTAAGCGAAGTCTGTTGAAATTATTGATTGAACAAGGATTTGACTGCTGACAAAGCTTCAAACCTCAAAATCAACAAGGGTGATCTCCAAATGATCAAACTCCCAACCTAACCATAAGCTAAATTGTTCCCTAGTTATTGGCAGACATTGTTTTTGGGTTGAAGATCACTCTGGCCTACCTCTAGACCTTTGACCTACTGATATCAAAATCTACAGGAGTCATCTACAAGTGATATCCAATCTCCCAACCAAGTCTGAGGAATTATGATGAAGGTCAATTTGAAGCTGACCTACTGACTTCAAAATTTATGTGGCCTGGGTCATCAACACGTGATGTCCAACCTCTAAACTAATATTGAGGACTGAAAACTATATCGTTCTCTAGTTATTGGTCTGGCAAGGTTTGGTTACAGGCAGACTGACATGTGCAAAGCAATATGCTCTCGCTTCTTTGAAGGGGGCATAAACATTCATAGAGGATAGACCACATTACTACATTTACTTACTTCTTTTCATTGTGTTCTTGTAGAGCAGATTGGAAGAGATTCTCACTACCACCACTATCAGGTGGCTCTGTATCTTTAAATAAAGATGAGGCAGGATTAACTGTTGATGATTCTTTGTTCTCTTTCTCTGTAACTTCATTGTCTGCAAACATGTTAATGCAAATTTTACAATGTTCTGTTTTCAATCATTAAACAAATGAAACTAAACTGTATATTGTTGTATCATCAAACAAAACTTGATACCATGTACATTTTTTAGAGCTGGTTCCATGCTTGTCTATTTTTTATTCAATTCATGGACATATTGTTTAATCTATTCAGGTAAGACAAATGAAAAAATGTTCTGGATTCAAAAGAGTACTTCTTGGGTAGTATATTGCCGTCATACCTTTTGTGAAAGGGCCTTTAGTAGGATCAGGTAGTTTGGCTGGTTTCAACAAAGAAGGGACAGGGCCACTGTCTTCACCAGATTCTGTAAAATATTTCATAAAATATACCTTGATCTTTAGTACCCAAGTTTGAGTAATTACCTCAACATAATCAATAAATACAAGCCTGCTTAACAAACAGTAAAGCAATGACCACATACTTAAGTATAAAACACCTTGATATAAGTAATCTTTTTCATCGGATTTAATGCCATTTTCAACATTACTTCAGTTATATTGTGGCTGGCACTTACCCAAACCAGCTTCCCGGGATTTCATCTAGGCCTTAACCAGTACTAACCACATTCTGTATGCAAGCTCCTGCCAAGCTACCCCACATAATTCAGAGGTGGGGGACAATTTAACATAGGATGTAATATCTTCAGTCAAATTTATCACAGACAGTGTGAGCCTCGCCCAGGGTTCGAACTCATTGATCAGTAGACCAACGCTCTAACCACTGAGATAACCGGGTGGGCCCTTGATGTAAGGTATCAGAATTGATTGAAAACATAAGCATTTAAAGTTACCTTCATTCCTGTTATTCTGTGGATTAGCAGAGAGGGCAGATGGTCGGAGGATAAATTTAGCAGGACTAGGTACACCAACTGTGCCAGATGTGGATACAACGTCTGATTTGAATGTTGGTCTAGCAGCAAAAGGGTTCATACTGGGAGCTGAAATGGAAAAGTTGAAAATGATACAACACTAAATAATTAATTGCTACGATAACTATCTAATATTAATAAATAACTGAAATATCAAGCAGGAGGGCAAAGGTATGCGGACTCAAACTTCGAAGTTATACAATTAACTATACACTGAGTCAGACTTAAACTTTAAACCAATAACTTCAGTCCTTGTGTCTGCAATGAAAGTACTACAGTCTTCACACTAACCCACTAGCCCACAGCCCGGGGCTAGTAAATTTCTATTCGGGCTAGTGAACTTTCTAAAATTTCATATTCGGGCTAGTGGTTAACTGTCTATTTTCAATAGTCCACATATAATCCGGGCCAGTGCTTTAAAAAAATAAGTTCGAACACTGGTACTATATATTGTATAATGACAGAGAATGAACTCATCCACAAAACTGTACAAACTAGGAAAATTGGTCATGTTTACAGTTACTTGACCCAACAAGACCGGGTAGGTAGATGACAAATTATTCTAATTATTTTTGCTAAATATACCTTTCTTACCTACAAGGTATCATTCATCCCTGAAAATTTTCATACTTCAGATTGGCTGCTAGAATACTCAAAGTTGGCGCAAAATTGAGATCAGTTGGGTAACTAACAGTAAATGCTACTTTAAACTTTTTTCTGGCCTTACTGTTCAGCACTGTTAAACAATTTTTTACATCAGTATCAAATAAAACTTGATCCTCTAAATCACTTACCACCAATTGTAGGCACAAACTTGGCAGGTTTAACAGCTTGGAAGGGGTTGGGTTTGGTCGATCCAGTGCCACTTCCATTTGTTCCTTCTCCTACAAATACAAGAAAGGGTCTGCATACATTAGTAGGTAACCAAAGGGTTTGGAAAAAATGAATGGTGTTCTCATCAATCATAACAGATCAATAACCTAGTAGCAGTATTTTCTACTATAAAGTAAGTATTGGACTAGTTTGTATCAACTGTCAATACTAATAGTATGTCTGCTTAGCTAAGTTGTTAGAGCATAAAGTCTACAGACGTCAGGTTTGCAATTTCAAATCCAGGCCGCATCGCAAGTTCTACATAGATTACAGATCCTCATGTGCAGATCAATCATGTGGAGTATTTTGGTAGATACTTTTGAAGCAGAGGAAATACTCCAACACAACCTAGGAAAACTGGTAAGGTTAACTGTCGACCAGAATGACAATGAAATTCTGCAGAAAACAGACATAAACCTGAAAAATCTTTAACAAATTTTTTTAAATCAAACGTTTGAACTCACAAACCAACTTCATTTTCCATGACATAAGTTTTAAGAAGTATTACAATAATTTTTGTCTTTCTATGTAAAATAAATTAGTTCCATTTCTCACTGAATCCAACCAGACTGTACAAAGTAAAGTTGTTAGTAATGTTACCTGATGCAGATGACACTTCCGCTTCCTGCAAAAAAATATAACAAAAAACATTATTACTAAAGCATGATAATATATTATAAAGTTCAGTCAACTTAATCCAGTGATTATGAATGACTAAGCTAAACCTAACTTTTGTTTATATTGAAATTGAGATAATTACATCTAAATTTATCTATCAAATAATGCATATATCTATTGGTTTCTAAAAAGTTTCTAATGTGAAGTCTGAGTTTGGACCAGAGTACAACTACATGAACGAAATATCCATTAAATGCATTTTTTTCATTGATGTACATATTTATCAAATATTGAAATAACTATATTATGATATACTGACATGTCATGAATTGATCATTGTAAAATAATGAATATTAACTTGTTAGTTGCATTAAAATGACAATTAATGAACACAAACAACATGATTTTAGACTTCTGTTTCATTACAGGCTTTAAAAAGAAAGAGCCCATTTTAAACAGTTCAAGTCCTAATCCAGTCAAGGTTAAATATGGGTGTCATGGGACAGGTCCATGACAATAACTGTATAAATTTAAAAGCATTAAATGAATAGATATACAATGCATTCACTATATGCCCCAACATGAAAAGATGCCCAGGGCATAAAAACTTACATCAGATGAATCAACTGTTTGTCCAGTATCAGGACATGTCCTTATACCACTGTGTGTTTCTGAAATTATAAAAATATGCTACAATGTCTACATACTCAGTGCTAAGAAACTTAGCAATGAGTGAATGACAATACTTTTCAGACAATCCTTCAGAAATAATAGTTTTAAGATATAATCAATGAATAAATTTGTCATAAACAAACTGGCAACCAACAGAATTTGATACAGATCACTATTTGCATCAGGACATTGATTTTCCTGTCTATATGTATGGTATTGTAATTGTTTCATACATTTTTGATAAACAACTATGTATGCTGGAAATAAAATTAACTATCATCATCTACTGATGATTCGCTGATATAAGAAATGATCAAACTGTGTTACCTCATAAAATCTGATTTTTGAACCAAATGTTTTAATTATTTGGCAATACAAATCTATTTACTTCAAATATTGACAACGCATAGTTTAAATCACTTCCTCAAAATACTACTTTAGGCCCCTTTATTATTATACTGCATGGAGGCCGCCATTTTGTTTCTACTGTCATACTCATAGATTCACTGATGACATTTTATCCCATGATGCAAAGCGCTAGCAGTCAAATTAGACCACACCATTGTTAATTCTTAGGTTTCTGTTAAAAAAATGTCTCAATATAAAAATGCCTTGCACTATTTGAACATGCTTGATAATTATAGAATCTTCAAGTAGATGAACAATGGTGCTGAACCCATAACAAAAGTTTTAGGGTCAGCTTTAGCCTTTACTCAGAACTCTATCCCTAAGAGTATTTTTAGGAACCAATACAGTTCATAGGTCTTGAGCACTGACAACTTATCATCTTTCAGAAATTTACATGTTTATGTATGTATTTGTCATGTCAGATGGTGAATATAGCCCGTATTGATAATTGTATGGCATTGAACAGCTACTATATAAGTGACCCCCCCCCAAAAAATCCACATGAGGTCTAATCTCTTAATTGTTTTATTGCCCCTAATGGGATTAATCCTGTCTTTTCACGGTCAGCTAAGTGTCTGTAGACTTAACACCTAGTCATGCATATTAGAGGGTCATAAACTTTTTTGATTTTAGTGATAATTAGTTTATGGATAACTTCCTGTTGTTTTTATAAGCATTTTAATTACCAGATTATGTAAGAACAGTTAATACATGAAAAATTCAACTGAATGCTTTTTCTATTTCTAAATCAAATAATTCTATGTATACATGAGATTATTTTTTACAAGATAACTATTATAATCTTTAAACTGACTATATTTATACAGGTACTGCTTGAGAAAATATATTGGTTAGAAATATTTAACAGGTATAAAAGGTGTTAGGATACATTGGTATTAATTTTACAAAATGGACGTTTAATTTATCAAAATCATCCAGACCTAACTAATTGGTGTGAGATGCATATATTTGCTAATGTGTTTGAACATTTATTTGAGTAATTAATTTCTGTAATCATATTAAATGAGCTGTCTTATTCTTAATATTTTTCATTTAATATAAACATACTTTTTTAAAAAAAAAAAGGAATAGTTTGTTTTTAATTAAACATTGAATCAATTTAGTATCTATACAGTAGCTATATATTAGCCATAAATTTAAGTGACTGATTATGTAATTAGAAGCTAGTCTATCAATGACCCTGTCAGTTTTATTGGACTCCCTACTGTGGAATATACAGGACTGCTGGGTCTTAGTCACATGCCTCGCATTCCTGGTTCAATGTCTTTAACCATACAAAAGAAAATTAAGATCAACTGCTAACAACTAATGTTTTGGGACATGCAGTTTGCGTAGCCATCTATTGGAATGTATTGTAAACAAAGTAGACGTAAAAGAAAATTTCAACATAAACGTAAATTTTGTTCAAAACAAGTAATTTTTTTGTTGCAAATTTTGGGAATAGTGAAAAATGACAAAATTTTCATATAAATATTGAAATATAAGCATTTAGGGTCCTAAACCTATTTTTGGTGAATGCAAGAACTATTTCTCGACAGAGTGAGCGTGTGACAAAAATTTCCCACGTTCGCAAGCATGTAAACAAAAATGGCTGCGAATCAATGATATCCGCGAACAGATGGTAGTCAACGATATATTCTGGATAAAGGATTGAAAAAAAAAGATTTATATGCCATTGTTTTTATGACAACTTTGGAAATAATTGCCCAAAGGAACAAACTGAAGAGAATAAATTCAATAATGAAAATACTAGTGGAACAGAAAGAACTGTACAGTAAAGACTAGATTTTGTGTAATGTGATCTAGACAGATTATTTTTAAACGAGTTCTCATAAAGTATAAGTAGAAATGTTTACATCATTGGAATTGAAACAAAATTAACATATAAAACATCATATCAAAACAAATACGAGTACAAGTGATAGACGACAATGGAAATGTTTCTTTAAATACCCCACCCACTAAATAAGCATTGAAAATATATTGGACGAAACTCATAGCCCTAACATAAATACATGGACAATATGTAAACATTATTTTGCCAGCAGTTGATAATATATATTATATTTATTAAGGCTGTGCAGTCGCTAACCCGAAAAATCAGTAAAAAGAAGAGAAAAGTCGTGTTTATTTGGCGCAAATCTTACCAGAATCGGCCATCTTTGAAGCTTTACCAAGTCACGTGACTGTGCCAAAAATAACTTTGTAAATAAATAAATGCACGTGGTTGATGTTCGGGATGATGTCGTCAAATAACAACTTTTCTTCTTATCGTTATTAAATCTTAAGTAATTGTCCAAATTATGCAATAATTTAGATAAAGTAACCCCCTGGAGTGTAATGCATTTGTAAGACGAAACATGCTACACAGTTTGAGCACGGAATTATCTGTTATTACTTCCGTAGTTTGAGTTTTCACGAGAAAAGAACGCACTCTACTGTATTGAACGAAACAAGAACGAGGCATCGATAGCACTAACTGGCATAACTGTTCAGAAAAAAGGTGTGCATATATAGTGTATTGTTATTTATGACCAATCTCGTACCTGTGGACCGGCTACTGACATTTAGTCGAGTCTATTCATTGTGCAGTTACTTCCCCTTTTGAAATTGAGCCATTTGTCATTCTGTTAGTTGTTTGTAAGTAAGAACAGTAGTTGTATTAAGGGTTCTAAATAAAACTCACTGGTAAGAATCACGACGAATTACGAGGATGATCCAGAAATTCGTACTCAGTATGTGTTAATCAAAAAGTAATAGATATGTAATTATGTAAAATTCGGTACTGTACATTCGTCGCTAATTCCACAGGTGTACGGCACGGTGAATAACTTTTGGTATTACATTATATAAGTACATGTACATATCATCATGACATGTGAAGATTTTGTAACAGTAATAAAATGCAGTGTCTACAAACTTCTGGGTCACCCCTCATAGGTACTTTTATCATTATCATCGTTTCTACTGGTTTGACCAATGTAGTTGTTAACAGGTATTTAGTGACATTTCTAATGTATATACATAGTTCCCACATCTACAATATTTAACTCCCTTGGCAGCCATCTTACTTGGCAAATTTCTTATGCGCTTAGAAGAAAAAAATCAGAAAATAGGTTATTTAACAACTCTATTTATAAAAGATAACTTAATCTAGAAATTGTTCAGTTCATAAGCACATCATGATCATGTTTAAGAAAATATAGTTGTCAAATGATATGAATATCCTATACATGTATTTAGAATTATCAAAACAAAAATATCTTCTATCAATGCTTGTTTACTTTGCCAAACAAGATGGCCACCGAGGGAGGTAAATATTGTAGATGTGGGAACTATGTATGCACTGGTTTATGATGCTTAGGACCGGTTCCTGTGTCTGTCACAGTATAGTCTTCTTCTAGTAATGAATAAGGCTCTCTCTGGAGCATTGTTGTGCATGGTGACACTGTACAAAATCGTGGTCTCACGCAAAAATGTGTGCATGATTCAAACTATAATATACAGTATGTGTCATTTAGAGTTGGTTACTCTCCAGCCTCCCCTTGAAGGCCTCTAAGCTGGATGCTGAGGCAAGGTGCTCTGGTAGTCAGCTCTAATGAATAGCTATCCATGTAAGAGTTATGAAACTTTTTGTATTGAAAGACTGTACTTTATTACTCATTTGTGTAATAGTATAATATTAATTGTACTTTAATAAGATTTGTGTCTTAAATTGTACCATTTTGTGTGTTGGCAGATGGACTCAAATCAAAACCAAATTGTGCAAATCAATGCTCAAAATTGCTGTACATACTTGCTTTGACACTTTTGTTTTATGGCCTTTTGTAATGCAAGTAAGCATAATTTAATGCATTTTATTTTGTTACAGAAATCTGAATGTCATTGATTGATTTTTCCGCATCATATAATTGAAATGTTCAGTTCAAAGAGCTACCTCGAGAGGAAAACTGGGCCATATGGTATTGGAAGACTGAGTTACTTGCAGTCACTTGTGAATGAATACCAGAACACTGATAGCACTGATGCAAAGAAACAGATCATGGCCAATCTGGCCAACTTCGCTTATGATCCAATCAATTATGAACACCTTAAGAGTTTGAATGTATTAGATCTGTTTTTAGACGGACTTGAAGAATTAGAAGAGGAAATCGTTGAGTATGCTGCTGGAGGGATTTGTAATGCTTGTGCTGCAAGTGAGAACAGAAAACACATAATAGACAATGGTGGTGTCAAGTTGGTTATAGGATGTCTGTCTAAGTATACAGAGAATACTGTTTTATCTGCCATTACATCACTGATATATCTAGTGACTCCAGAAACTAAGGCAGAGATAACTTGTTTACCAGTGGTTGAATGTATGCTGAGATTGTCTAGCTCAAAAAATACCAAATTGAAGAATCTTGCCAGTTTATTCTTGGAGGATTATTGCAGTGATTCTGTGATTAAAGAGGCTATCGAAATTCAAAATAGTAATGGCTACATGGCTGAGAAATGATCTTGGAATGAAACACACAAATATATTTCACATACACATGGCTTGTTATTTGTTAAATATGGCTAAAAGAATCATATAAGAATCAAATGAACATGCAGTTTTTTTATTGTATTTGGTATTTTCTCACATGGTATAACACATTGTAAAATTAGCTTCTGCTCACAACAAATTTCTTAATACAAGTATAGGTTGAGTGTCATCTGTTTATGAACACAAAAGCTTTAATATCTCACTAGTAAACCAAGGTGGATTTTACATCATATTTTGATGCATCAAAATGTAATTGTGTGACATGTACCCTGTATTTCAGGAGTGTTGTTGATGCTATTACATTTATAAACAGATGACCTAAAATTTCAACACTGCATTTTGTTTCTGGATGGTGTCATATAAACACAAAAAGTTATCTTTATAAGCAAACCTTATGCATGTACAGACATATGGTAATACTAGCAAAATGGATTTATCCTATTAGCTAAGTTTTTAAGTATAACTTTTCACAACCAATAGGGTAACATAGGTTCATAGACGTGTTTTAAGAAATATACATGTAAATTATACATGGTATAATGCATCAGGTAAACTTTTTAATTATAAAGTTTGTTACCGGTATGTGCTGATACTTCCTTCAACTTGAATAGCTTAATTTGAGGAATCAGATAATTTAGTACTTGTGGCATATGTACCTTGAGTACCTGTAGCATTAACACCAATTACTGTTGGCATTTAATACCTCAAGTACTACTGGCATTAATATGAATTAAAATGACCAGATAAACATACTGCATTTTTTATTTGTACAAAAAGTCACAAGAACAAATATAAAATTATGTATAGGTCAAAGTTCAAAAGATTGGTTACCTGTATACTTTCAAAGTGGTAAGGTAAGAGGTAGGTCCTAATACTAAGTGTGTACACGACGGTAAACATTTCTTTAGTATGTTACGGTCTTAGTGCAACAAAATGTATTGAAAAAATTGTTTTGAACTCTACTGAGTCATTAGCATAATGAACATTAACAGAAATTACTTCAGAATTTTAAACCAAGATCACTTTGTACAAGGATAATTATAAACTTTTTTTCTGCCTCTAAAATCCTCAATAAATGAATGTCTTGCCTTAAAATGTGTTAATGATCAGCATTACAAGAAGATTTCTGTCATGGCATAATTAAAAAAGAATAATTTGATCTATACATGAGAATGAAAACATCACACATGGTTAAACAAACACATTTATTTATTTATCATAATTTGCAAAACATCTGCAGTATCATTTGCTATATTCTGAATTGATGCTAAGATTGAGCAGTTACTAAATTTCAATAATGAGAAATAAATACATTTAATATTTCTTTAAAAAAGAAACTTATAGTGTTTCCTTCATAAATTTTACATGGGTATAAAACATGAAAGTTTAACATTTTGATCATACAAGTACAGACTAGAACAAATCAATTTTCAACAAAAAAGTCACCAAGGTAAGGTGAACAGAAAGTACATAAAGATAATCATGAATTTAAATACAAAGTTTTCCATAAACATTTAATACAATGAAAATGTTTCTAATTTTCTTTAAATTTATGTTAGCTTTTATTTTAACAGAATAATACACATTTAAAGCTTTTGGCATTATAATTTTACAGTATAACTATTCTTCTATTCTTGGCACATCACACAATTTAATATGAAACAAACAGTTTTTTAACATGAAGTATGAAATGTTATGAAAACATTTGATCACAAGTATTAAGTACATTGACTGATTAAGACAATGACTCCTGTGTACATACCCAGTATCTTTCCCTTTATTCATACCACCTGTCTTATTTATTGATTTTGTTATCTCATGCACTGTGTACATATAAGTTGAATCAGACAAATATCAACATGGGGTAAATACTTGAAACATAAGATCAAGAAAATCTTGATTAATACAATCTTTGTTTTTTTCCGGACTGACTATGTTTATGTTATTACAAATAATAAACATACAGTCAGTTCAAAATAAAATTATTTAATATACTTTCCTTTAGTTTCTCTATTTGACAAAAATATTCAAACACCAAAGGATTATAAAAGCGACAAAATGACAAAAAATCAATCTAAAATTGGCTGAGCATTAAAACGTTTTTTCAGAGACTTTTTGTTTGAGACACAACAGCTGTACTTGAATGAATGAAATTTACATGCATACTGGTAATAAAAACCTGAGACAAAATGTCAAGATTCATTAGTTTGATGATGACAATGACAAATCTAGAAATTAAGACAACTCACCATCATAGGAGACAATGTACAGTCAAACTTGTGAACTAAAGCCACCCACGGGAAAGACAAAATGTGACCTATTGACAGGTTACCCTTATTTGGAGGTCATTCTGTTCTAAATAATCGAAAGACAGTTTTTATAAGAATGGCCTTTATTCACAGGGTGGCCTTTATGCGGAGGTTGTCGCCAACACTGGTTTAACTGTAGATCAGATATGAAATCTCCCCCCCCCCCCCAAAAAAAAACCATTAAGATGTTTAGGACATGTCTTACAAAATGTGTCTGACATTTGCAATTACTGAAAAGATGTATATTATGTGTCTTCAGCTTTTGAAACTATTTTACTGTGTAGGACAATGGCTAACTTGCGCTTGACCTGAAAGTCAGACATGTGTCTAAGTCGATGACAGCCAGCTGTTAACAGAGAATGATCTTAAACATGAACATGTATGTTAAATGAGATTTAACATATTCATGACAATCAATATATCATTAACACAATAAATACATAAATAAAGAAACAATCCAAGCATGGTCATCAATTAATAATTATTATCACTTCATACACAGTAAGCAATTCACAACATGGAATATTATCAAATGGATCCACTCAATCAGTTTAACAATCTCAAATAAGCAAAGTTATTTACAAACTGGAATGGATTTGTGATAACTGCATAAGGTAAAAAATTAAATGAACTACAGTCAACAATTAGGCTATAAAAATACAGTTGTATACCAAAGTGTTCCTCTGGTAAAATAATGCACTATTGTTTAATAATAAATATTGTATAGAATCTGTGTAACAGTGTGTACATGTGTCAACTAAGATTCTTCAAAACATAGAACACTGTACTATAACCAGACTAGCCATGAACATGTAGATACTAACACAGTACCAAATGTACAAATATTCAAAACATTCATTCAGTAAAACATTTTTCAACAATATTTTAGCAAAATCAACAAATCAATAACTAAACTTAATATGGGAACCAGCACTAAATTTGGGTAATACATAATTGGCCATATTATAGTCGTCAAAGCAATAACAAATAAATCTGGGATGAAATCATCCTATCACAAAAGTTGAGGTAATGTTATTCCATATCCACTGTACGTAAGGCATCTTCTTCAAAGAGTTCTAATGTCGCTATGGCTCCATCATTAAATCGGAATGAACATCCCCCATCAAGTACAAGACAAGCATCCCACATCCGTGAAGCAACTTGTAATCTGTATCACAAAATAATAAGGATTAAATAATACAATATGATAAGAGATTAAACAATGCAGTCTATTTCCTTATTTTGATCTATTTTTGTATTCATGCTAAATTGAAAAAAAAGAAATGTGTCAGTAATACAATCCAACCATGTCCAATTTTAATTTAGGTCAAAATATAGAAGATATAAAATACCATATAAAATTCATCCGATTTTTGTCTATTTCACAGAGGAAATAAATACTTAATGTTCGTTCAGTTTTAAGTTATTCAGTTAATAGTTATTAAAACTATTGCTTTAATTCAATGTATTACATATGACAATGTATTAATTAAAGAGTTCCTGATATGGTATTCATTGAAGCATGTTTCTATAAATGGTATTGATCTATCTTGATGTATCTTAGTCCTATTGACAAACACATGATACAGATTTTTCTTCATCTATTTATTCTATCTAGTGATATTTCTTTCTACATAATTAGAATAAAGCCAAAATTGAGAAAACCAAATACTCAACCAAAAAGTAAATCTTGGAAAACTAGATTTCACAAGATAAGCACCTAGCTCATTATAATACAAGCATATTGTTACTCACTTCTTTGCTTTTCCTCTTGACGAGTCTACATGGAAAACACCTAAAATAAACAGAATAAATCTGAAGACAGCAGTTATACTAGTAATTTGGTATTCTGCAATAATGCATCAGTATGTAAAGAAGATTTCATGTCAGAGTCAAAGAGCTAAACCTTGAAAACTACAAACTTTAAAGTATTCAACACTTTGGATATTGAGTTTAAAAATATTGTGAATTAAGCACAAAGTCTGTGTCATCCTTTGGTGTATATTAGAAATTACCTATCAGATAAAACTAGTCATCTCAGGGTCCGTGTTTTAAGTCAGTGCATATTTCGGGCCAACTATGATGAACCTTACCATTATTGACGGGATCCCGTACTGTGTATCCAATGTAAGGATCACTTGGATCAAATATCAGAGAATCATTGAAGTTGTCAGTCACAGATTGAATAAAGGAATCATCTGTTGTAGGGAATGAAGAGGCACACTGATTGTTGGCTGTAAAAAGGGTATTGGCATTACTTTAACAGTGCAAAAACAACAAGGACAAGTATAACTCATATACACATAATATATATGAAAGTATATTTCTATGTTAGGTATCATAATTGAAATTAATTGAATGATGGCACCATTTGTAATTATAATCACAAATTTTGTTTCATATACATTATGAAAAATACAACATGTAAGACATATAGACAAAGGCCTCCATATATACATTTATGATTACATAAAGAAAAATATCATCAAGCATATTACAAACTTCTTAAACTTTCTGAATTGCATGAGTAAATCAATGTAATCAGAAACAATATCATTATGCAAATACTTTTCCTACTTTAAGTCATCTTAATTTTGACATATCATGCAACATTACATTTTGTACTAACATTTGAAGATGAACAATTTTCTTGCTTTCTACATTCTCACCTATATTTAAAACATCTCTAACAGACTCAGGTGGTATTTTGTTAATGTGGAAATGCCACGATGTAGATCCTGTTCCTGTACACATTGTAACACCAGAACTCTTCTGTTTACAGCCAGGATGATCATCTACACTTAACTCATAGTATGATACCCTGGTAGAATAAACAAAATATGGTGATAAATTTTCAACCGAACAATCTTTTGTTACTGATTAATAAGGTTTCAACATGGCTGCAATAAGCAAAAGGTTCCAAATTAATATTCAGATACAAGACTTCTGAAAATCAAAAACTTCAAATTAATGAGTCTTTTCTGATGGGCGTTCTGCATTTAGAAGTTGATTTGTATATGGACATTACTACTTTTTAAAAAAATTCACGCAGCTAAAAATAACACAAACATTAAGGCAGATTAACCAAAGAGCACTGTTTAATTTTTTATTGTATCTGAAAAACATTACCTTGATGAAAGACATTCCCCAATAAAGACTTCATTTAAAGCTCTCATTGGTAGCACCCTGGTAAATGTATGGCCTTTAACATGTAATGGTCGAGAACATACCTCATTTTCCGCAATATGTTCCTCATACCTATGCTCTAAATACTTTAATTGTTGGTCTGATAATTCTATAGGTTCATCATTTGCATGATAACCAGACACTGTGATCCGTATTCTTTGGCGCCATTTCCACCTGAAACAATAACACATCATAGTTACGATTTAAGACCAACACATTAGGAATCCCTGAAGCAAATTGCATATTACAAGAAGTAGAGCAATATATCATTTAGTAGTATGCCCACCTAGTGTCATCAAATTTGCATAGAAATTGTGCATATGTATCATATATATCATAATTTCATCTAGTTCAATCTGAATTTTATAGTTCACTCCTCTACAGACATCAATATAATTTCCACTTTGGTATACAATAACAGTGCCAAAAAGTGTCAGAGTTACTTTATTAATGAACTCTAGGTTATGTAAATACAGACTGCAAAAACATCAATACAAGGTGTTTTATGCAGTTGTTTACAAGCAGTAGTGATTGATACTTTATATTTTGAAAAGCATGTATCAATTGATTGCTCAAAAACTATTGTGTCTCAATACATTGCAGTCATGCTATGTACAACAAATAAACACACAGTTCAATACATGTGCATCAAGGAACTCTCACCATTTAGTAAGGTATTATATCCATATTACCGTACTGTATATTCAGATGTATCATTTTTTAAATTAAAGGTAGTACCTTAATAAGTGAAGGAGTCTATGATAATTACGTATGACATAAAATATCATGCACATGTTGAAGTTTTAAGGTAAAACTTACTTGAAGTCACCAGACAGCAATTTTTCCAAGGCATCATCAAAATTTGCTGCTGAGTACTTTTCTTTTGAGAGACAAAGTTGTCCTTCAGATCTACAAGAATTACACGAAGTTATGTTCAAACAATTGTTTTTATATAATTATACTCATAATTGAACGTAGTTCTCTTCAAGTGCAACAATAAAACAACAAATGGGTTTTCATTGAAATCAAGTTTAAAATAACAGATTCCTACCAAAACAAGTTCATCGTAACAAAAGTATACTGTCCTACTAATGATTTTAAAAGACTTTTGCAATAACATTTTGAGTTGACAAGAACAAATTAATGAAGGTATCTTACCTGCTTGGATCAGTATTTATACCAATAATAGGTTTGTCTCTATTTATGATTTTGGATGCTGCATCAAGAAATGTTCCATCCCCACCTGCTGTAATCACAGCATCAGCCCATTCAAGAATTTCAGGAGTAAATTCTGGCCTTTTAACAACTTTAGTCTCTATGCCTTGCGCACTGAAATAGATTTTTAAGATATATTGAAAGTTCAAGTATGTATATAAATATATATATCTCCTATATTTGATAAATATTCAAAAAAAGAACATTCTTAGTGCCCATATACTAAAAAGAAAAACAGAGAAAAATTGGACTGGCTGGTAAAGCAACAAATTCCATGAATATACATAAAATAATATATATATAAAATGAACATTCTACTTTTATCATCATTTACAATAAAAATCATACTTACACTAAGCTTTTGGTCATATTTTCCAAACACGAATAATGAGTTTTGTGTCTTTCCAATAAAGTGTGATAGTCAGATCTTTTTCTTTCCATCTGAAATTTTAAGAAAAATAAACATCCACACACAATACTTTAAATTTGTAAGACTGGTACAATCTACTATTCTTAAAACTAAAGGATTAGTTTTTTTAATAAATCATATTTGCGAGAACTAGTAGAAGGGCAGCTCTCTGGACTATTTGAACAGTCAATACATATAAAATCACCATAATTTGAGTATAAGTTCAAGTAGCTGGCATGTCAATAAGACATTGGCAGTTTAAACTTAAATCAACTTTCGTTAACCCAAGGTACCCATTATAAAGTTTGATTTTAAAAGAATGAACTGTTCTGAAGAGTGGTTTTATACAGTGTCAAATTGAATGCAGCTAAAGTACCTTCAACCTTGACACCAGTTATTGTAATCAACACGCAACCTAAAATTTCAAGTTCAATATTTAAAATTTGATGTTCAACACATAATTTTCAAAGCAATTTCGCGAAAATTATTGACCAATTTATTGTTATTTCTATGGATAATTTAAGCAAGATATAGCAGTTATTGAAGCATTTTTGTTTAATTTGCGTTTCCGCATGTAAATATGCATTTCTTTGTAAGGCTGTTCATGAAATTGACCAACCAGAAAGTCAAATAAGTAAGGCTAGACAAACAACTGCCTGTCTGGAAAATTAAGGTACGTTAACCCAGCATATTCAGTGCTCAAGCAAGTCCTTTTCAGTGGGGTGTTGCACCCTGCCCTTAAAAACTGGCATCATCAATTCCACAAATATATGGTGCCCTAATGTGATTTCCATTACCCTGCCAAAGTCTAGCTGGAGCACTGATATTGTTGCCACATTTCAAAAAGGCTGTGGATGCAAATGGGCAAACAGGTATAATAAAATATTTGCAAAGCAAATCAAATGTTGATGCTTTACCTTGCTCTTGAACTGTTCCTCGGTAACATCTTTGTACAAGATCTTCTCAAACTCATACCTAGTAATGCGCGACAATATGACTACCTTTTGTGGTCTGAATATGGCTGAATCAACATCACCAAACCTGTCAACATTTTTCAAAGCTCCTGTTTTACTAAAGCGACGTACAGCTGTATGGCCACCATTACATATTCTTGACGTTGAACATAATGATAAGGTTGAGTCAAAACAATGAAGGTTTTGATAAATAAAACGCAAAGCACCGAGATTCTTCATTGAAGAATGAACAATATAATGCTAATAAATTCATAAAATGAAATATTTCCAGTTGACAGTTCGCTTATAATATAAACTTCACAAATATATCTACAAAGCATAAAATGAAATTCCACAGTCAACCATATTGAATTCGGAACAGTAAAGCCTTCATGTTAAATTCGAATTAACAAAAATTAAGTTGTTTGTGCTAAATTCATATATTTTGCTATGTATATAATAATATATTGTTATAAAAATGTGTTTAAATATTTAAAATAAACGAAATATACTTAAGTTCATTGATTCGATCATAATGTTATAAAATTATTGATAGCTTTTCATTCGGAACCCTTCGTCGGTTTTCGCCATTAAGAGATCCTGCCGGCCACGACAGCTGTTTCCTTGTCATGTTTTGATCGAAAAATCTTTGATTTATTGTACAAATACTATTGAAACTTTGAAATTATGCTTCCTTTACATAAAGACGACAAGGAATATCACGGGCCCAGTTTATTAGGCAAGATAGCAGGATGGATGAGGTAAAATGTGTTCCTTAAATGCCACCTGACAATGTTGTGAATTCATCATGTTCATGCTCATCTCATGTTTGGAACTTTGTTTTAATTTTCATTCTAATAGATACAGACTTAAGTTTAGCTTGTCTTAGACTTTTATTGGTTTCTGAGCACCTCAGTGTCAGAGATATATCTAACTTAAAATTATATAGTAGGCTACCCCATTTGTTTTGATCAAGTTACCCTAAGTATGAGTCTATGACATATTTTTTCAAGCCCAATTTATTTTATGCCTTGTTTACCTGGAAGCATATCTTTCTATTTCAGATTGATATTCTCGGAGAAGACGTCAAGGAATATTTTTATGTTTCTTCTTTTGAATCTCTCATTTGCATTTGTTGAACTTACATATGGCATTTGGACAAATAGGTAAAGATTCTAAAATGCTACCTAGTTGATTATGAAAACTTTCAGTGGTATTAAGTTTTAGAGAAGTATTTGTGCTTTGTTTTCCAAGATGAAGAAAATGCTAATGATCTCTAGTGTGTTGTTAATGCCATTTTAATGTATTGTGTGAAGCAACCAAACTTTATTATTAATTGACCCATTGTTATGATATCATCATCATTAATCAATTCTAACTCTATGTCTAAGAGAATCCTCAAGATTTTTAAATACATGTAAATAATATACATTATATTTTGTACATATTTCATTACTTATTAACATTATTATAATTTTTTTTTTCAGTTTGGGTTTAATTTCAGATTCATTTCACATGTTCTTTGATTGTACAGCTTTACTAGCTGGTCTAGCTGCATCAGTTATTTCTAGATGGCGGTCAAATGAATTTTATTCATACGGGTAAGTCATCTTCTTAGCCTAGTTGAGTGATATACACACTGTATTTCTAAGTACATCAAATACTGACAGGAAAGAAACACAGACAGTTCTATTACATTCTGTCTTTATTTCATTTTAAGTTATGGTTTAGACTTTTAAGATTTTTCTGCATTAAAACAGATTTTGTTATTGTATGATATCTCTATTTTCAGATATGTCCGAGCTGAAGTTCTTGCTGGTTTTGTAAATGGACTCTTTCTTCTGTTTATTGGATTTTTCATCTTTTCTGAAGCTGTCGAGGTTTGTTCAATTTGTTATTACGGAAAATGTTGTCAGCGCCTTACACATGATAAAATAGCATGTATGCATTAAGTATTTTTAGAAGCATTGCTATTAAATATTGTAACAGTTACTTGGCCTTTTCTTTCTTATATCATATTTATAATTTCGTATTCAGTAAAATATAAGTTCTCATAAACATTATGGCTAGTTTGTAATTGTTTATATGTTGAATGATATTTACAGAGAATTGTAGAACCTCCAGAAGTAAGACATGAAAGATTATTTATTGTATCAGTTGGAGGATTTCTTGTTAATCTGATTGGTATATTTGCATTCCAACATGGACACAATCACTCCCATGGTGGGGATAGTAAGTACATAATTATCTTAGCATTGTTTTTTATCCTCTTATTTTTATTCCTTTTATGTAGAACAGAAAATGTTGCATTTATTGTATTGATATGCTGACACAAAAATAAAAGATGGTTATGAATTTCTGCTGTGGTTGAAGAAGATATTGTGTACTTTAATGAGCCAATTTTATATTTTTCTTTCAGGTCATGGACATTCACATGGTGGACATGGTCACTCTCATGGTCTAGGTAATATAAAGTTTATCTTGTAAAATTAATGTACTCCATGAGAGCATTAGTAAGTCAGTCATCAGTCATGCTAGGTTTGATTGATTAATATTTATTATATTGGTTTGCACATGTCGGTCCGTCCGTAACCAAACCTTGTCCAAGCAATATCTAGAGAACTATTTGGCCTAAGCTCCTAAGATTTGGTTGGGAGGATGACCCCTATTGATTTTGTAGGTCAAGGTCTTATTATCCAGTTGGCCTTTAGGGGGCATCCATGCTTCACAAATACTTCTTGTTTGGTCTTTTGTGAATAAAAGCATGCTGGTCAAGTTATGTTTACTGTTATTTAAAAGGATCTGATTATCATGTGAACCTTTTCCTTACTGTTAATGTTCTTTTTTACCCACCTCAGGGCTTTCAGATAATCATGGACATAGCCACGATAATCATGGACACAGCCACGACAGTCATGGACATGAACCCAAACAAAGTGCATCTCAAAAACAAATTATGCAAGGTAACATTATGAATAATTTGTCTTTCTTTTTTTCTTTGTGTTGAAAAATAGATGTTATAGAAGTATATAGTTTTGAAATTTTCCTTCCCATTTATTATTTATATTCCGACTTTAAAATGTAGATAATAAAGAGTGTGGGATTATGCTAAATATTGTTCTGTTTGTCTTTCAAATTGTCTGACTATATTTTCAGGTGTTTTCCTACATATTTTGGCTGATACATTAGGGAGTGTTGGTGTGATAATATCATCAGGTTTAATACATTATTTTGGTTGGATGATTGCTGATGCTGTTTGCTCTATGTTTATTTCTGTTTTAATTATAATTAGGTAAGTAAAGAATTCTGCTTGCAAGTATAAGTCCATCAAGGCTTATTTTAGTAACTAAACCCATGTAATTCAGAATATTTGTAATGCTTTGAAGTTAACTAATTAACTAAGTTATTATTTTGCGGCTAAGTTGATCAGAGAACAATTCTTATGCACATGTTTTTATTATCCCCCGCCAAAGCGCAGGGATATTGTTTTGGTGTTGTCCGTCCGGTTGTTAGTCTGTCCGTCACACTTTTTTTTAAAATTTGCAATAACTTTTTGAAATTGGCTGTAACTGTAAAACTTCTGATGGTTTTTGTTTGAAACTTCAAATATAGGTACAGGGTGATGAGTGAAAGTGTACTTATCAAGAACCATAACTCTATTATGTATTTTGACTAAATTTTCCCTTTTTCAACTTAAAAAAATGTCACTTAACTGTTACTTGCAATTACTTGAAAAGTATTTAAGGGAACCCTATGAGTTGAAGAGTACTGATTAAGAACCGTAACTTTCATATTTATGAATTATGCCCCTTTTTTTACTTAGAAAAGTTGTCACTTTTAGTAATACTTTTAAAGTAATTTAAAGTAACAGTAAATTACTGTTACTTTAAATTACTTTAAAAGTATTAAAGGAAACTGCATGAAACTTGACATATTGGTAGAGCATGATGAGTGGAAGAGTACTGATCAAGAATCATAACTCTATCATGCATTTTGACAGAATTATCCCCCTTTTTGAATTAGAAAAATTGTCACTTTTACTTTTAAAATACCTAACAGAGAGAGAGACAGACAGAGAGAGAGAACCACATGAAACTTGGAATATTGGTAGTGTGATGAGTGGAAATGTGCTTATCATGAGCTACAACTCTATCATGCATTTGGACAGAATTATCCCCCTTTTTGAATTAGAAAAATTGTCACTTTTACTGTTACTTAAAGTAAATTTGAAAGGTATTTTGCTGTAATGTGGCTTAAAGTGGATTTGTAGCTTACGCAGGCATGCATGCTAGAAAGTACTTACTCAGTGTATATTTTTCAGTGTTTTACCATTATTGAGAGATTCAATCGGTATATTAATGCAGAGAACACCGAGAGATTTAGATCATGTCTTACCAGGTTGCTACAATAAAGTAAGTATACTATTAGTTTCATGTCTTCATCATGTATCTATACATACCAATACACTCCATTACTTGAAAAACATCGAATTTGTCAATAATTCTGGAAATATAGGAAACTATCATTCTCTGATTTCTCAACATAATAAGATTATAGGTTGTCCTGTTTTTAAGCCTCACAATTCAAAATGGTGGAAAGGCATGAAGTGTTACCCTGTCCGTATGTGCATCTGTTTGCTCAAATTTCGGTTTCCAAAGGGATAACAAGAAATAGTTCATGGATTGGTTTCATATTTCACATGAAGGTGTATGAAATGAATGTTAAATTTGATTTCCGTTAAAATCTAAACATTTTCTCTGGAGTTATGGCCCCTTTTTGACTTAGCTCTCATTGGGGTCATTCATTTCAAGTTTTAACAGTTTTAAGTCCATATTTTTCGTATATGCTGAAAGTGTAGTTATTAATGTAATGTATCAAAGTTTTGGTCCTTTTAAGTTCCATTCTATTCTGCATTTACTGATGTCACTTTTATGAGTTTGTATTTATTTCAGGTTAGTCAATTAGAAGGTGTATACAGTGTTCAAGACCCACATTTCTGGACTTTATGCAGTGAAGTTTACATTGGAACAATAAAAGTAGAAGTTTCGGCCAAGGCTGATACCAAATACATTTTAAGTCAAACCCATAGTATATTTTTACAAGTGAGTTTACTGATTATTATCTAATGCATTTAACCATTTATTTTTGCATAATACAGTTGAATACATCCTTGCTGTGTGTCCTGCTAAAGTTGTTTTGAAATTGATACTTCAGCAGAAAAAATGAAAGCTGGTTAAAAAACATCTCTCATACAGTTTTTGGCATAATTCGAACCTGGTCTAATCATAATAGATTTTCCTACAAATTTGATATTTCAGACTTAATTGCGATTATTTTTAGTAGAATTGTAAATGGAGATCTGGTGTTAGACACTCCAGTCGCCTGCTGCCTGCCCTAGAATTAAGTAAGTAAGCAATTGTTAAAAAATTTAACCAATAATATTGTGCATGATTATTTTTCAGGCTGGTGTAAAACAATTGTATGTACAGATTGATCATGCCATGATGTAGTTCACAAACATGTGATATTTGAATTTTACATGATTGACGACTGAATGCTGCTGTAGTGTCCGGCTCGGGAGTGATTCAATCTAGAGATGGATGTTTTACATGTGATACAAATAAATGTGACAGTTTTACATGAATACAAACAATTTCAGTTTGACATTTATTTGTGTTACATAAAGAAGTAGGTAGCTTATCTGAGCATTAAAGCAGTAATTTTACGACTTGCTTATTTAAATAAGCCCAGGTAAAGTCACTAAGCACTCCTGAATTGATTACTGGCTTAAAATTCTTGTATTCTGGTATGCACGTTACTGTCACTGTTGGTGAAAACTGAAAGTGAAGTTGATTTTATTACCCCTCATAGACACACAGAACAAATATGTTGGTTATTGGGTACACAATTTTTTCTTTCATGTTAGACAAGTATTGCTTTTTAAATTTATTAAAATTGTTTGTCAGAAAATTTCATAATGTATGAAACTTCTTTTAGAATAAATTCAGTATATTTGCTGTTTAGTTTCTCCTTCACAACAGCATTAATATCTAGTAAATCTTGATTATATTTTATCTGAAATTCAGCCTTTATAGATTTTAATATATTGATTCTATTTGTTGACAGTCTTTCATTCTTGATGATTGTTTTATTATAACGATATTGGAGCATATTTATGGTAGATAGTGTTTAATTAATTAATTATGGTTGAATGGTTGAATTTTAAACTCATGTCCTCCTTTTCCTATTAAAGATGTTTATTGGAGTTTCTGTCCATTTTCTCACTTGACCAACACAGATGTTTAGGATGAAAATTGTATTATTTTAGTTAAGATAAAACATATATTACTTATCTTTTTGAATGAAATGATCTGCAGATGTATTTGATTCTGAAAGAAAATATCCCAGAACTGATCTACAGATAACTTTTTACATATATTTTATTGTCTTAAAGTATACTAGATTATATTAGAGTTTACTGATTTCATAGATTATATCTGCCTCTCAGGCCCTGTCTGAAATAATTCAATTGTTCATTTTCAAATGATAAAATGATCTGTTGTGACCTCATGTGGGCATCTTATTCTACAGGTATACTGTGTGTGTACCATGTTCCTAATTTATTTACCCTTTTCTTCTTTCTTCATCTGACCGCCTCTGTGGTCGAGTTGTAAAGGTGACTTCAAGTCACTGTAACCTCTCACTGATAGAGATGCATGTGTTCAAGCCCCACTACAGTCTCGGAACAGACTTAAGGTTTAGTTAGCTATTAAGAATTCATGTGCAATACAATTCTATAAGTAGATAAGTGCTGGGATTACATGATCTTTTTATAAACACAAGCTATGATCATGTTTTATTTTCATTTTTTCTAGGACGAAAAGTGCATAAATGAAATGATGGAATATTTTTTGTTTCATATATTTTATCATTTTCTCAGCTGATATTTCTGAATATTATGAGGTGTGCCAATGCTTATTTGTACAAAATTTTATTTGACTGAGATTTAATCAGTTGTTTCTCATCACTATTGTTGATCTTAGAAGATACTTGGTTTGTGTATAAATACATCAACACCAGACAGTAAGCATCTAAAGGAAAGTTCATATCAAGAGGTTAAGATATTTATATATTTTGTTAACTTAATACTTGGAATAATTGTCTTGTATTCCAGTGTAATAGTATTATGAAATATAAAACTACCGAAATATTTGTTTAAATTAACCCTTTCGCTGCCAGGCAATATTGCATACATTGTGCATTGTATTGCCAGGGAATTTCTAAGAATGCAAGCTTATTTTTAACCCATTCTCAAATGGTTATACCTGTCACATTGGCAGATATACAGAGATCTGTGCACACAGGTAAGCCCATCTCATTGGCAGCGAAAGGTTTAAATGCTTCTCATACTGTTGTTTTTGGTTTATTTAAAAGTTTGATGACATTGTATAACATGGTTATATATGTGCATTATATTTTTAACTACCTGTCTGTTCTCATATTACTGTATTCAGATAGGTCGTATAAAATTGTCCATGTACAATCTAGTCTTTTGTAAATACAACTATTGTTGCCATTGTAATAGTTTATGTTGTCATCATAATATTTTCTGGACCTTGTAATCTCAGACATTAATTACCATGTGACTTCATTCTGCAACAAAAATTATTCATTTTATTTTATGTTGCAATAATGACTTTTGTTACTATCTTATAACTAAGTGTAAGATTTCAAAATTTGCAGGATTTTTAGTGTTACCAGTCCATCTAAGAATATTATGGTCTAAGGTAAATAACTGAGAAGCAAGTTATAAATGTTAGAACCATGTACAAGTATGAGCTATTCATGTCGTTTTTTGTCATTAAATATTATGGGTCCATGTTTCGACCAAAATGTTCATTTCTCTATCACATCTACCTTTCTATTTCTTTTGATATAAGTGACAACTAGTCATTTATGATAGATGTATTGTATCAATTTTTATCGTGCCATCTATCTCCAATCAACCATACATTTATAGAACTAAAGTTTTTTTTTCTTAAAATTTGTGACATCTGTACCAGAATGTTGGAAGGTCGGTCTGTCCGTCCGTATCCAAACCTTGTCCTGCTGATAACTAGAGAATGATTTGGCCTTAGGTCCTGAGATTTGGTTTGGAGGTTGGTCATCACATGTAGATGACTCCTATTGATTTTAAGTTACATAGATTAAAGATCAAGGTCATACAATCCAGTTGGCCTTTAGGGGGCATAAGTGTTTCAATTCTTATTTATCTTTTTTATGATTTAGATTTACTAAAGAAGCTGATTTAATGATTTATGTATACATTAACTATTTCATCTTGTAATAGTGATACATATCCATGATTCAATCTACCATGGTAATTATTTTCCCCAAGACTAATTGTAAATATATTGTAAATGCCATACATGCTTTGAATCTTTACCTGATGTAGCTTGTCTGTTCAAAATATCGGGTATGAGAATATTGCGGTCATCTATCATATATTCCGTATTTATTCAGAATGATGCGGACCATGAAAACGATACAGATTTATGATTTTTTGCTCTGTTTTAAAATTACTAAAATTGTGTTGTTTTTTTAAATATTTTTATGAAATTATTTTACAAATCTACTGAATATTTAGCTTGAAATATAAATCTAAACATTTTATTATTTTTATTTATACAAGCATTTTCAATGAAATGTCAATCAACTACAGATGGATAAAACATTGACTACAATATCTATGCATGTAATTAATGCTGATGATACAATAATTTACTGCCAATTTATTTAATGGACAGTATTAATGTGGAGATTAACACTAGTCATAAGTTCCTAGTACATGTTTCAAATTATATTTTGTTGTCTGCAATACTGAGCCTGGTGAGTTTGATAAACATGTTGTACAGTGCATATTGTATTTCATTTCATTATCATCATCTCAGTCAAATATATGTTTATTTATTTATACCAAGTTTACGATAAAAACATATACATGTAGGCATTTATTCCCTGTTAGGTGTCAAATAATTATTTTATTGAATTGTTTGTTTCCAAGAAAAAAATAGAGCTAATGTGATCACTGTGGCTTCTGCTTCATGTAGCTCAAGGAAGCTTTAAGGTAGCAACATGACACTTCATTGGTTGATAGATCTCACCGAACAGACAAGCGTTGGTACCGCTCACAGTACTAGTTGTTTCGCTATTTCGTTGTAATTCAAATTTTTGTTGACATTGTTCACTTCCTGATTTTTTAGATGTTTGCATTGTTAAAACTTGTGTTTTTAAAATTGGTTCTACACCTTGTACCATCATTTAACAAATCTAATAAACATACAAGAAATAAGTCTGTTATTACCTAATCTGTCTGAAGAGATGGTATGCTGTACATACAACACTTGTAATCTCTGAACTTTTTAAAATAAAACATTTTTGAATTTATTATTTCGTAGTAAGACGAGGGTTATAACTGCTATGTTCGTACCTGTATGTATTTGCTATAGCTTTATCTTGAAGCATCCTGTGAAAAGTATTTAAACAATCTTAGGAGATTCCAATAATTGTTTATTGAATCCATCTTAATTTTCATTCCTCTGTTTTAAATTTGTTTCTCTCTATTAGGTAACTTCTAACTAGAGACATGAGGCCAAAGTCTCGCCTGATTTGGTCAATTCCTTTCTTTTCTTTGTGATGTTATCAAATACTGGTACTCCATTTGAATAGGAAATAAAATTCTGAACATCTTGTTTAAAAAAAATGAAAGTACTGTTATTGATAAAAACTTAAATAGTTCATCTTTGTTGATTATGTATGTTTAAGAAATACTCCCACTTGTTGTATGTATCTGTTTGGCTTTATTTGTTGTGTGAAACAAGATACATACCTGGTAGTATGCAAGGTGCTTGTTGCGTACTGTGATGGATGACTGATTTACCTGAAGCAGGAACCAAAAGTTGAACTGATGACCTGCCATGGATTTGCTGATGTATCCTACTTGCTACATGATATTTAGGTTTTGTTTCATAGACATCAATGCTTTGCTCAGTGTTAATTGTGTCATTTTTTATCATAAATAACTCATTGATCATGATCCATTCTGTACTCTTGATTCATACAATCATTATTCTAAATGCTCATTATCATGTTAAAATTGTCTCGAGTTACTTCGTCCGGATGGATGATATTGTCGCCTGATAATCAGTGTTTCATTTTTTATTGTGATGATTAATGTTGAACCAAACTGTTGTTATAGTGTACATTGTTCACAACATATTTATGTAAATTATGGATGGGGTTAATAAATCTATATTTATAAACATGATAATGAGTTGATTGTAAGCTGTGTTGTGATAATTGCCAAATAGATCAAGTGTAAAAAATAGCAACCCTAGAGTCTGAAGGAAGTTAAAGGGTCCCAGGATTTATTTTACTTCTCGAATTCCAAGACCTATTTCAAAAGTGATCAATGTCAAATCAATTAAACACTATATTTATTAAATACACTTCATAGGGCCTCAGATAAGTATGGTAAAGACTTGTAGGCCCTTAGTATCTCAATTTATTGTTTAACAAGGGTCTTCCAATAAAAAAGAATCAATTAACTTTACATTTCCTCATATTTAATATATTTATCACATTTGCCACAACTGACCACAAGACATAATTAAACAAGAGAGAAGTACAGTGTAATTGTAAACCAGATCTTTCATTTCAATATATACCATAATACAGCAGTTTAAACTGTTAAATAATGCATTAAACAACTAGAACAGTAGATGTTCAAGTAATGTCATCTTAGAAATAAAACTAATTTTCTTCATTCTTATCTATTTGAATTGATTTGACGTACACAGTCCATAGGACAAATCATCTAAAAATCAGCACAATAATCACAAAATATTTTGTAAACCAGACAGGTAGTGTTAGCCCTATTTGATAAGAATGCAAATTGAAATCTACCAACCAATAAATTAACTCCACAACAATGCTAATAAATTTTGTACAACAATTGCTACACCTAGCGATATTGTTACGAATTTTTTTTATAAAAAAAAACAAATTTGTGTTTGAAGTATGACATATATTTTGTCTGATCAAAATTAACAGTTGCAGCAGTGTCTTGTGAATTCAACTTGTATTAGTGACAAAACATTCAATTAAAGCAAGGGTAGGTAAACATTTATGGTTGCATCAATCATAACTAAAAATCTACTCGGTACATTTTGACTTCAGTTGAATTTGTTCAGTGGGATATTAAATCATAAAAACTCTTTACTTGAAGTAACTCAATAAAAAATGCATTAACTTTGAGCCTTTGTACTTCACACAAACTATTTCTGCACCAATGTAATTCTTTCAGAGTCAAGCAGCCAGCTATATATCGTTCTAACATATGACAAATTCTAGCATAGCAAAATTTATATTTAAGAGAATGCAACTGTACTAAATATTTCTGATAAAGTTAACAAAATTTGTCTTGTGCCAGCTATACAGTAAATACTTAATAGAGATGTAAATGGACATGACTTAGAAACTGCTCAAGTCATACACTCATATCGTCGACTACTGATTTACAGTTAACAAATTCCATGTGAACAATTAAATTCAAACATTTTGATTTCTAGGAAAATAACTGGGTCCATTGCTTCAATTATGCCTTTCATGAAATTATCCATCTTCCATATTATGTGTTATCAGTCTTGAAATCACATAGACAAGTATATATACGCTGAAAAGTATTTACAAATATTACACAACTCGGCAAATAACTAAAAATATTTGGTACTCTCACTTCTCAACAATATTAACACATTAAGTAGAAAACATAAATATCAGTTTGTTAAAGTCAACAATATGCTACAATTTACAACCAATTTACACGAGTAGTTCTACGAACTGTTTCATTTGTATCTAAAATAATTAGTAAAAATATTGAAAAATATTCAGGTACAAATGTACACATATGTCTGAATGTTCTAAGTTTCATATTAACTGAAACCATTCATTGTGATACATATGGAATATCTACTCTCCTCACAAATACTGAACAAGTCCCCACCTGACCACACACAAGCATCATCGGAAGCTTGCAGACTCTTAATATTATTCATTAACTGATTGGAATCCTTGTCCAGTTTCAATCAATATCACTCAGAATCAAGCTAAGGTCTTTAAAGGAAACAAAATGATTGACTAACATGCAAGTGAACATATCTTAACATCATCTTTATGCAACATGAAAAAAGTAAGTGTATCGGTCATAACTAACTCATAATTGTAAATGCTAATTAATGATTGTTCTAAGAAGTTAATGTTAGATACCTATTTACACATAGAAAGAAACCATTGAAGTTAAGTTTTCTCAATGAATGGAAGAATACACAATTGAATAAAAAATTCTTTAAAATATGAATAAAATTTTCACATATAGATACTACAATACATCATAATCATTTCTGTCAAACATTATCAATTAAAATATCTCTTATATTGAATGCGACTTAGATCAAAATAAAACATGACACAAATAGTGTTAAGCAATGGCGTTGCTCTAATGTAAAAATGGTAGAATATACATCGCAGACAGTAATACACTGTCATACTAAATATTAAATAACTTAAACAATGTATCATGTCAACTTTTATACCCTGACTTCACAATGTTCTTCAGACATACAAATGGTAAGCCACACATAAATAATACATAATTGATTAAAGCACATAGTATTAAATTATGAAGTCACTTAACTCTGCAGTATATTTTATTGTACTCTTTTTATTGTATCCATCAAAATCAGGGCCACTTATAACAAATGTTATGTAAAAAGTATAAAATGTGAAAGAAAGTCTTATAAATAAATGACTTATTCCATACCTATATATATGTAACCCAGCACATTGTATAGTTGTGAAACAGAATAATAAGTTTTGTAATAAATTTTCTTAAAAAAAATGAATCTACCCTCTTAATTAAGAACAAAAATAATGATTCCATACATAAGAGTGTGAGCAGGGGGACTAACAACATAAAATGCAACAATTTAAAGCAATATTACAAAATGTGAAAGCATGCAGCATGATTGCTTTATAAGCCAGTATTAACATAAATGTTACACACACAGTCAACTCATATCTTGCTGTAAAATTCCTTAAAATATTTGAAACATAATTAGGGAAGAACTTGACTGATATTATCTATACATATAAATCACTCACAAAAAATGACACTTCATAAGAAATAAGCCAAACTGACATAGCAGATCAGAACATAATGTTAACATAATGTTTCATTGAGTGCCCGTTTATAATTGACATTTAACATGCCACAAAATCATAATAGCAGAAAGGACAGAATATTCACAAGTAAAAAATCAATGCAAGCTCCATTGACAAATTAAGCATAATCAGTGTATTCATTAATACAGATAGTCAGGAAAATCAGTAAAGCAGAATTCGTTTCTCGACTTGCTTCCGACATATCGGGCATTCGGCCATTCTATCACCACACATTTGGCAAGTACCGTGTCCACACAGAAATATCATATTCTTTAATCTATCCATACATACAGGACAGCAGGTCTGCAATAAGACAGGAAAAGGATTAATATATTAAATGATACAAAAAATTTTCTTACTCAATCCATTCATTAAATTCATCTGACCATTAAGAGAAAAGTAGTACAAGACTAAATGTAATGTAAGATATTTCATTCCCTATTCTCATTTTCTGACCCGTCTTCGAGGTCAAGTGGTTAAGGTCGCTGACTTCAAATCACTGTAACCTCTCACTGATAGAGGGTTGTGGGTTCGAGCCCCACTAACGACCATGTCTCTTATGTGAGAAAGTAGACAGTTGTTTAAGAAGGATAGGAGTCTAGTACTGGTTCTTCCCAGGAATGATGGCTAGGTGAACTGTCTGTCTCATTTAACTCTGAATGTTGAAAAATGTAAAACTCGAACAAATAAACAAATCACATTTTCTATATTCATCCTGAGACAAACTCAGCCAATTTTTATACAAGTTTACCTGATCTTTAATATCCTGTAGTTGTTGTTGTAATTTTTGAATATCTTTAGTTACATCCTTGGCTCCATTGTTCATAATACCAGCTGGTTGAGGTGCTGGCGGTGCTGAAATCATCAAAAATGTACAAATATACTTATAAGCAAAGTGTAAACATGAATATTTTCCTGTATTTTTAAACAATCAAATTATATGTCTTATATTGGTGCATACACTAAAAATAGGTTGTTTGAAGATAAGTTGGACTGTCTAACTTACAACAGAAACAAACCAACTATAAAAGCAACAGCAAATGTCTGGTCCAGAATAATCTATTTTCTTTTTTTTCTTCTATATAAATAAATAACTTCCACATCCAGGGGTGTGACTGCTCAAAGAGCAAAAGGGCTGAAATATCCTAAACCCACCCCATCATGCTAGCAAAAACATCATTTTTGAGTAGATCAGTATGAATCTGGACCCTTTTGTTTCAAAGATTTTAAGACAAAAAAGAGGAAATCAGCTGAAAGGAGGAAGAATCACACCCCTGGCATCAGGCAATTAATCTGATACACAACATGATAGAGATAATAGGTTTCCCTCTGTACATTACTCTGTGAATACAATGTACGGGTATGGAACAGTAACTTAATGAGAAAAAAAATATTTGCCCAAATGTATGTTTTGGTAAATAAGAATAGAAAATAACAAGTAACTTACGATTCCCTCCACAGCAGACAATAAATGGTACAAGCTTATCAATAGATGCTCTACATTGTACACATTTCTTCATGAGACTGGCACAACCTGTACACAAAACAAGAGATAATTATAAGCTATCAATATACATTCAGTCATAAATGTTCAAAATCTCTCTACTGGACAGTCAAAATGAAATATTATCTGTCTACAATTCTCAGCTTACACAAGGCTCATTTGAATAGAAAACTATACAGATATACAGACATAAGATACTGACATTATACACTGAGTAGATATAGTCTGGCTACAATTTATTATTCCAAATGTACATATCTAGACACAATTAACTACTGTACAACCTCTCCAGAGGGGCCTTCTCTTCAGCAACAACCTCTCTTCAACAACAGCATGATTTTTTCCATCTGTATGATTTAACTATTAATTCAAACTCTCTAGAGCAACAGTCTCTCAAGAACGACATAATTATGCTTTGAAGAGGTTGCACTGTACATGTAAAATGCCTACATAAATCCTATAAAACATATCTTCAATTCAATTAGCTGAGTGATCAAACTTTTATATTGATTTACTGTTACATGTCCTGTGTTGTACATTAGTTAGATGAAGTTCAACATACAGAGCTAAGGACAACATTTACATATACAAATAAATCAACAAGACAAAATATGACTTAAAGTACATTTTGAAAACAGATTTTAACAAATTTGTACAGAACATAATGAAAGCTTTGCTGGGAGTAAAGAAAACTTATAAGTACATGTAAATTGAACTGCCCCATATATCTGACTAAGCCAAGATGTGTAGAATAGAAACATGTTATAAATAAAAAGACCACTGATCAAAGATCTAATAAATTTATTCATTTGTATATTTGGGTTTAACATTGTTTTTCAGTTCTATATGGCAGCCAATTCACCTAACAAGTTTTCCTGGCCTGTATTCTAACCAGTACTAACTTACCCTTCCACAAGGCACCGGCAACTTTGCCACATGTGTAGAAAAATTGACATTGCCGAGTTACAAATTCAGCACACTAACCACTGATAAATTGTCTGTATACTAGATCATTAAGGACAAGAAGAAATTAGCATCTATTAAGAACACACGACAAAACTTACCATCACAAGCACACATATGTGAACAAGGTTTAAATAAAACTGTTGCTTTCTTATCAGAGCACACCACACATTCTTCAATCTGAAATAGGAATATATATTTCATAGAACATAGATATTACATGATTTATACCTCAGTGCATAAATATGTGGTATAAATTCTCTTATAACAGTCTTTCAATGTGATGTTTATATCTGTGCTCAAAGCAAAGATTTATGAGTATATAATGTACACAAAACTTGAGAATTTATTACCAAAATATCAAGGATATATTTCCAATAGCATTAAAACCATATGCAATTTTTTTTATAATTCATAAATATATTTAATGAGATGCTGCATTCAATAAATGATTATGCATGCTTGACGAAACTATAATCTACTTAACCTTGGACTGACAAGACAATCACTAAATGCCCCAACACTAGATGCAGGAAGTATAATTTACAATATCTGAAGACACAAAGTCTTAATTCCTTAATAATGATTTAGATTCTAACTTACAAGAAATGTGTCCAAACTTGACCTGTATTTTATTATTATACACTTTCATGTAAAATATGAAACCAATCCATGTAATATTTCTTGAGTAATCACTCGGTAACTAAAATTTGAACGGACAGATGGACAGGGGAAACGCTTTATGCCCTTCCGCCATTTCAAATAGTGGGGACATTAAGAGTAGAGATTTACCTTTGTTCTAGATTGTACATGTTCCTTACACAGTAGACATTTCTTCACTCTTGGTGAACATAGAGAACAAGTAGCAATGTGACCACATGGACCAAATAATGTATCTCTCTTCAAATCAGAACATACCATACACTCTTCTAGTGCCTCCTGATCATTGCGAATAATAGCAACATTTGATGCACCACCGGGACTGTAATATTAATTGTAGAGATTTTATGAGAATCACAATTAGACTAACAAGTACACCATTCAAGGGGATTCACTGCTCACCTAAAAGCACCAAGCATAAAGTGTGACATATATTTCAAAGTGTAGAATAATTTTAGTTTTAGCAGCTTTCTTCAAGTTGTATAATTAAAAGAAATAGCCTTCAGTGTCTAGCACTGAATTTTTACATTAACCAAGAAATAAATCATTAACCAACTGTGTAGTATTTAATTTATGGTGTTTGGATATTTCAGTTCATGAAAAAAAAATTCAATTGCTGGCATCTAATAGAAGTAAACAACAGAAAAAAAGAAACTTTTAAAATAGCTACAATTTTTGAGTGAATGTTATCATTTAATTATGTATGTATACATGGCACTTTGAGACCATGTTTATGATCCCCGACATCAAAATTTCATATTTCAAGGACGAAGTGATGCTTTTGTAAATGTTTTTCAAACAAACCTAAGTCTTTCCTTGTGACATTTGGCCAATGCTTTACACAGGTTGGGGTCAGGACAAAGGTCAAGTGGAGTCTGGCCCTTCTTGTTCTTTATGTTCAAGTCAGCCCCATTTGCAGCCAAGAAGCAAGCGATAGAAGCACTGGATTTTTTATCTGCCCCTGGTGTACCAAGTCCCATCAATAACTGGAAATAAACAAACACTTAAATAACACACCAAGATCATATTTATATACTTATGAATATAAGACCATACAAAGTCTATTTCAGTAAAGCAATGAAACACAGCCATAGTTTCATATCCCAGCCAGTAATGATAGGAAACACAGCCAT
The DNA here is from genome assembly GCA_964023205.1 of Lutraria lutraria. Classification (NCBI taxonomy): domain Eukaryota; kingdom Metazoa; phylum Mollusca; class Bivalvia; order Venerida; family Mactridae; genus Lutraria; species Lutraria lutraria. The sequence goes on from OZ026838.1 coordinate 11,080,953, forward strand.
GGTTTCATATCCCAGTCAGTAATGATAGGAAACACAGCCATGGTGTCATATCCCAGCCAGTAATGATAGGAAACACAGCCATGGTGTCATATCCCAGCCAGTAATGATAGGAAACACAGCCATGGTGTCATATCCCAGCCAGTAATGATAGGAAACACAGCCATGGTGTCATATCCCAGCCAGTAATGATAGGAAACACAGCCATGGTGTCATATCCCAGCCAGTAATGATAGGAAACACAGCCATGGTGTCATATCCCAGCCAGTAATGATAGGAAACACAGCCATGGTGTCATATCCCAGCCAGTAATGATAGGAAACACAGCCATGGTGTCATATCCCAGCCAGTAATGATAGGAAACACAGCCATGGTGTCATATCCCAGCCAGTAATGATAGGAAACACAGCCATGGTGTCATATCCCAGCCAGTAATGATAGGAAACACAGCCATGGTTTCATATCCCAGCCAGTAATGATAGGAAACACAGCCATGGTTTCATATCCCAGCCAGTAATGATAGGAAACACAGCCATGGTGTCATACCCAGCCAGTAATGATAGGAAACACAGCCATGGTGTCATGTCACAGCCAGTAATGATAGGAAACACAGCCATGGTGTCATGTCACAGCCAGTAATGATAGGAAACACAGCCATGGTGTCATATCCCAGCCAGTAATGATAGGAAACACAGCCATGGTGTCATATCCCAGCCAGTAATGATAGGAAACACAGCCATGGTGTCATGTCACAGCCAGTAATGATAGGAAACACAGCCATGGTGTCATATCCCAGCCAGTAATGATAGGAAACACAGCCATGGTGTCATATCCCAGCCAGTAATGATAGGAAACACAGCCATGGTGTCATATCCCAGCCAGTAATGATAGGAAACACAGCCATGGTGTCATATCCCAGCCAGTAATGATAGGAAACACAGCCATGGTGTCATATCCCAGCCAGTAATGATAGGAAACACAGCCATGGTGTCATATCCCAGCCAGTAATGATAGGAAACACAGCCATGGTGTCATATCCCAGCCAGTAATGATAGGAAACACAGCCATGGTTTCATATCCCAGCCAGTAATGATAGGAAACACAGCCATGGTGTCATATCCCAGCCAGTAATGATAGGAAACACAGCCATGGTGTCATATCCCAGCCAGTAATGATAGGAAACACAGCCATGGTTTCATATCCCAGCCAGTAATGATAGGAAACACAGCCCTGGTGTCATGTCACAGCCAGTAATGATAGGAAACACAGCCATGGTGTCATATCCCAGCCAGTAATGATAGGAAACACAGCCATTGTGTCATATCCCAGCCAGTAATGATAGGAAACACAGCCATGGTTTCATATCCCAGCCAGTAATGATAGGAAACACAGCCCTGGTGTCATGTCACAGCCAGTAATGATAGGAAACACAGCCATGGTGTCATATCCCAGCCAGTAATGATAGGAAACACAGCCATGGTGTCATATCCCAGCCAGTAATGATAGGAAACACAGCCATGGTGTCATATCCCAGCCAGTAATGATAGGAAACACAGCCATGGTTTCATATCCCAATCAGTAATGATAGGAAACACAGCCATGGTGTCATATCCCAGCCAGTAATGATAGGAAACACAGCCATGGTGTCATATCCCAGCCAGTAATTATAGGAAACACAGCCATGGTTTCATATCCCAGCCAGTAATGATAGGAAACACAGCCATGGTGTCATATCCCAGCCAGTAATGATAGGAAACACAGCCATGGTGTCATATCCCAGCCAGTAATGATAGGAAACACAGCCATGGTGTCATATCCCAGCCAGTAATGATAGGAAACACAGCCATGGTGTCATATCCCAGCCAGTAATGATAGGAAACACAGCCATGGTGTCATATCCCAGCCAGTAATGATAGGAAACACAGCCATGGTGTCATATCCCAGCCAGTAATGATAGGAAACACAGCCATGGTTTCATATCCCAGTCAGTAATGATAGGAAACACAGCCATGGTGTCATATCCCAGCCAGTAATGATAGGAAACACAGCCATGGTGACATATCCAAGCCAGTAATGATAGGAAACACAGCCATGGTTTCATATCCCAGTCAGTAATGATAGGAAACACAGCCATGGTTTCATATCCCAGCCAGTAATGATAGGAAATGCAGCGCAACCTCTCCAAAGCAACACCCTTATGGAGTAGGAAAATCATGTTGATGTAGAGAGGTTGTTGCTCTAGAGAGGGTTAAATTAATAATTAAATCATGAAATGGGAAAAATCATGCTGTTACTCAAAAGAGGGCCACTCTGCAGAGGTTACAACCGTAATAGTATAATACACTGTATACTGTCAATGTTTAATCAGTTACATACAATCACAACTGAAAACTGTTCACCTCAACACGAGACAGACATTTAACATAGTGTAAGGGTCTACATTAATATATGTATATGATTATATAATGGGTAATCAGTATGTCTGAAATAAGATTCTAGAGTTCAGTATTATTTAAAACAGCTCTACAACAAATGGTTGAGTACTCAATATCAGTTAAAGCCCACATTAGCTTGTTAAATTAAAGTAGGTCTTATTTCATCTAGAAAGATGTCTTATCAGAGAAACTGACATTTACTTGCAATAAAATACTTTCCAAACTGTTCTTTCTTACCGGTAATCACAAAGAACACATAAATAAATTATGTAGCACAATATTTTTTCAATGATATTGCAAGAAATAAATAAGCATCTAACAACATTTTTATGACATGTGACTAAAGAAAGGCATGATGTAAATAATGTTTAAGAAGAAATAAACTATATTTCTTATATTTCACTATCATTTTATCTATTGTTCTGTATTACTAAATTCAACAAGCTAATGGGCTCTAAATATAATAGCAAAGAACAGCTTTAATAATACAAGCTTAGTTAACATGTCATCTTACAGTCTGTACAATGGCACAAATTCTATAATACATTACCGGACAATCTTAAAAACAACATGGGAGATTCTAAAGGAGTGTTAAGATTATTGGAAACTTAAAACATAGCAAACAACTCATTGTAGGTTTATAAACCAATCCTTACTGTTTGATATAATGGAAACACAATATGATCATATATATCATATATATATATATGATATATAGTGAACCATCCCTAGCTTGTTAGAAATCCTTGCATTTCTGCAATTTTTTTAAAAATACACCAATGAGTTGGCGGCACACACACGCACGCAGGCATTGACAGATTAGTATACCCCCCCAAAACTTAGTTTTTGGGGGTATATAAACTGTTCTGATTTTGACATGCATGTTTTGATCAGAGACTCCATGAAATGCTCTGTTCTCATAATCATGTGATGGGATCTATAAGGTAGATAAAAATAGCTTTGTTGGTCTCTGTTACACAGGGTAATACCAATGTGTAGGTAAATGAAACAGTTGTCAAAAAGCTAATTAACTTTGTTGAAATCTCACATAAATTAAGTACAGGCAAGTCCTGGTTAATCTGCACTTTCAGATAATGGCCACTATGCCAACAAAAGCTGCACATTAGGATGTATCATGAACACATACTTGATGAAAGAAAATATCAAATGAAGACCAACTGTGCAGTAAGCATAGTATAAATAATCAAATCACATACAGTCAACACTGTGAATGAAGGTCACCCATGGGAAAGACAAAATGTGACCTTTATTGACAGGTGGCCTTTATTCAGAGTTAATTTTGCTCTAAATAATCAACAACAGTTTTTGAAAGAATGGCATATATTCAATTGTGGCCTTTATTCGGAGGTGGCTACTAGCACAGGTTTGACTGTATTTTTTTCCACATTTTCTATCTCACCTTTCCTACATCCTGCATATCTTGTAACTGTCTGAGCTGTGAGAGTGTATGATGTCTCAATGCTTCATGTAATGGTGTGTCACCATCCTTATCTGGTACATTTAGATTACAGCCTTCTCTAACCAATAACTATAAACATAGAACAGTATTCATAAGATAAACATTTACATTATATGTACACATTAACCTAACAGTGGTGTCATCTCATGTCTCAAAGTATCAATAACTTCCTTGAGTTGGCAACAGTCAATTAAACAGTGTGTTTGTTAAACACGGATGCCCTCTCGTGACCTTGACCTTTGACCTACTAACCTCAAAATCTTTAGGGTCATCTAAACATGATGACCAACCTCCCATTCAAATCTGAAGAGCTTAGGTCAAATCGTTCTCTAGTTATTGGTCGGACAAGGTTTGCTTATTGTATATACGGTATAAAAAAACAATGGGCTATAACTCAGTGAAAATTAATCCAAACGAAAAATGGTGAAAGCATGCACAACTAGTCCGGACAATTTCTCAGCAACTAATGACATCCTGTCTACAGACCCACTGACCGACCTACCGACCGCACGGCCAACCAACCGACCGACTGTCAAGCGAGAATCCAATATAGCCCCCATATATTTCATATTTGGGGGTGTAATAATTCCATACAGACAAAAGCTTGTCTGAGAGGTGCTAAACAGAGTCATAGTATTCTATACATGTATTTCATGAAATGAAACATACCAGTACATGAGTGATACAGAAAAAGCATAAGAAAATTACAAAACCAATACAAACAGTAGATCAGATCAGACAGTAACATGAATGATTACAATTGTCCACTGAGAACAAAGCCAGCACATATCTAGGATGGGCATTTGTTTACATATGAAACCATTGTATTACGACTGTGTCGTTTAATCTTGACATCACATCATTATAATCATGCTGCCGCAAATCAAGTAGAGATAATTATCATTTTGTTCTGATTAATGAAATAAATATCTAGCATTCAATCAGATACTGGCCTGAAATAATCAATTCTAACAAGTGATGGGACAATGTGATCAGACCAGTATATAACCATACAGAGAGACATTACTGGCATAAATCATCAACTTGTCAAGTGGAAACTGCATAAAAGCTTAAATACAAGTAGTTTCTTTGGACCTAAAATCAATGATTTAACTTGAAGCTATGGTGGAAGTCATAGCTTTAAATTTAGAAAAAGATAGATTTGCAATTAGTGACAAAATAAAAGAGAATGTCACCATTTACACAAGGGTGATTGTGAAAAATATTTACATAATAACCATGTACATATAGCATTCACAGACTTATGAGGAGTTAATTATACAAATGCTCACTCCGAGAGCTAAGTCAAAAAGGGGCCATAACTCCTGTGAAATGTTCAGATTTTAATGGAAATCGAAATTAACCTGTAAACCATGAAATATTTCTTGAGTTATTGCTCGGAAACCAAATTTTGAACAAACAGAGGTAGGACTTATGCCCTTCCGCCATTTTAAAAATGGCGATGGGACAATAAACTAATACAGTACATGTAATAGACAATAAAGCTTTATAAAAGTGATTAAGTCGGAGCAAAAATTACCCTGACAATCTGAGTATGTTGTCTTTCCACAGCAAGATGTAAAGCTGTTTGTAAGTTCACATTTTGTATGTCTAAATTGGCTTTTCTCTGAAAAAAAAAAATGTTCAAACAATTATAAAGAGACATCTAGGTTTAACCGGGGTAGCCCATTGAGCAGCTATATTCATTTCAGGGCCAGCCCAGAGAGGGGAGAGAAGATAAGAACTGAGCATTTAAATCCATACTCTTATTTCAAATAGTTTATCCTGGTTCTTTAGTGTGCACTGTGTAAAGCATGTATACACGCCTGGCCCTTTTCCTGTGATATTCGAGCCACAGTACTTGGCACAATAGTTGAGATGGGGACACTGTAAAAGTGTCCCTAAGAAATTTAGAAGGCGGAGCCAAGATTTGAACCCACAACCTTTCGTGTTCAGTAGTCCAGCGTGTTACCACTAGACGACTGATCCACCATATATTATTATGTCATTATGACTTCACAAATATTTTAACAAACTGAGAGGTGTTAAATAATGCACAAATGCAGACTTCATGTTTTCCTGCATTAATGTCAGAATCAGAAATTTGTTACAGACGATTTTGAATAATGAAAACGAGAAGTTTTTACCTTTCATCCATTATAAACTTCTTCCTTAAAGCATGGCTACTTTAGCCTTAATGCATTAAGGTATTCAAAGTCAATCAATGAAAGAATTGGGAAATTTAAAACAAAATCACTTTAGTAAAAAGAACAATGGAAATACTCACATCTGAGCCAGTGCCGTGAACAAGTAGTTCGGCGACTTCCACATGATTATTGAGAGCAGCAAGATGGAGGGCTGTATAACCATCATCTTTTTTCTCATCTATCACCCATTGGCGAGGAACTTTAGACAACAAGATACGCATCGCACTGAAATATAAAAATCTTATCATGATAATAATGCAAATAATAAATACAAAGTACAACAATGGTATCATTTGTATACCTGTACACTGTGTGTAACAAGCAGCAAATTAAAGAACTTAGCATAATCAATGGCAACTCATTAAAATAAGATAAGCCCGTAACAATGACCACTTTATACAAGAACATTATTTCTATATCCATGTTATTATTGACACAAGCCTCATTCTAAACAGTCATCATAAGCTATACTTGACCATTTGATCATCAAATTCAATCAAACCTGTGAACAACAGCCACCCTTGGGCAAGACAAAATGTGACCTTTATTAACAGGTGGCCTTTATTTGGAGGTGAATTTGTTCTAAATAATCAATGACAGTTTTTAAAAGAATGGCCTTTATTAGGAGTTGGCTGCTAACACAGGTTTGACTGTACGTATATAGACTGAACTCAACTTGTATGTGACACAAAATATCATATAAATTAATATGTCTGTATTAACCAGTGTATTCAGGTATATGATATACCTTGTAATTCCATTTCTTAAATATATTAATACCATTATATTGATGACCAATCACTAAAATTGTACATGAAACTTCGGAACAATTAAAATACACATGAAACAAACATTTGTGCAATCTTGTTGTTCATGGATCTTTAGAAATAAGACAATAACTGAATAAACATATCACAGTACACTGCCAATACAATCTTTTCTCTCAGAGGAAAATGGAAAATGGTTGTTTATTTGAGTTTTACGTCGTATTTCAAAAGTCAGAGTCGTATGAGGCGGACAGTTCATCTAACCATCATTCCTGGAAAGTACCAGTACTAGACTCCCATCCTCCATAAGCATCTGCCTACTTTCTCACATAAAGAGATATGGTCGGTAGCGGGGCTCAAACCCAAGACCCTCTATCAGTGAGAGGTTACAGTGATTTGAAGTCAGCGACTTTAACCAATTAACCATGGAGATGGGTTGAAAACGGATAAAAAACCAACATGACAAAGAATGTCACAATGTCTACAAAACCATGCAGTCTTACATGTACCAACCATATATAGAGTTACATCTAAGCACAATTTATGAACATTTTATTTGATTTTTTTTTAAAGACAATCATTCCAGGACTATAAAATCTTCTGTGGAAACACATTTGATTCAAGTGACACAAGTGATTGATTAAAAAAGAAGGAATTAAACATGCAAATTACAACAGTAATTTTCACAAAATCTATTCAAGATCCATACCGAAATTCATTTAGCAACCAGACATAAAAAGCATCAGGAAATCTGGGATTTTCTTCATACTGGTTCCCAACATAAAATGTTTATGGTTCCTGAATAGTCTAAACAATGACAAGGTAATTTCATTTGGAATTTGCAGGAAGTGTTAAACATCATTCACTGACAGGGATCTTTTTCCAGCTTATTTAACAACAAAATGCCAACCGTCGCTACAAGAACCAATATTTGTGTCTATAATGCATTTATTTTACATTTCTGAGCAATTATTGGCCATGTTCGAACTTGTAGATAGTGCGTGTTTTTACAGAAAAATCTACCTTGCATTTCAAATACGATATAGTACGTGATCTATACAGTCACAGAATGCCAATGGTTATTATAAAATTGTTATGAATAATTAAACGCAATAGCATCATTCTGTTTCAGAGATCCATACTTTCTAATCCATTTTAGGGAAGATTTATAAGAGTTCACCACCTCTCCTGTGTAGTCTATCATCTTGATAATGCATCATTGCTTATTACATACAATACAGCAACAATCTATCCTATCATCTAACTACATCACAGAGATGTAGGAACAGAACCACTACACATATCATATAATCTAAGAACATGAAGCAACAAATTCATATGAGGCATAACCAAGTAATAAAATTAACTGTTCTCCACTTTATAACTCTCACAATTGCAACAAACCAGATTTGCTATCAGCACATTCTACAGAATGTTGTAAGAATTTCAACAAACAAAGGAATTCTTAACATTCAAGTTATCTCAGTGTAACACTATTCTATATATATATTTAATCCATTTGTACATATTTGCCCAAATTGTAACAAGTTTTTGTCATGGATACAAAAGTAGTCATGAGATGCATCTGACTAAAATGTATATGAAAATTTAAGTCCCTATCATGTATCAAAATAAACTAGAAAGAAAAGTAAGCGGTCAATTGATATGACGTACACTGATACCATTTAAACTACATGAAGTCAATAAAAGTAAAAATAACAATAGCAGCACTAAAACAAAGGACCACCTAATAAGAAATTTCACAACTAAAACAAAGACCCATCTGATAAGACCATCACATCATTAAAACAAAGGACCACATAATAAGACCATCACACCACTTAAACAAAGGATCACCTAATAAGACCATCACATCACTAAAACAAAGGATCACCTAATAAGACCATCACATCACTAAAACAAAGGATCACCTAATAAGACCATCTCATCACTAAAACAAAGGACCACATAATAAGACCATCACACCACTTAAACAAAGGACCACCTAATAAGACCATCACACCACTTAAACAAAGGATCACCTAATAAGACCATCACATCACTAAAACAAAGGATCACCTAATAAGACCATCACATCACTCAAACAAAGGATCACCTAATAAGACCATCACATCACTAAAACAAAGGACCACCTAATAAGACAATATCATCTTTAAAACAAAAGACCTACTAATGGGGCAATATCACCAAAAAAAAACAAAGGGCCACCTAATGAGACCATCACATCACTAAAACAAAGGACCATCTTATAAGACAATATCATCTTTAAAACAAAAGACCTACTAATGGGGCAATATTTTCACTAAAACAATTTAAGGACCATCTAATAAGACAACATCCTCTCATAAACAAAGGTCATGATCTAATAAGACAATATCATTGCTAGAACATTGAAAGGACAATAGAAAATTATTGACATGATCTTATTACAGAACCAAGTCCCTGATTGTAACGCAATTACTACACACAAAACTAAACAAATTCTTCAACAAGTCAAGCAATTTAGCATACATCCAATCTACATATTCATGTTTCAAATAAATGAATCTGATTAAGCCTATCTGTAAAACCAACATCCAGCAGTGAGCTGTGTATGTCTAACTTCTATAAACAGTAGATAGACATGACATAATGGTAGAAACAATGATTTACTAGTATGGTATAAGACACCTTGAGGAACATAGAATACATCATTAAACATGAAGTGTTTGTGAAACACAGAGGACCCCTGTGACTTTGACCTTTGACATACTAACCTCAAAAACGATAAGGGTCATCTACATATGATGACCAACCTCCCAACCAAATTTGAAGGGTTCTCTAGTCATTGGTTGGACAAGGTTTGGTTACGGACCGCACGACAGACATGTGAAAAGCAATATAACCCCTTTTTCTTCGAAAGAGAGCATAATTAGGGACTAGTTCCATTCTTTCTAAAAGAAAACCAAAAATTAACAAGTAGATCTCTGCAATTGAAGGACTTTGTCTCTTATTCAGTTATTATTATAAATTAATGAATACATAAAAACAGCATTACTTAACTGTGAGAAACATAAAAGTTTGTCAAACATTAGATTTAGAGATTTTGTTTATAATTTTCAGGCATCAGGACTGGTCCACTATGAGTGGTAAACTGTGTATTCTTACACAGAAAATTCATTCCCATGATTTATTTCAAAAATGTTCAAAATTAATAATGTAGTGCCAAAAGGTACTGACTATGAAATTATCCCTACAAAACTTGCAAGTCAGATACTCTGCCAAATGAGTTAATCAGGATGGTCAATAAATATCACAGCTAATTTATTCATACATATACTGTTTGCATTATACTGCTACAAACAATAAAAGTTTATCATACATATTACCTTAAACAAAATATTAGATCATAGCATAGTGAACACAGAATGAAATGACAAGAGAAAAATGAATCAAATTGGAAATATAACTACTAACAAATGATGACATTTTAAAGTGAACTGTAATGGTGACACTTGAAGACAAGAAGTATCTGATCAATGATATTACTTCCATACAAGTGAGAATATAGTTATAATGAAAACAAGCATGATTATGATTCTCCTACAAGAAAACCACACTGAAGTCCTACAACCACATATCTCTTTTTCCAAGGAATCTCTCTGTCGCCATAGCAACCAACCAGCAACAGTTTTAAAACAGCAGGATGGATTCTATTATTGATTTGTAAATCTGTAACATTATTTGCTCTCATTTATACAACATTCAAGACATGTTAGTGGCTGACAAGAATAGAGTGTCAAGATAATCACATTTAGGTTATTTATACCACTCATAATACGACACAATTCTTAATTAGAACTACTGATTCATTACATGAGTTATAGTTACACCAAGATCACAAACTGACATACAAGAACAAAACTTTATATTGAAACTTCAGAATGATCTGTGAGTCTGTTTGAGAATAAAATTAATGTGATTTCAACAACAAAAACATACATGAACTAAAGAACTGTACAGCCAACACTTCCAACATTTTTTTCCTCCTGTTTGAAACAGACATTTATGTAAGATGTTATCCTGTTATCCTAAAACATAGTCACATCATAAGAAAGGTGAAACAAGATAGTATCTAGTAAAGCAAACAAAAATGGAGTTCTGAATTTCTGTAATATTTACAGTCAACTATAAGCATTGAAGAATAAGGACAACAGGGCCAAGATGGCCCTTGATTCCTCACCTGAGAACAAAGGCACTATGATTAGTGACCAAATAATAAGATCAAAACCAACAATGAAGGTATAATACTGTTAAACAAGCTAAAACGTAGCAAATTTTCTAATCCAAGGGCCCATAACTCTTGAAGTTGTGGTCCGATTCCACCCATTACTAAACTTGTCCAAGACCATAAGGTCATACACATTCATTGTAAATATAATTAGGATTGGTGAATAAATGAAAGCTCTAGAGTGTAGACAAACTCAAATATAGTAAATGTTCAAAGTCAAGGGCCCATAACTCTTGAAGTTCTGGTCCGATTCCGCCCATAATTGAACTTGTCCAAGATCTTTTGGTTATACACATTTACTGAAAATATGATTAGGATTGGTGCGCTAGAGTGTAAACAAGCTAAATATAGCAAATTTTCTAAGTCAAGCGCCCATAACTCTAGAAGTTATTGTCCGATTTTGCCCATAATCGAACTAAGCCGAGACATTGTGGCCATATACATTGTGAGCAAGTTCGATCACGATTCGTTAAGAGCTGCAGTGCTACAGTGTAAACAAACTAATTGTGGCCGGACGCCGGACATTCATCCATCCTAAAAGCTCACCTGATGAATCAGGTGAGCTAAAAACTAGGTACATAGTCAGGAGTGTGATTACTCCAAGAGCAAAAGAGCTGAAATACCCTACCCCCACCCCCTTACTCTTGCAAAAACATCATTTTTGAGTATGTCAGACTGAATCTGGACCCTTTTGTTTCAAGATTTTAAGACAAAAAAGAGGAAATCAGCTGAAAGGAGGAAGAATCACACCCCTGATAGTAATGCATAAAGCAACTGTTTGTAGATATCACTTTCTATACAGTTCCCAGAAGCCTCTTGAAATTTATTACAAATAAAACACACAACTAAATAATGTACAAATTCTGTAAATACAGCCATATAACTTGTCAAGTGAGGAACTATCAGAACGTAATTAATCAATAATTATAACAGGAAAATATTGGTGTGATCAAAGCTATTATAAAGAAGGATTCTTATTCCCTGATGATTAAGCATTGTAGCAAGAACCAATTCTAACCTTAAAATAATGAAAATTCAAGAATTATGGAACCATACAATGAAACACTACTGTTGTTTCATCCTATACCATACACCATACAATGACTGATGGTTATTGGTTATTAAGCTTAAGGCAAAATACATACATTTTTGCTCAACTTACAGAAGAGTTTATTTCATAGTTACAAAACAGTGCATAACTGGGGTCATGTACCAATATTTCGATTTATGTATGAAGTATAGTTGTTTATCACTTCAATATGTCCAAAATGATTTTACATGCTGTATTTGAAGCAACAATAATACAGGAGAGGATTTTGATGTACAAATGGTAACACTTTAGCTATGAATAATTGGCCGTTAAGTTGATACTTGGATATGAGATTTCAAAGTTCAAAATGTTATGCATCTATGGAAAATCATGTGACCCACAATTCCAAATTTAACAAATTACAAGTTTGTGGTTACTTCCGAAAAAGTTAAATATTCGATAATGACAGACTTGTCTTAAAATAGTTTACTGGCATTATTCTCAAATGCATCAATCTCCTACAGAGGAAGTAAGATTTCTGGCAATGGGTTGATAATAAGGACATCATTATTGTAATATCAATGCACTACTTTAACTGATGCAAGTATTGTAAAATTTGAACAGTGATTCATTAAAAAATCTTTACTACAAGAGCACTGCTAGTGGAGCCAACGCTCGTCTGTTCACTGCCTCAGTGAGATCTATCCACCTATGAAGTTTCATGTTGCTAGCTCTTATTTCATTGAAAACAGCAGAGCTTATAAGGCAAGTAATACATTTGTTCTGTTGTTGTTTACATGAATTAAAGTATACACCAGTAATTATGTGTCTGACAAAACATTTTATATCACCATTCAGACAATCCCAATAACTTTATTACTGTAAGTTTAAGGAAGTCTAAAAAAAGGATAAATGATATAGACATTAAGAAATACAAAACTTCAAGGAAATGAAATATATAATTTTGTGTCTAGACCGTGTTAATCCAGACACGTAATATGCTCCCTCCCTCACATTATATTTTGTTACAGAAATCAGAAAGTCTCCAAGACTACAGAAGAACTGAAAGAATGTGTTACTTATATCAAACAATATTTGTTTTAACTGTCTGACAAAAACATTTGGTTTAACACTCCTGTTATATCCATGAATATTTAATGTGGCAATAAAATATGAATTCATGTTCCAATAATAGATAACTGATCAACAAGTCATGTATACTTATACACTTAAAATGGTTTCAGAATGAAATGGTAAAACTTATTTACTTTAATATCTACCAAGAAATACAGTTACACTATTTGACTTAAACATTTCACAATGAACCAGCATTAGTTCAGAACCTCAATCACCAATAATCGTACATAGCAATTTTCACATTAACACTTTTATAAATGATTTGTATAACATTTATACACAAGAACAACACTTCAGCCTCGGCATTGATAATCATGTCAAGTTATTTACATTTTGAGAAGGTGTAATGTATTAAAAACTGCCAATCAAATACAATAAAGTCATACTTTATTAAATTTCTTGCAATTCAGATAGAAACTTTCTTCTACTTTCTTGCATCTAATACATATACTAACAACAGACTACATGATTGCATCTGTAATCTAAGATGAAACATAGCAGCTTTATTTTTATTTGAAGTCACAATGGAATGTCTGCTTCCACATACAATGAACACTGTTACTCAAGCTATGTAACAGTTTGATGGCTTGTAGAACTACAACAAAATATATGCCAATCATTTGGTGTAGAAATGACTATTTGATTGGCAAGAGCAAATAGATCTATACATACATCAGACCAGTGTAAGACTAATAAAACAAACTTTGTGAAAACCAATCTATATCTCTCAAAGCTGTGTTACCATGTATGATATACAACATTTTGAAACCAACTTTTTTTGCCCATGGAAACAAATCATTGCCACGTAATGGGAGAACACACAAGAAATGAGTTGGACTGGTACCAGAGCATGACTAGTTCTCATAATTTCCTGTAACTGGTACTCCCAAACCTCAGATATCTGCAACACTCAATGATGTCGGCTGCTGCTAAAATACTAAAAATCAATGTTCACCAAATTATACAAATGGATGCAGTGTATCCACCAAGTATAATCAAGTAAGGACAAACAAGACATGTCAATATTATAAAGGTTTATACAAGTTATAGCCAATATTAATGTAATTAATCATATTTGATTACATGGCATGTGATCCAATCATGTGAAGTCATAGGGGAACTTTCTGATCTCTTATGCCGTATGAAACCAGAGATAACGACCTGACATTGGAATTTCGTGCATATGAAACAAACTGAAAATGATATTAAAAGATAAAAACAATAAAACTTGTGCTGAGAGCTACTCTATGTCTAGTTACATTCTATTCAATGAGAAATATAATACAACTTGTTCTTGTAGACAGTTCTAGAGAAGTACTAGCATTGTGTGAGAAATACAAGGAGATTTATTTGAGGGATCAGTACAAATGAAGTATCATGTGAGATCTCAGGAACACAGAAATAAACCACAATTAATTTAGTGTACAGTGTATTATGTCTACCTACACAATTTCATACAACAAAGTCAAACAATTTCTTAATAAAACCCCATTTTGTTTAATACAGTACAACCTCTCCAGAGCGGCCCTCTCTTGAACAACAACCTCCCTTCAACAACAGCATGGTTTTTCCCATTGTACGATTGAACTATCAATCTGACATCTCTAGAGCAACAACCTCTCAACAACAACATAATTTTGCTACTTCAAAAGGGTGTTTCTTCAGAGAGGTTGCACTGTACATTTAACATGGAAAAGCAAACATATTTTGAAAAAGAAATAAACTTTGACAATCAATAATGTTGAGTGCCCATTGATCAATATTATTTTGGAACAAATATTCGGTACTTGTTTACAATCAGGATAGCATGGCTTTAAAGAAAATTGATGTTCTGACATTATACCAATGTCCCAGTCTTTCTCTTATAAAATACAAATCTGTGACTTAAGACCCTGCCCCCACACATCGCTGCTGGCAATATAATTATCTAATCACACAGTAAGTTAACCAACTGGAAACTACCAAAAGGAGTGGCTTAGTTTTAAACAAAAGAAATAACATAACTTCTATGTACAAAATTAATCCCTTCATGGACAAACTGTTTGTTTCTCTGCAAAGGAATACAAACAGACATTTGATGCAGTCTAAAATTAAATACACATTTGGTCACAAAACGTGATTCCTGTATGGAGATAATTTTCAGGGTGTGGAAGCTGTACAAGTCTTTGCTGTGATCATCTGAATCTCCTTACAGCATCAAGAAAATAGTCTACTTTAATATAAAACAGAGAATTCAATACTGGTGTGCAATAAATTTACCAATTAGAGACAAGAGTCCTCCATGCATTAGGAGATAATGTCACATTGTGCACTACTACACAATGAAGCAGAATGTCTGTACAGCAGGATTAGACCAATGGGTCAACTCAGTATCAAACAAGTGGAACTGCTTATTGATTATTTCACTAGTTGATTACTGTGAACTCTGAACACACATCATAACCGCCATATATGGCAAAACATCCATGGAATCTTGTCATCATTCTATACACACAGATCAGCTGGCTTTTTTCTCTGGTATTATTGTTTTTTTTTGTTATCAGAGCATGAAATGAACTCATGTCTTAATTTCAAATGAATATTGAGAGTCTGATAATGTCAACCATACTTCTGTTCAGTGTGAAAACTTGAGACATTCGGATTAATTTGAACATGGTTAAACATGCTTAATTCATTTAAGTAGTGTTGGAATTTTTTCTAGGAGTAAACCTATCAATATACAAGGATTGAGACAATTAGTTCCAGATAAAGTGGATGTTATTGTTAACACTGCAACAAGAGGATGTCAACATGTATGCTGTGTATTTATAAGTACCACTGTGACATCAGGACTGGATACTGTAAGGTATAAATGACTCTAGATTCTATTTTATCAAACATTGTACTGTATCATATCATTAATACATATTAGTGTTTCTACATGTACTTCTTTTACATTTGAATATAATTGTTTTCGATTTCTAAAAGGCAATCAGTACTTCATGAATTGGGGATAGAATTAATTGAACATGAGATGTACAAACAGCCAATACTGATATTCTTACACCAGTTTAATGGTTTTGAAATCTTATCACAAAATGTTTTGACATAATGTAACACTATGATTTATGCAAACTTTGGTCTTAATTGATTAAATAATAATGATAATCTGTCTACACTGACTGTAATAGGAGCATTCAATTAACTACACGTTTCCAGATTCTGGAGCAACAACAACTACAGTATAATTATCATTTACACTGAGTATATTGGTACTGACCTCAGTTCACTTACTGTGTTTTAATTATGATACAGGTTACAATAAAAATGTGGCCAGGTTCCAGTCATCAGAAGTCCTATTTTTCAGTTGTCTCCATTTGACAACAATGAACCAGAACTTCATAGAAATCATACATACATACTCCTGGGTGTTAAGTTCAATATTTTAAGACAAACATTAATGTATGTACCTTTATGTCTATATTTCTGAAAATCAAGAACTAACAGTGAAACAAAAGTGTGTTATAAATAAAAAAAAACTTACATTACAAGTATCACATTTCTTTTCCTAAGAAATTATAAGCAATATTTGTTCTTAAATAAAATACTTTTTTGGGCATAAATAATTTACTTCACACAAATAATGTGCACACTAAAGAGGATACAATGTCAAGGTCACACAAATTAGATAATCATGTTCTGCGAAGGTTATCATGTTCTGATAAGGTTATCATATTTTTAAGACAGATATCGTGTTCTGAGAAGGTTATCATGTTCTAAGACAGGTGACAGATATCGTATTCTGAGAAGGTTATCATGTTCTAAGACAGGTGACAGATATCATGTTCTGGAGATGGTTATCATGTTCTAAGACATGTAGTTATCATGTTCTAAGACAGTAGACAGTTATCATGTTCTGAGAAGGTTATCATGTTCAAAGACAGGTGACAGATATCATGTTCTGGAGATGGTTATCATGTTCTAAGACATGTAGTTATCATGTTCTAAGACAGTAGACAGTTATCATGTTCTGAGAAGGTTATCATGTTCTAAGACAGTTGACAGTTATCATGTTCTGAGAAGGTTATCATGTTCTAAGACAGTTGGCAGTTATCATGTTCTGAGAAGGTTATCATGTTCTAAGACAGTTGACAGTTATCATGTTCTGAGAAGGTTATCATGTTCTAAGACAGTTGGCAGTTATCATGTTCTGAGAAGGTTATCATGTTCTAAGACAGTTGACAGTTATCATGTTCTGAGAAGGTTATCATGTTCTAAGACAGTTGGCAGTTATCATGTTCTGAGAAGGTTATCATGTTCTAAGACAGTTGGCAGTTATCATGTTCTGAGAAGGTTATCATGTTCTAAGACAGTAGACAGTTATCATGTTCTGAGAAGGTTATCATGTTCTAAGACAGTAGACAGTTATCATGTTCTGAGTAGGTTATCATGTTCTAAGACAGTTGGCAGTTATCATGTTCTAAGACAATTGGCAGTTATCATGTTCTGAGAAGGTTATCATGTTCTGTTCTAGGAGGGTTATCTGTACTAAAAAGTTTATCAAGTTTTATCTTCTGAAAAGGTTATCATGGACGTAGGCACTCAATATTCTATTCAATTAGAACTACCAGCACTTTTAAGCAGACAGAGAAGAATTGAGGTTACAATACTGCTGGCTGGATTCATAGAAACAAGACAACACTTCTAATGCAATAAATTACTCCCCAATAATCAATTTAAATCTTGTCTCATTACATCAAATTGTCTGTCTCTGTAAATACATTCATCAGCCAGCAGAAATTAAGTAAACTAGGACACAAGAAGAAGCAGTACTCACAATGTATGGATAGCATTACAGAAAGAATTTAAACATTGTCCATAAAGCTGCAGTCAACAAATACTCTCATTGCAATGAAAGTATTTCTGACCTATGTATTACATATATATAGTGATTTTATTAACTTATACGGAAGCCAAAGTATTTATTTTCACTGGACAGCAAAGGTCACATTGGGGCATTTAGGCACATAACACATATTATAAACGCATATTATAAAGTGTGCTTTTCAAACATTTAAGCTGCCATAAATTCATTTCTTATTATCCTAATTAAAGTATCTGCAACAAATACAATAAAATTAACATTTTGTTGTAACTTGAACTCATACTCTTCTTTATAATAACTCCAACCACTCTGAATATGAGAAAAAAATCAAATTTCCATATCTGAAAAATTAGTTACAACATATGGCCATGTTTTATGAATTCCTTTGGGAGTTCCGTGCATATAATTTCACATACCATGCAAATCTAATGAAATTGAAGACAGTAACCAGATGACTATATTTTATAATTAAGATGAATGTGAAAACCAATAAAGATGAACAAGGGAATTAGAACAGACCAATCTACCATGCTCCAACCCTTTCCAAATAATAGTTCAGCCAATCTTGCTGGGGACAGGAGAAGTTTATACATGGCAACAACAGAAACATACGGTTAGTTATCATTGAAAACTTAGTATAAAAAATAACAACTAAAAAGCATTAAACCAAGAAGCAAGAAACAATTTTTGTTAAGTTATTTTCGTTTGAATTTATTCACTTTTTGTAGTATTCCCATAGCGTGGCCTTTTCATAAGCAGTCAGTATTCAATTCATGTAGAAAATATTGATGTCTGTCAGTCTGGCATTTATAGACAATTTTAAATATAGCTCCTTATTCAGGTTGACATTTGTAATAAAGAGAGAGAAAGCTAGGAAGATTTGAAGAGGAGGTACAATATATTCCTCTCTTCCTAATGGACTAGACAATTTATCACCTAGGTTTAACATCTTTCCTAAGTCGCTTAAACATGTAAATGTCATTCATTGCGAGTTTTTTTCTCTCTCATAATCTCCTGGTTATGTTCCAGTGAAAGTAGGGGGAGGGTGTATATAAGACGAGATACAGCTGCAGGCAATGAATACTACTTCTTGATATACATATTGATTACAGTTACCATCTAACACTGGCGACTGTAACCAATGTAAGACTAGTATCTCAATAAAACTGAACAGCAATTTGTCAAGACATTGACAAACTACTTGGCACATTGTGATCACATACATCAAAGTAGACATCATCCATAAGATTAAAGGCTTTCATAAAGGAATGGTCCCAAAATATTTTCCCTGAGTAAAATGTTGACTTTCAAATCTGTCCAAGTACTGGCTGAGTGCAACCTCTTCAAAGCAACACCCTTTAATAGTTAAATCATGCAGTCAGAAACATCATGCTGTTGTTGAAAGTAAGTTGTTGCTGAAGAGGCGTGCTCTGGAGAGGACACTGACTCCTCATCGTTATAAGAAGCAATTAACTGCCAAACTTTTTTGTGGATATTTACTTTAAATGTAATCTTTACACATAAGGGTGGTGCAATGTGATGGGTAGCAATTGATCATGATCACATATGATTATTTCTTTCCTCATGTATTACTATATGTCTGTTCTTTTCTGGTTTTACATAAGTTTAAATTTAACATGTATATCTTTCCTGGCAGTCACTATAAATAAACCAAATTTCTGAATTTATAGGAAAACATGAAACAGTGCAACTCACAAAATAAAACATTAACATAATTGTATGCCAAGTTTGTAACATTTTACTGACATGAATCACTAAAACCATAGGATAATTGTAAAATGACATCCATGTATCAGTACAGTGCAACCTCTGCAAAGCAACACCCTTTGGAAGTAGCAAAACTATGCTATTGTTGAGAGTTTGTTCCTCTGTAGAGTTTAAATTATACAGACTATAATAGTTAGATTGTGAAGTGTGAAAAAATCATGCTGTTGTTTAAGGGGGGTTGTTGCTCTACAGAGGAACACTCTGGAGAGGTTGTACTGTATTATTTTTCAAACAGAATAAATCGACATTATTAAATTTGTAAGACAGTACCTGAAGTCAACATTAGTCTGTATGTATGATATTTGACAGATCAATCCATTGGGACAATGTCTTCATTCACTGTCAGAACTAACATTGAATTTAGACCTGAATCATGTGGTACTGTACAGGGACACTAGCAGATCAATTTTCCTTTAAAAAAGACAGTTAAGTGATAGAAAAAGAAGCATTAGCCACTACTAGAGACAATTTACTATTTTGAGAAGTTTATTGTCTGCAGGGAGATATGGTCAATGCATTCTGTCTGTCAAACTGGATCTGTGTAAATTAAATATCCAGTGTAAAAAAATGGTTCTGGTTACATAGTCATTACAAAAAAAAGAAGGTAGGTAGGGAATTTTCATTTTGGTTCTTGAAAGTCTGCAGAAAGGTAAAAAGGTAAGAAGGCGGATTTACCTTTCCTCAGTACTGTTGAGGATTAACAAAAATCTTCATGTTGCTGGGATAAATTTAAAATAAGGGTAGGTCAGGTACTCAGAAACAAACAATTTATTTAAAACCTTATAGGAGCTTATAGATGGATTAAAACTTATCATTACTAATAAGAATCTTAAAGTTAGATCAATCAATGCCATAGAATCCTACCACTCCAGCTTAAAGCACACCTGAATGCAACCAGTTACATTAAAACTAATAGCATGAATGGAAGCTCAGGAAGTCACTGTAAGAAAATGATTGTTGGTGTCACTTAGCTAGTAATTATTGTACTCTGTCATGTCATCTTATACAAATTATTTCCAATTTCTTTCTATAAAATAGGATTTGAAGTCTATTAAAACAAATTTAGTTCTAAAATATCAATTAGGGTAGGTAATAGTGTGAAGTTAAATCATTATAAATGTTAAATCGTCTTACAGAACAAAATAAGGTTACATACTAGCACAGAATTCTATCTAAAATACAGTTCAGCATACAAGCAATTTGTAGTTGACAGCTGAGTTTTATGGAATCAATAATAATGAGACATGGACGTGACATTTTCACATCAACATTCAACTATGTATCCTGTCAGTGAATACAATTAAATGGCTTGCCATAATAATTCAATGAACAAGCAAAGTATAACATTTGTGATTTGTGCCATTCAATATTTTAAAAGTTATTTTTTACCTTTTCTCATGCACTTTAAGTAAAAGTACAAGAATTGTTCTGGAAATATTGGCAAGGGATAGACATAGTTGTTACAATGTATGCTTTGATAAGCATTTTGCTTTACCAGTAAGACTGCTAAAAGTGAAATAAACTTAATAAGAAGTTGCAATCAGACACCTTGATGGCTATATGAAACAAACAGAATACATTGCAACCTCTTCAAAGTGACACCCTTTGGGAGTAGCAAAATTATGTTGCTGCTGAGAGATTGTTGCTCTAGAGAGGTGTGATTAGTAGTAAAATTTTGCAGTGGGAAAAATTTGGCTGATGTTGGAGGGAAGTTGTTGCTCAAGAGAGAGCCACTCTGGAGAGGTTGTACTGTATTTCTACTGGAAATATGTTACACTGAAGAAACTCTGTTAAGATTTTTATGTCCATACCAACTGGGACCATCAATCCAACTTTTATTTTGCTACAATATAATCCGTGTCAAGTATTACACATACAGGACTGTTATAATATCATCAATTCATCAGTTCTTCTTTGTCAATATTCTACACACTATGGTGAAAAGTCATATTTGTTTCTGGTTTCATATTCAGAAATATCAATCCTTTTTTTATTGTTTTGGGGAACAGGTATAGGGTCCTTTCAATAGGGGAAATGTGTGCCATAAAACACCAAATTGGGGAATTTTTAAAGACTAACGTCATTTTATGGGGAAATTTTTCTCTTCTTGGTGAAAATATATACGTCTTTACTAGGTGAACAGGGCCAAATATCGGACACAAAATGACTTTAATAAAGCCCTGAATACTGAAATAGTTTGAAGACAAATATGCTATAATTAACTTGTCCATCCATTAACTGACATCAAGAAAATAACACAAATACATTTCTCCATGTTTGAATCACAAAGTTATAGCGCAGCATTCGTTTGATTTTGATTTTTCCAAGACAAATTCTGAGATTTGTATTAATTAAGCTTTACAAGAGACATTTGCATACAGTAATGTTCTCTCATTCACTTAAGTTACCAGCAATTTTCATGTGATTAACATGTTTTAAGTTAGACAGTCGGGAGTTCCCACATGAAAGTTAAAACATGAATACTCATTTATTTTATCAATAAATTGGTGCAACAGTTATTGAGGAACATCATTGATGATGACTCATACATAGTTTCCAATTATTCTGACATGGAAATGAGAGATGATATGACAGTGAGTAATTAGAAAAAGGGAAGCTAACTTCATGTATGGTGGTTACATGTATGATATCATGCCTTCAATTATTGGATAGATACATTTACAGGAATAGTGATCAATCAGTTTATACATGTTTCAAGTAATTGATATCCTTACCCAGTCATTTACACCACCTTATCATCCTTGAATATGGTTAGGAATTTTTGCTTGTTCAGTTGTAACAATAATAACCAGCCGAGTGATGAACTAATAAAAACGTAATAGACTCTGACATAGCAAGTTTCCCAATAAATGTCAGGATTTTTATATTTTATGATTAAGACTTTAGTTTTTGTCATCATAAATAATCATAGTGGCCATACAATTTGATTGCAAGAATTGATTGGCCAAACACTGAAATTGTTCAAACCAAATGCTAAAGTCATAAGTTCAGAAACCAATTGTGTAGAATAGTTTCCATTTTCTTATAATATATGGCCAGCAGATGAAGTAGTTCAACAATCCAGTCATTAAGTCAGACAACTCATAGAATCTTATTTGTGAACTATATTGATATAAGGGCTACATTTCATGTGAAGCACACCATGTCAATGAGTACTTAATATTGCTCCAACATTAAAGAAACACAATAAAATACAGCTAATCGCTCAATAGTTGTCCTGAGTTTACAGAAACAAAGTAAACAATAATTCTTTTAGTCCTAATTTATTACCATCAGGACTGAACTTAATAAACTAAAATGGAAGTAATGCTTGAAGCAATCAGCTTTCTGACTCTATGTGCCCCTAGAGAATTCTACACACTTCCCAGAAATTACAAGACTATACTTTGTGTATTGATTACAACTTTAAAGGACTGAAAAGGAGTCACCTTGCCACAGATGAACCAATTTTTAAAAACTGTTTCAGTGATCTTAAAGTAAGATATGTTTAGAATGTTTATGTACCGGTAAGTAGAATCATTCATATATAGAACAGAACAGATATTTTATTACATGATTTGAGCCATGGCTAATCATCAATTACACATACAAATATACATATGTATTAACATGTGACATGGGAGTAAACATAAATAAGTAAGAAACAAAACAGACGGTAGGAGAAAACAAATAACATTATAGAGTAAAAATATGCACATTTTAGGGGTAAATCTGAATAACTTCTGCAGACACAACTTAATATTACCAGATTTTGTTTGTAATATCATTAATCTGTGGCTAGAAATATTCATCATACATGATCAAATTCCTAATATGGTGACAATTCACAAGAACATAAACATCTCTATTTCTTTTACCTGTAACCTTTAACAACCAGATCAGACATTGTCTATAAAAGTCAATTAATCTTCAGTTATCTCAGTTGATATAGATTTATATAACTAACATTGGGATGATCGCTTACAAATTACACTTCATAGGTGCTATCCGAATTGATGCAATCATGCAGACACTTGAATGCTGGGAAAAAATCAAATCAAATAATATTCAGTATTTCTATTATCAACAAAATCTTTAAGGTTTAAGTCAGTTGCTAAGTGACAACTAAGAGACATTTGAATACTTTCAAGTTGTCAGACATGAATTCAAAATGTAACAATTGTAAAACAATTACCATCACAAACATTATCTGAAAAATAAATGGAACAGTTACTATAGCAACTGTTTGAATATCTAGCCAAAGTAGCAGCTTGACATGAACATGTCAGATTCACAGTCAAGAGCTTAAAGTTTGTTTATTGATTGGAATTAGATTACCAATTGGTTTCTTGGACTACTGTGAAAATAAGCACTCCAGTATTATACATGTGCTTCCATCCAGCTATCCTACAGAAGTTTGGTGTATGCCTGGAGTCTTCCTTGTAGCAGGATGTTTCAAAATGTCTCTAACTGTTTGTCCAGCAAAGAAAAAGATAATCCCATGTCAAGATACCACTATTTCTATATTCTCTCTATAATATTAATTAAGAAGAGAAGATTGTACTGAATGTTATAGAAATGCCACTGTGCAGTCATCAAATGAGAAACACAGTAAACATGAGATAATGTACAAATTAAATGATTGAAAAAAAACTTCACTTGAGATTTTTGTTCAATTACTACTTCCGATTAGTACAAGTAGAGATAATTATGTACCGGTAACAGGGTTTTGTTCAGCTAAAATTATATTCCACAGTAATGCAATAAATGATCAAGTATTACATTGATTTAAACCAGCATAAAATACTTTTAAATCTTTTATTTATGAAAAGAGAGGTTACAATCAAGAAGCCTAAATAACATCCTGCAAAAAGTTTTTATTTTTATTTTTGCAGAAATCTAGATTTATTAAAAAATATTTTTTTCAAAAATTCAATTGAACGTTTTATTGTAATTGCAGACAATGGACACAGAGGAGTAGAGCAACAGTACAATATGCAGTTTGTTCATGAGACAACTCAACAAATAAGGTAATGGTATACAAGTGTTTTATTTATTTTATAATTATAATGTTGTTACCAGTATATAAAGGGTATTGATACTTTGTAAGATGGTGTGATATGGTGTATTTCTGTCTCAAAAATCAAGCTAGAGCCATGGGGTTGTCCTGGATTTGTAACCCGGCGATCCGGGTTTGATTCCCGTTTGAGGCAGGTTATACCCTTCCATGAAAATCTGACAACAATGTCAATTTTCCTCCACATCTGGAAAAGTTGTCAGTTCCTAGTGGAAGGGTACGTTAGTACTGGTAAGAATACAGTCCAGGAAAACTGGTTAGGTGAACCTGTTCACGTACACAAAAAAATCTGTGAACCCAAATAGATAAAGTAAATCTGTCTAAAATGGTTACACATCATAAATGTCATATAATGTATATATATAAACATAAACCGGTATGGTGTATGTGTAATTATTTATTTCCAATCTGAAGAAAATTAATCATGAAATGCCTTATAAACATTGGATTGATACAGGATTTCTCTGTAAGTGTATGTATACTGGTGATTTATTGGATCAATCAATCATTCTATTCCTTAATGTTCACCATCCAATCAAAACTACAACAGAACAAGTACCAGTATAGTAACCATGTGTCGACCATCTGAATGTCTCTTATAGTGTTCTCTAACCAATTACTGCTTGATATAAAGTTTGACATCATTCACACCAAAATGGTAAAAGTTAATACAGCTATAGTTTTATTATAACAAGTCTGTATCTTTTATAGGAAAATGTTAAATGAGGAAAGACTTTCCAGACTGTTGATACGAGGTTTTCTGACCATATATTGACCATCTCAATACTATTATCCTTTCTGTATCCAGGTTTATAAGATCTCATATCCCCCCACACTCATCCCCCTTTTAATAACAATAGCAGATAAATTTACCCCCCCCCCCCCCCTCATTCCATAAGAGAACACAATCAGGTGACGAAAATGGTGATAGACAGATATTTATATTACTATGGAATCATGTAATATTTCTTCCGTTTCTTCTCACAGTGTACTGCACTAACAATAAAACATTGCATTTGATCATGGCAAACAGAATCTATATTTGTACAAATTATCGATGTTATTTTCAACAGACTCTATTGAAACAAAAATTCCATGTAAAAACATGTAAACCATTTGACACACAAGTGCATTAATTGCATCATATCGACTTTTTACCCTTTCATGTTCAGTAAGAGCATGACAACCCCTAGGAATTATTAGATCTGAGAACAATGTGATATTATACAGTTATGTTTAAATTAGCATTGTAGATCCATTTAAATGTTAATTTTCTTTCAGTATGGCTGTTATCTCAAAGTGATACTCATTCATACGGTGATATTACTACCAAATGTTCTCATTCATGTATCAAACATGTATATCAAGTACAAACAAATTCCAAGATAAAACATTTGAATTCTTTTTTTAAGAAAAAGTAAGCAGTACAATGTAAGACAAAACCCCTGTCTGAATTCACAATTTTATTCTGTCAGATGAGTACAAAAATCATACCATAGAAATAGAGTTTAAAAAAATGGGAGTAAATAAGATACCAAAAAATCTCCATTTTCCGGAATAATTATGGAGACTGGGCTACTGATAAGAATATTTTAATTTTGTAAGGCATCCCTGAATCCAGAGTAAACATAATATAATGTTAGAGACACAGACTAGAGTCCCTACAGAAAAATGTGAGGAATTTAAGGCTATAGAGTAATAATCTTTATTCTCATTTTACAGAGATATGTTCCTTTAACCCTCACTACGTACTGAATGGTCTCTGCTGAGTTCAAGTAACAAGTACTTGGTGATCACATCAATCAGGATGGTGCTATATGTCTTGCTACATAAAAGGTAGGATATTTGATATAAATACATGTTCAGTGTCTAGTGTCAATTTAATCATTCAAAGATAAAGAACCATCAATTTAGCAGTGTTTTAAATTATTTTCATGTAAATTCCCAAGACTAAGATGAATATTAATAGACTAGAAATGTGACCAAAGGACACAAATGCCCCCCCCCCCACAGAGCAAGGGGCCATAACTCCTGTGAAAATGTCAGGATTTTAACGGAAATCGAACTTGACATGTATTTTATTATCATACATATTCATGTACAATCTGAAACCAACCGATGCAATACATTTTGTATTTCTTGAGTTATCGCTTGGAAACCAAAATTTTAACTGACTGACAGGGATAACACTTTATGTCCTTCCGCCAGGGGGGGGGGGGGGGCAATAAAAAGTAAGCAGTAACAAAAGCATGAACTACTGAAGGTATCAATGCTAAATTAATCATTGTGACATAAAACATGACATATGATAATTATGACAATACACAGTGTCTGGTAACATAAAGTCTGTGAACAGAACTGGTGTATTCTCCATATGAAAGTCACCAATCATATGATATATTTAGTGTCAAATGAGAAGCAATTGAACATAGCTGTACATCAATAATTCAGCTTATTTAAAATTTGTAAAGGATAACTCCAGATAAACTAAACTCAATGCTATCTGTATCATACAGAGTTACCTCCCTTTAAACAAGGCTTGTTCAGATTCAAGCAAAGTAGCCACCAGTTATGGTGTTTAAATGGTTGGTTTCATGAATGCTTGGTGATCTGAAATGCTTCCACATTCTCAATAATGCTATTTGTTTTTGAAATCAGAATGTGTAAACAATATAGGTCTTATCTTGCTGATTATGAATAAAGTAAAGAAATGAAAAAATTCTCTTGAACTTTGTACTTTCACAAAATTTTACAGTGGCATATTCTATTATCAACGCAGAATTATCAGTTCTTGGACAGAGTTTTCAATACACCACCGAAAGGGTCAGAATTCATTTCTTGTGAAATGAAATGTATAATTATAACTGAATTTGGACTTAATTTTAAATATTCTGACGGTCCTGTATTTCTGTAGATGAAACATTTTCCAGATTTCATGTACAAACTTTTAAACAGCAGCTATTCTACAAGCATCTGGAAGAACACGCATATTAACTCAGTCGCTACCAGAATTCCTTAAGGGGCTCCAAAAGGGAGCACGAGAATGCCTCATACAAAAGTTGAATTGAAGATTGAAAATACACAGGCTCTGATATTCTGGGGTTATATATAAGTTTAATGTTGGGGTAATAACTGCAGGTATAAAGGCCAGGTATAACAACATGCTGACAGGGTCTTGATATACAACATAAACAATGCTGGCATGGAGAAGGTACACCTGACTGAATGGCTAACATTTTTCGTAGAAATAATGAGCAATGTGTTGTTAATATTAACACTGGTAACTAAAATCTGGTCCTTATAAAGTTTGGTACACTATCTGTGTTATAAGGCAAAAAGTTCAAATAAAACAATCAGGTCCAAGATTATACTGAAATAATTCATGCATTGAATAATCTAGTAGAATAACTTCATGTTTTGGACTCCTTGCCATTTTATCAAGAAATGTTTCAAATTTCATAAAAAACAATAAAGCTTTTTTTTAGATATTTGTGCCACTTTGTATTCTGTTTTCTGTGAAGATCTAAAAAGGCAAAGCAAATGTTTAACCACATTTATATTATATCAAATATATTTATTCTACAGTATTTCTATAAAATATTCAGTGCAGATGCACTAATAAAGTAAGCAGTTTCTTTCAAGATTCAAAAAACTATTCCCTAACATAAAAAAAATGAAATAATTAATTACAACATCTCACTGAATGTTTACTAAAATATTAATTATTCAATTTTATGATTTTATGTAGTTATTTTCAATTTAATTTCAGACTGATAGAAAGCAAGATAAGGAAGCCATAGAAAAACTGAACAAGAGGAAAGATACAAAAGGTTTATTTAAAATTTAAGAAAGACAATTATTGGAGTACCGTAAACACTTGCAGAATCCATTTTAAAATTGGAACAATATGCAGCAGCATCTTGGTTCATTATTTATTGTATAAATATTAGTGTATGATATTAATGATGCACTGATAGGACCAGTTTTATGTTCATCTAAGGAAACATAAAGAAGAGGAGGTTCACCACCTATGCTGCCAGCATTTACCTCCTGCATGTCTACATAGTGCAGATCATTAGTTTGATTTCTAGTCAAAATTCTTATCACATTATACAATATTAGATATGATTTTACAACAAACCTGATAATTAAGTATAAAAAGATTTGAAAACCTCAAAAATGCCAGTTGTTAAATTTTATTGTATTTACAGCTCAAAGTAAAGATGCCTAGCTGAGGGCACCATATATAGATAAAGAAAGAAATACTAACTCTCACACAGTGAACTTCATTGATAAAACCAGACTTCCAACAGTAAAATCTTATCTGGCTTATCAGTCAAGCTCAAGTGGTGAGACAGAGGAGGTACACAGGGGTATTTAATATACTTTATACTAGTCAAACAATTAAATCACTTTATTCTAGTAAATTAGCACTCATTTATACATTTCTATCACCTTCTGATTATCAGTGGCTGTTTTTTTTTTGTATGATTATATGAAGCGTTTTTTTTTTAGTTAAGTGTTTGGATTATTTTTTTCAAAATGACAATTCAATATTATTCAATAAATATTGACTGATTATTTTTAAACCACTCTTTTTTTAAAGCAATATATTCCGTGCTTACTTTTACAGACATTTATCATTCTTTTATAATTTAAAATTCAAAATAGTTATAAAACATAAACAAGATAAAAGACTCTCAATATTAAATGACATAAATCTACCTATTTTCGACAAGACCTAATAACCTGATACAAGATTTTACTTTTTTTTTAATGGATGATGCTAAAATATAATGTCAGCAGACAGATAATGTAACAATAAGTAAAAAGGTAAATACATATTCAACCAACTTTCACAAGTTACCCCAAACTTAGCAAACTTAGACTGACAATACTCATACTTTATTAAGGTGTCCAATGTCTGTTCCAATATAATACACTAAGTGTTATATTATAAGATATTTTGATTGGGTAATTAACTTGATAAGAATAAAGTCTCATCATAACAAGTTTTATTATCACTAGTAATAACAAGTGAACACAAATCAAGTAATTCTTACAACAAAAACCAAACCACCAAAAAACTGACATTTTTTTCCGCAATATACTTAGCAAGAAAATAACTTAACTTGCAGTGTTAAGTGATATAATTGCCTTTAAGTTTAGAGTTTCAATATTATGTTGTACGTAATTTTTTCTACAAAAGCAAAAATATACAATATTTGTTTAGATTTTTCAGCATTAATTTTGTAAGATAAAGCTGCATTATAATTAAAAAAAATCTTTAAAAAAACAAATTAAGTTCACAAGCTACATGACCTTACAGAATTCTTACAAGACTTTCCATTGTTTTAAGCAGGTATAAATGACATAAATTAACCATTATAATCACAACCCTGACATTTTCTAGGTAAGACTGATGCCTAACTTCACACAATCAGCGCTACTGTCTTAGGTTCCTGTGATACCTTTATGTATATCACCTTCACATAGGTATACTCTGTGCACCTCATTTCAAACTTGGCCAGATTTGAGGTTATTTAGTAGAAACGTTTCTTGTAATTACCTTCTCTTTGATTCTTATCAAGAACTTCCCTCCACTCTGACTAATTCAAAATACTGCCACTTGATTGGGCGACCTGAGAGTAGCATCCACATGGAAGCTTCTGATTGGCTGTTGAATGCACCTGACCCCACCCTGATGCTCTCAAATTGGTAAAACTATCTGCTTGTTGTGCGGGTATGGCATGGAGCTACAGATGTAGTGTCAGGGAGCATTAGTGGAAATCCATGCATTCTCCTAAACATTTTCTGATATTTCTGACCGGCAACATGGCACTGTGTTACCTACATAATATTTTGGCACTGTCTCTTACTTTACGGCAGCCATCATGAATTCCTTAGTATACATGTGACAAACATGGAAGACATGATTACATCCGGATCATTAATACCACATCACTATGGATATGTCTCCATGGAAAAATGGCTTTATACAGAATTGAGGAAAAAACTTGACTCTTCGGATTTTTTCAAACTATGGATTGGAACTTCTGTATGGCAGACTCAGGGCCCATACTTCCTTGCTATCCCATAGTTTGGTTTCTTTTATTATGGAATGTAAAGAAGTATGAGTTCTGTATCTGCAACACATCGCTGGATGACCATGGCAATTTATGTGGACAAAAGCTGTGAAAATAAAATCTTGAATATTAACTGCTTCAGGTAATATTTTTCTTATTACCAAATTCAATGTTTATACAAATGTTTTACAATCAGCAATAAATAAAACTATTAAAAGAATAATAAAAGTTTGAATTTTGAAACCTCTACAAAACAAAAAAATAAGTACCCCATATAAAAAACTTAACAATCAAATCTATTTTTACATGAGAGTAAATGTATACACAAACACTGATTTTTCTAACTTATGGTTGGTTAATACCATTATTATCAGTCCCATATGCCATCAGTAATTAGAATTATCTCTTATTAATATTCACTAAGGTCATGTCCAACATGAATTCATGGTGTCTTATAACAGTAACCTAACCTGTGTATGTGTGGTTATCTTTTGTAGGGTAAAAGGTGCATCATGAGATGACAGGATGAATAGTTAACATGCCAGAACAAGGATGTTCCCTTGGTCCATACTTCTTTCTAAACTATGCTTCTACATTATTTTTCCGTTGATAGCTTGAGCAGCAGCTATCTTTGGACATGATCATTAAAACTATTCAACAATCAACTTGACTTACACACGAAAAGAACTTGCATTTTGATTAAATAAGTTTAGTTTAGCATGATACTAGTATATGGAATTATATAAGCTTTGCAACATAGCATTGCAAAGATGCCAACTTCTCATTGCCTAC
Source organism: Lutraria lutraria (assembly GCA_964023205.1). Taxonomy (NCBI): domain Eukaryota; kingdom Metazoa; phylum Mollusca; class Bivalvia; order Venerida; family Mactridae; genus Lutraria; species Lutraria lutraria. The sequence goes on from OZ026838.1 coordinate 11,112,904, forward strand.
AGTTTGGATCATACGCTTTTGAAATTCTAACTCTTGATTACCTTTACTTCTGTAATTTTAGATTTCGGAGAGTGGTTTTCTCTAAAATTGTCTAACTGCCATGTTTTCCAGATTTCAGAAGCTGTTTCTGATCAAGATTTCATAGCAGCTTTTCTAGCTTCATGATTCATCTAGGAGGTTTTGGCAAATCGTCAGCACGCCAAATAACCAATTTATCTCTGTTTATACTTCCTCTCCACTGCTGGGCCACTGATAAGAGGCAGCTAGAAGAGTACTTCAAGATGGATGTTTTAATGGGATATAAATACCACATGCTGTATATGTGTACTGGATGAGAACTATTTCAGGATGTTTTTATGATAGTATGAAGTTCCAAGAGTGTGCCCTGGACTTACAACCTTCAACCATCTTACTATGTCATAAAATGTAAAAAACATTTAAATTTCATACTTAATTCATGTGATTCAAATTTATGCATTTACTACTGATTCTTATCTCTTTTTTTTTCAGAGAAACTATATACGCAATGTTTGTTAAACATAACAAATTGTTCAATATCAGTCAACAATTCCTATAATCGCCCTTAGAATTTATGAATCCATCTCAGTAACTTATAACAAAGACTTCACTATTCAATAATTCTATAATTATAAAACAGCAGGAAATATACTTCATTGTTTACTAAGCGTAACATTCCTAGATCTTACTGAAAGTCTTTTAGCATGTCAAGTGGATCAACTATGCCATGTGCTGCACTTGATTTTCAAATGATCACAAACTTGTGTAAACTTGTACACAAATATAGAACTTACAAACCATAGACATAATTATGTTATAATTGCATTACAAATTTTAATCAAACAAATCAGTAATTATTTTTTTAATTCAGTTATTCAAATGTCTATATAGTAATACATTTAGGAAAAGAACGATGATCTGAGATGATTTTATGGTGTACATTTTCTACAATAAGAAAATAACACAAAGGAAAATTCCAGACAATTTTTCATGAATTAAGCTTAAAAAAATATCCAACACAATCTGTTTTCAAGGAATTTTTCAAATAAGCTGCATAGCATGCATAGAGACTATAATGTAGTTCAGACATGTGTATATGTGAAACAGGCCTGCTATGGACAATTTAATACATACCACATGTGCAGTTCCATCCCATGTCGGATTAGATTACATGTAATGTGATATTTATAGACATCAGCTCCTTCACAAGCACAGGGGTCTGATAAGGGGATTTCTTGGTTAGGGGCTTAAATTAAAATTAACTTCCAACTTGAATAATGTTACTCAGAATATATTAGATAATATCTGATCAAGCAAAAAGAATATACATTTAAAAATATTCCTTAAAAAGATAATTGCTTTAAATGCTTTAATGTCCTGAATTAAAAAATGTTTTATGAAAAGTATTCACTTAGGAAAAAAGAATGTAATGATTCAGGATGTACAGTAATTCAAGATTTCCAGATTTTTTCCAGATACCTCTGAACAGAAGCTTGGTGTATGCCGTGTACATGATGGCTATCATTAAATGTTTGATACCAGAAGCAATTATCTTCATAATTATCTCTATTTCTGTGAGTGTTATCTCTTCTTTATAGGCAAAAATTCACAGGGGTTCATCTCTACTGACTGGCTGACTGATAAAAGATGATACTACTGTTTCCTTCAAATTTGGTTGTGAGATGCTACCACTTCAATACTTAAAAGTCTTAAATCCCAGCACTACATCAAAAATACTTATGAGCCCATGAAAATGGGACAACTAACAAAACACTAATACATAAATTGAATCAGGCAATTAAAAATCAACAAAAAAACATCAATAAAGTACAACCACTTACCATTAATATAGGACAATTATTTACAATTAATATAGGACAATAATTTACCATCAATTCAGGACAATCATTTACCATTAATAAGGGACAACTATTTACCCTTAATATAGGACAATCATTTACCATCAATTCAGGACAATTATTAACCATTAATGTAGGACAATGATTTACCATTAATATAGGACAATGATTCACCATTAATATAGGACAATTATTTACCATTAATATAGGGCAATCATTTACCATCAATTCAGGACAATCATTTACCATCAATTCAGGACAATCATTTACCATCAATTCAGGACAATTATTAACCATGAATATAGGACAATGATTTACCATTAATATAGGACAATGATTCACCATTAATATAGGACAATTATTTACCATCAATTCAGGACAATTATTAACCATTAATGTAGGACAATGATTTACCATTAATATAGGACAATGATTCACCATTAATATAGGACAATTATTTACCATTAATATAGGGCAATCATTTACCATCAATTCAGGACAATCATTTACCATCAATTCAGGACAATCATTTACCATCAATTCAGGACAATTATTAACCATGAATATAGGACAATGATTTACCATTAATATAGGACAATGATTCACCATTAATATAGGACAATTATTTACCATTAATATAGGACAATCATTTACCATCAATTCAGGACAATCATTTACCATCAATTCAGGACAATTATTTACCATTAATATAGGACAATTATTTACTATATCATATAGGACAATTATTTACCATTAATATAGGACAATTATTTACCATCAATTCAGGACAATCATTTACCATCAATTCAGGACAATTATTTACCATTAATATAGGACAATCATTTACCATCAATTCAGGACAATCATTTACCATCAATTCAGGACAATTATTTACCATCAATTCAGGACAATCATTTACCATCAATTCAGGACAATTATTTACCATTAATATAGGACAATTATTTACCATTAATATAGGACAATTATTTACTATATCATATAGGACAATTATTTACCATTAATATAGGACAATTATTTACTATATCATATAGGACAATTATTTACCATTAATATAGGACAATTATTTACCATTAATATAGGACAACTATTTTAACATATGCTAAACAATATATAAAACACAAGCTAGGGACATCTACAACAACATTTAGATATGAATTTCAACAACAACAAAAACACCATTAAACCATAAAATACAAACACTAATGTGCATACAAGATGTTAACTTTCATCTTTCAATGAGATCACTTTTTTAGACATCCTCTATGCTTGAAATAGTAACAAAGTCACCTCCATACCACACACTATATCCTATTAATAGTGATGGCGTACTTCTGGAAATAATTGTTTGGAATAATGACAGTTTCTCAAGACAGAGTAATGGGACATTAGATGCTACAGCCACAGAACACAATATCACCAGATTCAAATCACAGCAAATCAACACAATTTTATCAAAGTAAATCAAAATCTTATAGTATTTATCAATGAAGATAAAAAAAGATGAAATATTCCATCACATTAAACAACAGGTGTCCTCAAATAAATATATTTATCATAACTGCTGTTTCTTCGACTTAAGATGCTATTTTGATTTGCTTTAATGATAATCATGTAAGATAAGACTTAAATCATAGACATTAAACATTGAAACATAAAATGATAAGCTGAACGAAAAACTTAAAGCTATCTAACATATCAACACACTTTATAATACTGTACAAAAATAATGTTTTATACGTTATACATGTATATAATTATATATAAATAAGTAATTTAACAATATAACAAACAAGGACACTTTATCAAGTTTTTTCGTTGAGCATTATTATTTATAGACATTGCCTGTTTAAAACTAGGGATGCACAAAATTGAAAAAAATAAATAAAATAGGTTCAAGACAATTGTTTGTGAATCTGGACTCCACACATTACTCTAACATGGAAAATGAATTATTTTCACAAGCCTCCTTCCATCAAAACCACATCAGGGTGTAATCTAATCAAAAGGCAATGTGAGGTTTATAAATCAGTCATATTCCTGACACAACCTCACCTGGGGAAAGTTAAAATTCTACCCCACCTCTGGTAACAAATCAAACAGAATAAAGAGCCAGATTTAAGACATCCACAAAAATAAGCCTCAAGTCTAGGATACATAGGAAATAAATCTGCAAATTTCAGGTCAGTATGTGAATAAGTAACATGCATGCCATCTTTCTGGGATAATATACAATGATGGATATTCTGACATGACTGTCAAATCAATGTAGAGATATAGCATGAGTAACAATTGAAACAATTCCATGTAGTCATTACATGTGTACTAGAATCATAATGATGTAGGTGACACATATTGCTCTACAGATAAGCCTAATTTATCAGTTTAGGATAATTTGTTTATTTACTCATTTCAATGCCAAAGTATGTTTCTACTTGACTTCCCAATATTTGATATTATCAATAATTACGTGAATTAACTTAAAACAGTAGTTTTTTTTAACTTAATTCTATTGCACATAACATCATGACAAAGGAAGAGGGAATGCCTTATGACTGATAGTGGCTTTTTTATACACAAACTTAAATACAGCTTTACCAGTTGGATAAATCATTCAGTACACAAAATGTAAGAATATCCTGGAATACGAAGCACACATTTCAATCGACACATAATGTCAGATTTCAGTTGGAAACTAAGCCTTTTTGAAATACAGTGCAACTTCTCCATTTTAAGTATTATCCTTTGGGAGTAGCTAAATTATATTGTTTGTGAGATGTGATTGTACTAGAGAAGTTGAATCAATAGTTAAATTGTGCAGTGAGAAACAATCATGCCGTTGTTGAAGGGAGGTTGTTGCTCAAGAGAGGGTCGCTCTGGAGAGCTAATGTACTGTATGATGACTATAGACTATGCAGGACTACACTGAACTCTTGAGAGAACATCAGCAAAATAAAATAAAAAATCAGCAAGAAAAGGGATTTACAAAAATGAACCAAGCCTTCACAGTTTAGTCATCAATATAAAACCATATGTAAATAATTAAATGCAGACATTAAAACATAACACGTTCTGACAATGTATTTATATTTATACAAAAACTAGACAATGCACAGTCATAATGAAAGCACCAACAATGAAGTTATGTGTCTGTGAATTCCGTCTATTTCCCATGACTTCATTAATATTTATACTCCAAGACAGAGGAACAATAATTGCATTTTTCAGTGCTAGAATATTTGAATATTCACAAAACGTCACATCAGAAGTCTAATGAAATGATGACCTGTATAGTAAAACTTGCTTTTAAGTTTTTTTTACCAAAGTTGTTTCTTAAAGCTTGAACTATGAATAGTTTGGTACCATCAGGTATATAATAATTAGCTGGTTTAATTTGGCATATTATCAAACATAAATATGATCTTATTGGTACGAACACACAATGTAAACATCATTAGTGCTGGCAAAGAAATGTCAGTATATGAGTATTAAACAGAACACAGAGCATTTTTAACTAACTTGAATGTATAACAATATAATTTATTACATACACTAATATATTGTAAAGACCAATAAAATAACTCTTTCAAGAACTAAATCTGATTTTGCTGGAAGAAAGACGCCATCATCCATGGGCAAAAATGCAATAAAAGTCTGAGTTAACATGAATGAAATTGACATTTTTATAATAAAACAAGAACTAGGATATGTTCTATTAGTTATGAGATTATAACTTCTCCAATCAGTAAACCTCTGTAAAGAATATACACCAAGAGGGATCACTGTAGACCAAATAGTTCTGTGTTTCCCTCAATTAATACAGATCATGTACTGCTGAATCTGTTTAGATTTTGAAATTATTTCTAATTAAAAGGTTAAATCAATTTATTGATCAAGTTCAAATTTATTAAAAGCCTTTTTAAAATAACCAGTACTAATGAAGTAAAGAAAAGAAAATATAATACTACTAATGTACTAAAGAAAACAAAATATAAAATGTTGAAATATCTCCCAGGATGTACAAGCGGACATAACATAGAAATGGAAAAAAAAAACATACAATAAAACGTCTTGTTAGACAATTTGAAACAAAAAAAGTATTGTTGCATTGCACAAGGTCACCATTTTTCAATTTTATTATATTTACATTTGTATATATTTAGGGTAACAATCTAAGTTGTGTCAACAAATGAAGAAACAAATCAGTGTTTTGAAGCCAGTATCTACTCTATTACATGAATGCAAGACTTTGTTTCATTCATAAGAATAAGTTCCGATAATTATCTACATATTTTACATTTCAACAAAAGCTCACTTTTTCCTACAAACCCATATTTTTGGAATGAAATGTACATGAAAGATTCTATGAGGTAAGATGTGGGAAGTGAAACAAAGATTGGAATGTCTACCAGAAGGCTTTCTTTATAATAGAAACACATTCACCAGAAGCCCTGTCGGTATACCTCAATGTTTCCAAACTCGTATCCATGGAAACAGATTATTTATTAGCAACAGCTGAGGTAGTGGGTCATATCTTGACATATAGAAGCTGTTTGTATTAATGGATGTCTGCCAAGGTTTGCACCATGTGTGTGCTACTGTAAACTGCTGCCTGAAAACCTGGGAAAATTCTAACACAAGAAGTGTAGGGATCTTAGTAACGAGGCAGTAGAAGAAAAAAGGGGCAAAATAGGGGTAGCTTAGCCAAGGAAATAAATCCCTAAGGACATATGCCAATATTGTAGGGAGAGCATAAACAGACTATAAATTCTAAGTTGAAATCTGTAAAAAGTTATAAATTTCACAGAAAAAATCACACATGTTATTCTGACGGAGGGACTGCAGCAACAGGGTTAAAACAAAACAATTTATTATATAAATAATCATCCCACTTTTCTCTTCAATATTCCTTTATAAAAAAAATAGACAGATTTTATAGTTACAATAACCAAACAATGAACTGTGTGGTTAATCTAATTGATTTATAATTGACATCAAAATCTGTTTCTCCAACAATTTACAATTTAACAATCCTGATATGACCCAGACAGTGAGAATACAATCCCAGCTAACAGAACACAGTAAAGTACATTAAATGTAAATGTTTAAAATACTTTCCAGAATAATAATAGTAACAGAAGAAATAGCAGACATGCAAACAAAATCCTATAATCATAACTTACTCAATGCATTCATTTTCATTTTCCAGACATGTGTGAAGTTAATTTCATTGTGGTAATGACATTTATATTTTTTAGATATATCTCTATGTTACAACTTGAATAAAAACAAGATAATTAAAATATTTGTAGTATTTTATGGGACATTAAATTAACCTTGATCATCTTCGTTATTTGACATGCTTAGTGTTGGAGCAGAGTAGAGAAAGCAATCTGAACAACTAGTTCAGACAATTTGTAAATCTTTTAAAATCAAATTAACAAAAGTATATATTTCAAGAGATGGCCATTCTTATCTGACCAAGGCGATATTCCTGGATCCAATTAATGATAACTGTTATCCATTTCTGATACATAAGCAAATACCAACTTTCTCAGTATCAAGTCTTGATAGCTCTCTAATAAACATTACATATAAATACCCCATGTTATATCATCTTGCATTAGTCACCACTTTGGGGCCCACAGACTAGCTAGCCCCTAACTCACAATGTCTGTACAGAGACTGTGGAGATTGCTAACATTCTTAATGTCAGAAGTAACTAACATCTTACAGTCTCTTAAATGAAACCTATAAATGTCTACAACCAGATTGTGGTCTTATCTTTGTCAGCCTTGTACAAAAATGAACAACATGTCTGTATAGGAAACAACAATAGCAAACATTACAAGTTTTTTTTTCAGCCAGAACATCTGTTTTACACAGAACATATGTTACAACAAATTGCAGCACAATCATAAAGACATTGCCCTCTACAAGTAACATAAAAGTCAAGATATACAAACTGTATATATCAGTATGCTGTATCAATCAAACAATAAAATGTGAACTCAAGAGCAGAACACTAAAAGGGCTTCAACAGTGCAATAAGGTTATATCTGTATGTTTGGAACACTTTATCATCTCCTTACACAAAGTCAGATACACATTTCTTTATAAACAAAGTTAACATAGGACATGTATATTGCATCAAAACAACATTTATTATGGTTTTATTTCTTGTTTTCATTTGCTATAATATAAAAGTACACTGTGATAAAAGTTTTAGTATCAAAACCCTAACAGTAGGAGCATAATAACAAAGGTCTCATTGTACCACATTTCATAACTTCATGTGCTGCAATGATGGACTTCTGGAAATATTGTGTATTCACTGGTAGCAAGCATTTGCAGGCCTTCAAGGTTAGCAAAACAGATTTGTGCAGCCAGAAATGCCCCTTAGCAAAATATTTGTACTCGCCACCTATAATGCAATTTGTATCTGATGCTATCAGTCTGCAAACATGGGTACACTCTTTAGTGTATTTTAATGTACTTCCCCAATAAGACAGCTTTATATCAATGAGATAATATTTAAAGGAAATTCTATACAAACATTATTTGTATTACATGTACATAATCTTTTAATTGAGACACAATGTAACTATTACTGACATACATTGAGTTATCTTCCTAGGTAACTATTGGATTATTGACATATAATACATTGAGTTATCTCCCTTTAACAATATTGCACAACAACAAACTATTATATCCCACGATTCCCATGCACTACCCCCACATACACTGCTATTTGTTATCTGCCGCAAATATCAAACATTAATAAGAACCACAAGCTGTAAATATACATCCCTTGCTTCAAAATCCTTGTCATCTGAATGTGTTGGAAGTCAGACCAAATAAGTACAGTGCAACCCCTCCAAAGCAACACCATGTGCAACCTCTCCAAAGCAATCATGCTGTTGTTGTAGGGAGGTTGTTGCTCAAGAGAGGGCCACTCTGGAGAGGTTTTACTGTATGTGTTAAAAACATTATGGGGAATCAGTAATCTTCTTAATCCAAGATAGCCAGTGAACAGATGCAGGATGAAAGGTTCATGAACTCATAAGATGAGAGATGAAGTGAATTGCTTGAAGTTTACCATACAAAGTATTTACAGATGGTCAATAAAAATAAACATGTCCATCTATGCCCAGGAACCAGTATGTTATGCCTTCTAATGTTTTAGTTACTTCTTGAAACAATCATGTATAATTTTAATATATCCATTGCAAACTCTGAGTACAATTTTTTTGGAACATTTACAATTCTTATAATTATAAAGTTCTGCAATGTTTAATACTGTATTTAATTTAATGGCTGCTAAGGAGAAAGCACAAAAGAAATAGCATGAGATCCATGATACAGTCAGTATTTAAAAATGTTTAAACAAATTTTGTCAAGGAACAATATTTACAAAAGGGGCTGGAACATTAAACTGACTTCACTGCCAACAGGAAATTGGTGATTATAAAAATTTAGGGATACTGTCCCTTATACTGTATTACTTAGTATGCAGGACGTCACAGACATCAAGCACAACAATATATCTTTGTATATTATACAATATAAATGTAAAAACAATATGTAGTGTCTGTTGGTTCTTTGTATTAATAGACATTTACTACCACACAGCTGTAGCAGAATTGTTTATACTTTATAGTACAGTACAACCTCTCTAGAGAGGCCCTCTCTTGAGCAACAAACTCCCTTCAACAACAGTACAATTTTTCCCACTGCACGATCTGACTATTAACTTAACCTCTCTAGTGCAAAAGAAACTCTCAACAGCAACATAATTTTGCTACTCCCTAAGTGTGTTGCTTTGGAGAGGTTGCATTGTAATTGTATAAATAAAATGGCTGAGATATTAATTAGCCCTATTAACTTGGTAGAGCAACAGGAGGTCACAGTTCAAGCCCCCCATTGGGTACTTTGATTTCCTCCTATTACACAGTAGCAACATCAGTAAACACAACACTTTGATACTAATATCATTTCTGTATAAACATTATCATACCCAATAAAAAAAAATTCCCCTTATTCAGTAATGCAATCAGTATTATCAAATCTAAATGCATTTTATGATTTTATCAGAAGTATGTCTGTCGTAAGTTAATGCGCAAAAATTGAGAGATTTTCTTTTAAAATCTTTGGATTTACAATAATTTAGTCTGCCTATTTCATTTATAAATCATGTTCTATTTTCTGATAAAATGATGAATTTTGGGAGTCAATGCTGACAGAAATAAGATCAAAATCATCAAATATAAATTGTTGGTATTCCAAAATGGCAGCCGACTTCATCTCCAGATATACATAGAAAATATGATGGATAGTCAGATATGGTTTGATTGGAAGCATGGCCAATATGTCAGAGTTTTATCTTCCAATATCTACTGGTAACATCATTCATAAAACAGATTTTCAAAAACTTATTTTATCTCCAAGCTTATACACATCAGCAAGTCACATGACCTGATCACATGACTCTATGCAATTACCCAGAATGCTCTTTGAGTGTGTGTATCTGCAGCCCAGATGCCATATTTGTATATGTGGGTGGAGTTTTGTGTGGGAGTGCAGAAGCCATATTTGTAACACTGTATGTTTTTTTCCTTCAATGCTAAAAACTGTGGCTCATTTATAAAAGTTGATCATTACACATATTGTAATCATGAGTAAAATAAACCATACTCCCTTATACTCCAGCAACAACAACTCCTTACCAACCATCATCATCACCTTATAGTCTACAATCATTTGTAAACATGAGAAATCAAACAATATACTATAACACTCAAGTTTGGTTCATGGTTCTGGACAAAAATACTAAAAAAAAAAATACTTACAAAAACTGACATTGCACTAAACTGAATGAAAGTCTAGATATGATAATAAAAAGTCGTATCAGTTTTGACAAGTCTCAATCAAGACATGCTGCTAGAGGGAGTATAACTAAGCTTTTGATAGTTGGCTATGTTCTGAGATAAGTGAATATGTCTACACATGATCAAAGATATAAAAAGAAGTGTGATATTGGAATACAGCATCTCTGTTACCATGGTTACCCAAATAGCATGATGTGGAAATCCCAGACAAAAACTAATGCCTGTTGCAGCCGGCTAAATATATATACATGTACTGAAATGGTTAGCATTCCTAAAGCCTAGCACCTGGCCTAAGGTAAAGATAATCTAACACAAGTATGATCTTCTGAAGAAGAAATGAAAGCACTGTTATGTTTATAATCAGCATGAAATAGGTCTCAGCATGTATATTATGCTCTTTGCGTAATGGGTGTAGGAGAGTTACTCTACTATAAAATTGGAAAATGGCTCAAAATGTTGACTGCAACGCCAAAATATGTTTACATTACTTTCTCTAACTATTTGGTAGTTTACTCAACAATTTCTCATTATTCTGACAATTAAGTTTTCATTGAGGCAAATTAGAAGTCAAAAGTAGTAATGTTTGGAAATAATACTTCGATCTTGAATTATAACTATTAAATTTACAATTATTTTTTTCTAAGATTTAACGAGATAGTATTTTCTGTGAAGCAAATAACAAAATCTTCAAGGAAAATTAAACAACACCTGGATTTAGAAAGTAAAAGGATTATAGGCAATAGAAAATGTAAGTCAAAGAGTGTGATTTCTTTTTCTTATCACTAACTTGGTGTGTTGTGATGGATTTGTCTGTCAAATGTTCCTGCATGCATGTACTAGACTAGTTCCCTTTTTTTACTCCTCCCCCAACTAGATTTAAAATCAGAATATAGCAAACCAGTCTGAATTTATACTGTACCATTCATAATGATGTTTAATTGAGCATAGACTGGTAAACATGTGCAGATGCTCTGGTACACAATGTTACCTACTAACCTCTAAGATTCTAGGACATTTTTAACTTGTTTATTTGAGATAAATGCATTAGAATCATTAATTAGAAGCATGGTAGATGATAATGATTTCATACCCCCCCCCCCCCCACTTGCCGAGAACTTGTAATGATGACAGTCATGCTGCTAGAAAGGAAGAAGGGAAGGTTTTCACAGAATAATTGGGACCCTACTGAACTAATTAAATGAAGTACTTCTAATGCATAGAGCCTCTGTTTTGGTGCATTTAACATTTGTTCTTTGTATAATTAAGTGTATAATTTATGATGCTGACTTCATACAAGTCAATCTGAATCTTTAAATGAGAACAATGTAAAGCTGAGTTTATGAGCCTGGTATGAGTTTTCATAGAGTAATGTTGTCCAGTACATTGCTTCATCTAATAGGTCATGTTCAAGGAAATCTTAAAAATGGTTATTGCATACATCGGAGACAATGTTCTTCACAATATGTATGTATCTATAGGTGATGAAATACCTAGAATGTATGTAGAATAATAATACACTCTCTGAGGAAATGCTGTACATACTTAATTTATCATGTACTATCACTAGAAACAGCAAAATCAACATCATAATCATTACCACAATCTCTCATCAATCTACAATAGGGCTTCCTACTGAGAAAATATGTATCAAAAACCTAACAGTATGTATATAATTACTGTGATGCCTCATTCTACCTCTATCATGCATATGTGTACCTTACAAATATAGAAATGGTTACTACAAGAAGGTGATTATAATCTACTAGTCTCTGTATTGGATTACACCTATAGTAAAGAATGAAGGTCGATATAAGTTGAACAAAGTATACCCCCATAGGGGTAGGGTCTGTGTTACCTTTGATGTATCCGTTACCAAGATTATGGGTGCGTAGAATAGGGCTCTTATACTTACTACATGTGACATGAAGATGCATCTTACCAATATAAACTCACACTGATTGATTTCTGGCAGTAGCTCTGCTCACACTTCGACACGACAATAGGGGTATATATTGTATTGTTTCCGATGTGAGAGAAATAGAAGCATATTTCATGGATAATTATTTTGTATACTATTCAGTAGGATACATTAGTATCATATTAAATACTGGATTTATGTATGAATAATAAGACTATACTTTGATAGTCAAGTATTTACTTGAATCATTGAACTTAAGTGTTTCACATGGCAAAAAATCAAATATGGTGGACAGCATTCATTTCGTTGCCATAGTTACATACAATATGGCTGAGAACTGGAATTGGGAAAGATTTCTAGTTTCACTTTGGACATTTAGGAGAAATGTGCATCTTCAGAAAGGAGTCAAAGAACTGACTATTTGTATATTGTATACTTTTTGGTAAACATTTAGCATGAAAGATAGAATATTGAGGAGAACACAAAATGGATATAGGTGAATAATATAAGGATTTCTACAGGTAAATTATCCTTAATTTCATTTAAAATTTAGTAAATAGGATACTAAGTATTTCATTTACAGTAAGAAAGTACATTACAAATCTTGAAGAGGAAATATTATCATTAGACTATTACTTTTATATCTACAGATGTCTTATAATGACTTTACAATTTCAATATTATTGAACATGATATTACTAGATTAAATCAGCAAACCACAATGACATACTGAATTTTGGATGAAAAGATGGAAGAATCAAAGAAGAAGAAATTAGAGAAAGAAAATAAAATAAATGTTGAACTTTCGCTGGTTGAAACTGGGTCAAATTGTACTTCTATGATTTGGTCCCCTTCAACCAGCTGTAGTTTGCATTTTTGCCAACAGAGGGCGCTACCTACATGGAGGCAGCCATCTTGGATGGAAACTCTACACCATCATGCATATGTTACTACGAACTTGAGAACACACATGGATACCTCTGCCAGGCTTTTTTAGTAATGAAGAACTGAGCTATTAATAGGCATCCACTAACAGAGAACTGCGTAATATGAAATCTTGGTTTCCAATGTTCATTACACAAGCATGATAAAGCTTGCATACAGAATCTCCTGGAATTACTTGATAATGTAGAAAAACCTTATCTCTAGTATGCCAAAAAGATCAAATTGATATAAAACCTAGATACAGGCTAATGTACAGATATTATATTCATAGCTTTAATATAACAACATGTACATACCTAGGAAATCTGAGAGTACCCACACAGCAATATTTATCTTAATTCTAGATCAAAATGGATATCACTGAGTCATCTTAACATTAAATATAAATCCTTAATTTTCAACACATAAATTGAGGTACGAACATAATAGAGATTCAATAATACTAGTTAGGATATTTTATTTTTGTAGTCAATATAAAGCAAATTTATTTTAATTATCCAGTCATATTAGAATATATTTTATACTTCAGATATAAGAGAAGAACAGAATAAGAATGAAACCATGGACAGAAGATGGACAGATGACCACAACAAAGAAACAAGTATAAGCATTATATAATATAGTGTTCTTATGATATTCTACATTGGTGTGGAAATAAAAAAAGGATATTTGACAATTTATTTTGATTGATAATAACAAGAGACTGGTTCAATGGATAACTCTTCATCAGATACTGGAATCTAGCTCTAGTAAATATACTCTCCCTCTAGACGGGTTGTCAAATACAAAAGTCACTCCCCAATATAAAATCACAACCAAGAACTCAATCCTTCTTATTAGCAATAAATACAAAAAATATTTTGATATAAATTATCAAATTATGATTTTTGTTTCCATATTCTTCAATTAACCTTATAGTCATTGCTGTCAAAAATGAAGTGTTTGAGATTTTGAAAACTCAATAAAGTTCAAGTACTGTCAGAAGTTAATTTAAAACCTATTACACATTGATTCTTTTCAAGTATGCAATACTTTAATAGTAATAATCTTCATAATGTACCTGATCTAGTGGAAGAGTATATTCTGAGTTGTGTCCCTTATTAAAATTCAAAATTAAACTAGGATTGTATGGAATATTAAAGGTAAGTTCAGATACCTACTAAATAACAATTTTATATGATGAACAACTTTGGAAAATAGAATCAACTCTCACAATTATTAGAATCATTACAACTTCCTAGACAATCAAGTTTTCAATGAAACATTTGACAGTTTCTTTTTATTTCTTTACATCTGATAATTCTTTTGAATAAAATAAAGACTCAGAAACAATTTCTGAACATTTCAAAAATATCCATTAGCCTAATATTCCATCAAATTAAAATACATTCCAATGTTGTTCATACTATGTATAGTATAAGTATGTTATGTATATTTGAAAAATAAAACGAGAAATTACAGAATTTGACTATTTTATATAATTATACAGGGTTGAACCATTTTTTGCACAACTTCTCAATTGAAACTGATTTACGAAGTACACACATGTCATCATATTTGATTAGACCAAGAACTTGTATTTACTAAGATTTCAAATAAATATGATTATATCTGAGAAAATATAAATATTTATGTAAATCATGTGCAGCAATATATGACTGCTGTTTTTAATTGGGAAGTTGAGTGAATTTATACTTCAAGAGAAATTTTAGCATTTCATAACTGAAATCAACAAATAACATGGACAGTAATATCAAAGAAATAAATATCAGTGAACTGTTTTGGTTTAAAATGCAGGAACACGATTCATAGTGAATTAGTG
The DNA here is from genome assembly GCA_964023205.1 of Lutraria lutraria. Classification (NCBI taxonomy): domain Eukaryota; kingdom Metazoa; phylum Mollusca; class Bivalvia; order Venerida; family Mactridae; genus Lutraria; species Lutraria lutraria. Next base: position 11,128,375 of record OZ026838.1, read on the forward strand.
ATGAATCTGCATATATACAACTTCTTAAAATTATTACAATTATTTTATGACTTGTCATCATGCAGGCATTATTTGATGTTGAATCCATGAGAGATATTGATTTCACATCCGTAAAAATATATGCTAAAATCATATATGGCATCTTACATAGAATTTGCACAAACATGAATACAGAGTCACTTTTAATACTGCATTTATTTCTGATTGGTCTTAGTTAAAAGATAATTAGAATCTGCTAAACGGCTGAATATTTATAAACACATGCAAATATGCATTAATACAACAGACATAGACAACCAGTACACTGAAATAGAGTCCAGCTATTTATTATCAACAGTTTTTAGTTAATAATTCATACTTCATTAACAAGAAAATAAAATGGTATGCCATACACTTGGTACAGAGCCAAGAGAAATGTATGTAACACTGTAATCAACATGATACCAAACATGTGAACATAACCACAAACTCACTTAACTTTTCTGAACTTTAACCAATTACACCTTCTTAATTCATTTATCAGAAAGTAATTTACCATGAACAAATAAATCTTTTTAACTACTGGTAGTTCTGAAGAAAGTCTTTTGCCCACAGAAGCTTGGTACTAGAACATGAGTCAGTAATTATCACAGAACTAGACTGGCCACTGGTCAGTCAATGGTTAAACATACAATACAACACAGACATGTTTAATTTATAATGTCAAGTGAACTATTCTGTATTATCAAATATGATTCCTCACTATTTTGCACACAATATTTAAAGACTGTGTTAAAAAATGCAGTATTTGTTTATGAATGGGATTTTTATGTGTTATTTCACAACTATAAAAAAGAAGGCTCTATAGCAACCATTTAACCAAAATTACAGTCAATACCATTGTAATGAAATAACATACATAATGGATCCAGGGAACCATAAATGAGGTTGTCTAAATTGCAACCCTGGGTACCAGCAACAGTTCACTTTGAATGTTAATTCTACTATGAACAAAAATATCATTGAGAATTTCCAGCCTGAGGCTCATTTTTACCCTGGGTTACCTCAAATCTCAATTCCATTCTCAAAGTGTTATGGTTGAAAAGAGCTTATTCTTAGTTGAATGCTCTAATCAATTATGCTGTCGGTCCAATGTGTCAATAATATCATAGTCTGATCATAATCAACAAATATTAAAAGACAAGACATGAGCTTTGAGCTAGGAGACCTAGTTTTTTATAATCTCGGGGCCTGCCAGTGTATATAGTCATTCTGTCTCAAATATTTACATCTAGATCGCATATTAATGCTTAAATTCTATAGCAGATTTATCTTTTCACTTATACCTTATACACCTAAACAAACAATATTAATATATATCTTAGATTATATCATGTAAGTCATATTGTTGCCAAAATACACAATAATTCAGACAAAGTTAAAGATAGCACATATTTATCTGTGTCTGGGATTTTATAGGTCTCCATCGATCAAGTGAACTTTATGGCATATTTTACATACCAGTTCAAACTTGAAAAAAATATTCTATAAATAGATTTGAGTAATTAAAATTTATTGTAGAAAATGATGCCAATTTATAATTGATATCCAACAGAATCAAGTGAATGTTTTCAAATTTCACTTTATTTGATATTTCATATGAAGAATGATTTATTTCAAAAATCAGTTTAGCTAAGTTCATACCCTTACATGTATAAACATAACATTGATTTAATAATGGCTTTTGCCAGAAGTGATTAGTAAATACAGGACAACATGAATTTTATTGCCAATTATGACAGGGGAGATTATCAGGTAATGTTACTGATATGCAGGAATAAGTACTTAGTAATTGGTAACTAATTAGTTCTACAGAAATGTCTGATCAAATTCTAAAACAAACATCACAGCCAGATTTAATGAGGTATTTCATGTACCTGTAAACCAGAACTGATACAATGAACAACTGACTTAAACTAACTGTAAACCATAGAAACTGCCGAGATACACAGTTTTTATGTTGTGAACCAAATAAAATTTATGAAAGCATCAGACTATGAAATGAACCTACCATTAATATTTCTGACCGATAAAAGACATATTTTAGCAAGAAGATAACAAAAAGAAAGTCAAATTCTCGAGTTCTCAATTCTAACTGTAAGAAAGTAAATTCTGCATTTTTTTTCAATTGCAAGCTTTTGCTACCTTAGAGGGCAAGATATTTCAGTAATGGTAGCTTTTTTATGGCAGTATTTTAGTATTTTTGTATTTCCTCACAGATGAAGTAAATTGAGAATTTACATACAAGCTCATACCTTGTTACACTAATCACAAACACACATGTTCCATATGCCAATCTTGTTAAATTAACCAAACCATAGATTAAGTTCAAAGGGCAGAGGTCAACATCCTAGATGTTTCAAGCAGATGATTTCATAGTAAGTACGGTAAATAGCATGGCTACTGTTGGGTAAGTATAGAAAAGGAAATGTTCAAATATGAACAGTGTGTGGTAAACAATGCAGGACAGCTGTTGTTTTACATGATTTGTATCTATGATGGAATGCATGCATGCGAAATGGGAACCAGAACTAATGTACTGTGTAACTTATGAACCAGAAATTATGGAACCAGCTGATATACCACTTAGTCTACCTGTATTTATAATATCAAACAATACATTAATTCCTAGCAATATTCTGACATAAATTCTACAGAAAACGAGGAAAAATCTGGCACACGACTAAAATCAAACCAATTATCAGCCACATTTTCATTATGCCTGGAAAGAAATCAAATCACTGTTTCTACACAGTTTGTGAGTTTACAAGCTTGAAATGGAGCCAAACAATTACATGAAGGTGAAAAATCGTAGGTTTAAAACTGCGTAATTGTAAGACATGGCATCACTTTTACAAGTTCTTCAAACAGATGAAAAGATGCGTTCTGCAAAAGACACTGCGTAATTAAGATATAAATAAAACATCAACTTGACAACAGTACTAAGGTAGAGATAAAAAGGTAAGGGAGGTAACCCAGCAAAGTCTTGATACATTCAAACATGAGTACAAGAACCTGAGTGTACATACAGGATTAGAAATAATGTAATACAGTAAGATATAAATTATGAGTTATACTGATGGAAGCAAAGATAAAACAATATGATAAAAAAATATGGTTAAAATTGATATCATGGCAATGGTCCATGGACAATTTATGAAGATTATTGCTATGATTACCAATGGCATCCATTATGATTTCCACCACAGTGGTGTGCGATTAAAGTGGTTATCATTGCTTCAATGATAATGAAGAAGATTAGACAAAGAATGACAATTTATGAGTCTAAATAATATGTGGCTTATTTCTAAGTCTAGACAACCACCTACATGAATCGAAATAAAATGATCAAATCTTTAATCACAAAACAATCCCCTTTAACTGTAAATTGAATCACCGTAAACAAGAAAATTTAGTATCTGCTGAAGATGCATAAATTTCGGTGTGTTATTATCATGATACGCATCAACAAATCAATATGAGATCTCCATGTTGTATATAAAACAAGTAGAAAACCACCAACAGAACAGCTAAGTAAAATAAGTTCAAACTCCACGTGAATTGGCAGACATCCGAAGACGAGATCAGTAACCGAGATTTTGACTTCAGAAGTTTGGGCGGGTTTCAAATGATTATCATAATTATAATCACTGAACTTAGATCCACAGATTTCATGTAACAACCAAATCCACTTGATCCAAACATTACTCTTCAGACAAACAATCATAAACAGGTGATTTAAGATATGTTATAGAATTAAAACATATTCAAATCTAGGGACATCAGTAAACGAAATGTAGATTGTAAGGCTCTCACTTAAAATCTAATTATAGCACATTTAAAGCACTAATAAAGCTGTCTAACTACTTGATCTATATGTTTGCAGTAAAATTGAATTCAATGGTAAGGACAATTGCAACTTCAATTATTCTGACAACAACCTTCACTTCAGTAAGATTTCTTATTTTAACTTCAAATGGCCAAGGTATTGTGAATTGGTCTAAGACAAGAACAGTAATTCAGTAACAACACTACAAGCCTCACACATCTATGCTGCAGTTACCTACCTTGGATTTCCTCTCAGTGCAGCATGGTGGAGAGCATTGAATCCATTGTTATTGGTTATAGTGAGATCTGCATGGTACTCAAGTAGTAGTGATATCATATCATCACGTTTCTTACTGATGGCATCATGTAAGGGTGTGTCACCTTCTGAATCCTAGTTTTATAAATAGTAAAATACATCATTTACAAATATTAACAGTGAAAACAAACTTTCTATTCTATATGTATATTTATGTTACAAACAAATGATATCAGGTTTGAAAATCTGCCACTAATATGTTGAATTTCCTACATTTTGAGCCTATCAACACAGATGTGAAGCCAGTGTCATAGCAGATGGAGTTCATCAATTTCTTCAATATTTTGTAAAAATAATTCAGTAAAAACGGTTTAAAGTTATGAACATTAAAACGAGTTAAAAAATTATGAATGTATGCATGCAGCAGTTAAAGGGAGATAACTCAAACATAATTTTTATACCTGTAAACTAGGATGGCAACCAATCTCCAACAATGCTTTGACAACCCCTATATGACCTTTGTTGACCCCTATGTGGAGTGGAGTCTGTCTACGTTTGTTACGAGCATTAAGGTCAGCTCCACCACGATGTAACATGTCAATAACCGCCGGTTCATCACCGAAGGCTGCGTGATGCACAGCTCTATCACCGTCTTTATCCTATCAAATTATACATAATTATATTAAATGTAACACAAGCAAAAACAAACACTCCATTAAACAATAATGTTGCATCAATTTCTATTCATACAGAGAGCTAGAACATAATTATTCTGACAGGATGACCACAAAATGTACAATTTATTTTTCTCTTTCAAACTGAATTTGAATATCAGTCGATTGAGAAATAACTTCAAGATCGTAAACTATTCATTATAACAACAGTCTCTTTACATATAGGAAACAAGCAAGTTTATGTATCAATAGCATTGGTATATATAGTATTTGTTTAGAAAGATTGGCTGTGATATTATCCAGCCTGCTTAGCTCAGTTGGTAGATCAGGAAGGTTGCGGGTTCAAGCCCCACATCGGGTTCATTATTTTCCTCCTCCTATTACATTATTAAGCAAATTCGAAGAATGTTTTCCCAAAATATCTAAATTCTACTCTAGGTTCATTTTTCTTTATGAACATACATAAGCACACCTGACTGTTTATGTCTAACTATCAAATGTATGCCTACTAGATTATATAAATTTTCATGGGAATAAAAGATTGATAGAGATAAATAGTTATTCAAACCTCAATTTCCATGTCTAAATCATACTTCATCAATACTTTAATAACATCAACATGACCATTCTGTGAGGCAGCCTGTAATGCTGTATGTCCAGCAAATACACCATTAACCTGTAATAGATCATACATTAGCAGTGTACATAACTCTGTAATACATCAAACATTAGCCGAGTACATAACTCAGATACTTGATTACTGTTAAGTAATTGTATTTTAATTATCGAACATTTATAAACGATTTGTTTCAAATAAATTACTTTTTATAACCAAGAAAATTAGAGGTAACATCACAACATAAATTAACCACCAGAATAGATCATCATTTATTCAAGCTATCAAGAGAGACAAAAAATTAGAATAAGAAGTTTGAAAAAAAAAAAAAACTTGTAAAGACACCTCTAAAAACAAGTTACTGCTTATCCAGTCTGTTTCAGTCTACTTCCAAGCAATGTAACAACGGATATAAAATCTATGTGTTGTCTAGTTCATTATAAAAGAAACTGAACATCATAATTAATGAGTAGACTTACATTAACTGTTGCGTCAGATCTCTGTAATATTTCATCCACCTTAGCAGAGTCACCATTAGCTGCTGCTTTGACAAGTTCTTCATTTACATCACCAGATACATGAGTCTCAAATAACTTCTTCAGTAATGCACTTAATCTCTCTAGATACAAATCAGACACAATGTTATATGATACTGCAATAACTTACCAGGAAAAAATGACTAGAAATATTTTTTAAATAAGGATGAGAGTAAATTGAGAGGATAGAAGTTTTGACATCCATTGATATTTGATTCTGGGAGCATATTAGCCATGCATATGAAAAATTGGAATCAATCAAGCACAAACATGTCAAATCTTTTACTATATTCAAGATAAAACAGCTTGAATAGTACTGTTTAGACTAACTCATTATAATTATAATCAATTAACACAAAACTAATAAAAGACTATCAGCAGAATTTAATTATTTAATGTATCAGCATAAACTAAACATACATATAAGTATTTTATACAGACCTCCAGATGAATTCCCAATTGCTGCACCATCAGATGATGCTACTTTAGCTACTGCAGCAGGATTATACGTCCATGATGTACCACATACTTCTACCTTCAAATCATTATCATGATACACTTGCTGTACACGACCAATCTTACCCAATGTCTGAAATAATAATGTTCATCCAATTAGTCTAGTGAAGTCATTCAAAATTTTCTCATTTAAATTGTGCAATATAATGAACATCACAAATTTAACAGAGGTACTGTGTAACTAAGTAATTAACAAGGATGGATTTTTTATAAAGAATAATAAATATTCAGGTTAAACATTAAGTAACAAATCAAATATTTCTCGACATACACAAAAATCTCACCATACTGCTATTTTCATGCTGAGACAAGATTCCATGGCATATGTAGATATCATAGCCATTGTATAATGTACATATTATTTATCATTATATTCATAATACACATAAACTACATACTGGCATCATTGCTTCAGCCCACTCTCCATGGCCTCTTTGTAACACTTTTATTCTATCAACATCACTCAATATCTGTACTAGATCACCAACAGCAAACTGAGGGGCTGCTGCTGACCCAGTGGCTCCTAAATTGGTACCATTTTCACTTGTGGCTGAATTTGTACTGCTTGGTGTGCTTACTTTAGTCAACACTGCTGGATTAAATGTCCATCTGGAACAAGGTCACACATACACTGGTTTAAACTTTTGGTGTTTCATAAGTGGATAATTATAGTCATGCCACAGCATCAGTTAGGGAAGTGTAAATATTACAATATATTAACATAGTGCTAAATACAAACAAATAATATCACTGCTTTTAATAAATTATAAATGGTATCTATTGATATCTGTATAATTAGACTTGACTACTACATGATAATGAGAAAGACTTATGACATACCTGTTACCACTAGAGTATGACACAACAATATCATGATCTTCATCAATACCTACAACTGTTCCTGTTTGACCTAGACACTGTAAATATAACAAACCTCACCTTAAATATCTCAACTTTGACCTTTTATTTTATACACAATCACTTAATATTTTCATTTCATCAAATACAAATATACTTTCTTAGTCTTAACAAGCACAGAGATATTAACTTCTGATCAACTTTTAAATGATTTTTATCTTATATGTTGGTTAAAGAAAGCTTAATAACTTCAAAGATATAACACCATACCTCAAACATTCCATCTGCCCAGCCACCATGTCCGTGTTGAAGAGATTGCACAATTTCAAAATCAAGATCTACATTTACTTGATCCCCTATAGCAAGACCTCCTGGTCCAGATCTAGACCCAGGTCCTTGCTCACCTGTTAATAAAAACAAACACAATATAACTAAATGCATTTTTTAAACAATCTGAGAGCACAAAGATATGTTCATGTTTTATAAATGTTCATGAGCTTGTGTACAATGTAGTCTGGTCAATAAACTGATTTTCATTTTCTCTTAATTGCATTCTGAGTTGAAAAATAATGAAATTATACAATAAATTATACAATTTTGAATCCAGTAACACAATGATCAATCATAAATACAACAAGAAAAATAACAGATTTTTTTTGTAATAAGGAATGTATGAACAAGCAGAATCAGTGTGAATACATAGATCTATAGACAGTTACCTAAACATGGTAAATGGTCCCTGTACACAGCTCCACCTTTAGCATCAGTGACGACTTTAAGATCAGACTGGAGAAAGAAACAAGAAAACAATAGATAGTTACCACAACTTATCATTGAAAAGTCCCACCATAATCCATACATGGACAATGGAGTCATAAGCTCTCATTCACTTCTTTAGTCACTTAATAAGTAAAGATTTCTTTTAAAAATACAACTGATAAAATAAACATACAACAAATTTAAAGCCTTAAATAATACTGACAGTCTATAAAAACAGAGAGAATATAATGTTGTTTACCATTCCTTCAAAGCCGACTCTATAGAGATTCTTAGCAACATTATCCCACAATACATAAGCTGCACTTCTCGGACTCGCAGCACTCCAATCCTAGATAAAAAAATCAACAATTATGGAATAAATCACTAACTGTTAACATACAAGTTTCTTCTGTACTTAAAAATTAGGCTGCAATCAGATTGCATATGGGCAATAAATTCACAAATACAAGTATTCAACATAATAAGGATTTCCTTAGTATTTGAACGATTGACTTGATGATCTAATAAAGTGATCTTAAATTAATTGTTCATTGATTTTTCAATTCCACATCTTGAAAGCATCATCTTACAAAATTTCATTTCTCCTCATACTAAGCATGTATAACTGCATCAGTCTGCATGGGTGAAAGTTGAACATTTTGACCAAAAACAACAGAAAAATTAAGCTTGGTAATCCAGAAATATTACAATACAGTCTGGTCAAGACCTGCCAGCAATAAAAACAGAAATTCCTGAGCATGCTGAAATTTTTACACGTATATTAGCCTTTCTCAATGTTAGGACAGTAGAATTAGAGATCATAAACGATGTTATATAATAATGAATTGTCATCAAAAACTTGGTCTAATGAACTTAATCAAAATTAATGAAAATTATGATAGCAAGAGATGTAAACAAATCATTTCCAGTCGATAGAATTATTAAGATGAGAAGTTCATACTTGAATTTCTGTGACTTTTCCTCTTCGTCCATTACCACCATCTTGATCTTCCCATTGCCAATCCACACCACGGATTACTCGAGCACCAGGAAATATACCACGGACAGTGATCTTTTTACTTTTACGTCGTGTTTCCATGCAAACTCTAGAGAAGAAACAATGGACACACATTATAAAATTTACTAAAGGTAAATATGTTTTAAGATACAATGTAATAATAAACCAACAGACTTGTCTCAAGTTTGACCTAAAAAAGGGGGCCAAGAAGTGTCTAAAACAAACAGCGTGTAACAACTTACATATTATATATCATCTTTTTAGATATATCTCTGTTTTTAAACATAAGTAAAATATAAGATTAACAAAATCTACTTTTAAATATAATGTAGTTTATAACAAAATTTACAAAACATTCAAACTGGTATTAATCTAAGAACATTAACAAATGATATAATTACATCTATAACATCAACACATTGTTATGTAATATATTGAATACCTTTCACTTCCAGGAGTTGTAATTCTATAAAATCTGTGTCTGAGATTATGTTTATCTGCATGGTAACACACAGAGCATAAATCATAGTTTGTACATTCAGCACATTTCCAACGAATTCCAAATATAGGTTGCTGTCTACAAGTGTCACACATAGTACCATCATGTTTAATACCTGAAATCAATTCAGGAGACAATATTGTACTGAAGTCTGAAAACAATTCATTTCAATCAGTGGGTAATATATAGTTGGTTACTTGGTATGTAAGCATTGGTGAGTTTAAAAATGTAAATAAATAGAACATGAAACAAATTTTTAAAAAAATAGCTTCTCACATTTATATGATAATGATAATAGGCAAGGACTTATATACATACATGGATTCGCAACTTCCGTATTAACAGTTTAAAGTAATCAAATCCCGCGATAATAAGACGTGAATCAACGGGAATACAAGCTATTGTTTACAAAAGCGAAAATACGAAAATATCCGTGATAATCCGAATGATAATAACAGCGAAAATGTCCGTGGTATCCCGAATGTTTAATCTTGGAGACGAATGGATTATAATAGATGTCCGCCATCTTGGAATTTAAAATGTTCGACTGATGCCTTTTTCGATGCTTATACTTAGACTTTGTGAATTATAAATGTATCTCAATATCTTTAAGGAATTTGTTGCATCCTTTACCAATTTCCCGTGCCCGATTGCCAGAGTTTTATTAGTATAATCAAATTCGTAAACACCCAAATACAGCTGTCGGACATTGCCGAGTATATAGCAATGCATTGTGGGATCGCCGAACGATATCGTTTGATCTATTTTTAGCAGTTGCGAATCCATGTATGTATATAAGTCTTTGTAATAGGTTAACAATACAGCATACATCCATTATATTCCAGCTAGCATGTATATATATATATACAGCAGCATCAATTAAACCAGTTACACATCATGACATGGACTATACTACACTGAACTGACTGTCTACTAGACAATGTCATTCAGTTGCATGTTAATGTCAAACCCAGACCAAGCCAATTAGAAGAACAAAATAAAAAGACATCATTATGTAGACCGTAATTTCACACAGACACAAGCATCTTGAAGAGTTTAAGACACTTAGAACTTAAAGAAGGGCTAATGCTTGAAATGGCTGTATTTTTTTTAGGGGAATTTATATCAAAAATAGGGGGAAAAGTATATTATTCTAGGAGGGGAATGGGCCCGAATTTCGGCCCCAAAAAACGTCAAATGAGGGCCCTGTACATGTATTTAGTAGCTTTAATAAAAAGTTAATGAAATATTCTGTATACACTTAGACTGACTTGTTATTAAGACCGACTTGCTATTAAAACCATTTTTTTCTCAGAATGCCAGTGGTCTTAATAGTGGAACTTTACTGTACTTTAATAAATGCATACTTATATTTTTAAGTTTATAATATCAATATGAAATATACAATATACAGGTGGTGAAATGTCAATTTCATTCGGAATCCAAAAATGCGGGTGAGACATCTCAAAGTGAAGTGTCTGGGAAGGAAACGCCTAGGAGGTGAAATGATGAAATGACAGCCTATCTCACAATTTGTAGTTCCTAAAGGATACATTTGAGACATGACAACCAGACAGCACATTACAATATATTCAATGTGGCTTACTTAAAATCTTCATGCAAAAAATCAAGTATGACCTGTTCAACATCAGCAATTAAAAAATAGGCAAGTGTTCAATTACAATTTACTGTCATTTTCTGACCATCAACTTATGACAGTTGATATTCTTTACCTGTAGGGGCACTGTCCAATATACGTAGGTCATAGGCACCAGCACATCGGTAATTTGCAGCTGTTCCGTTATCCCAAACAACAACTACTTCTTCTGGACTTTCAAAGTTTCTTACAGTGCCGATATGTCCCTCGCCACCGTCTTGTTTCCCCCACTTCCAATCAGGACCACGGATAACCCTGGCCCCGACGCCTTCCATCATATTGGCTCGAACGACCCTGTTGGATCCCGATGTGGAGGGTTCCATTACATTTAAATCCATATTTAGTATTTGGTTTGAGATTTCAGGAAGAAAATAAATCGAAAAATGTGGAAAATGTCATATTTGTGACAGGATGGTATTGTTGTCTCGTTTAGGCTCGTTAAAGACGAGATTTGGATGCGCTCGTTTATTTTTAATAAGTAAATGAGTATAGTTATTCGAAGAAACACGATTGTCTCCCTTGGAAATTAATTGCATGTAGTTTTATTTAGATCAATAAAACTGCCTACACGCTACGTGTAATTTTCCAAAAATTATATGACAGCACAGGCAATTGTTGTCATTTTCAAGCTCGAATAAATTAAAGTGGGAAATCTAAAAAAAAAATTGTAAAATAAAATTCAGAAAATTATCTGACACTGAAAAAGTGGAGTTAAAACATCTTTCTCAGGGAGTTGGTACACAGATGTATATATAGATGGAAACCACTCTGCATATTATACGAAGAATAATGTACCTGTACAATGTTTGCAGAGATTTTCACGCAGAAAATCATACTGTTTATATTAATTAGTAGCAAGAGACATTGCATGACAATGCGATATGCGCATTTTGTACACAAAAACGTACGTGAAAATTGCAACCTACGAAGCGGGGTAGTGTTCCAATAATGAGGCGTATGATTGTTTCATTAAAAAATAGTCGCTGAAATCTGGGCGCGATGTCTCCTTATTTTTCAATTTTCACAAGATAATGAAAGAGTAATAAATAGTCGGCTCAAAAGCACTTAGATGGCTTATGTTATATTGTTATTGTCTTACCGACTTTAAATATATCTTATCTTTTTAAATCCGAAAAAAATATCATCGAGGCACAAAATATACAGAGTGTATATGTGTCTTTATTAAAAAACATCCGCTAATTCATATCAGGTGATAATTGAGTTTTCGGTCCGATGAGCAGTCAAATTACTGCAAATACACTGTGTTAGTAAATATCTTATAAATGACATGTGTGCAGTGTGTATGTAAATAAGTTGTAAATGTAAAATCATGGTTTGTTATTGAATATAGAATATTTATATATTTTGTTTATATCGGTCTAAAAAAAAATCAGAAAAAAAATCAGTTACAATCATGACGAAATGGGGAGATAAACAGACGTTGCAGTATATATGATATAGGCGTAATTTATATGTTTCATTACACATTTAGTTAATGAAGTTAAATTTCCTCATCTTCAAACTCTGCTGGATTGTTAATAGCGAAATAATAGTTTGATCATTACAGACGAATGCGCAAACTTCATGATATGCGTAACAACTTTCAAGTTGCTCAAACCAGAATTAAAATGTGAATCAACCTCTCAACAACATAATTTTGCTACTCCCAAAGGGTGTTACTATGGAGTGGTTACACTATAACAAGAGGGCCAAGATGGCCCTATACCACTCACACGACAATCATTGTGTACTCATTAAAACATGCATTGTTTTTGACCCCAGATGACCCATGTTAGAACTTGTCCTGCACATATAAATATGACAAACATTCTGACAAGGTTTGGTGAAGATCCAATCAAAACCATGACAACTACAGCATAGACAATGTTTTCTTAAGATTAGACATTGTGACCTAATCATTGACCCCATATGACCCATGTTCGAATTTGTCTTACATATCATTAAGAAAAACATCCTGACAAGGTTAGGTGAAAATCCAATCAAAATGTGACGTCTACAGTGTTAATAAGGTTTTCCTAAGATTGATCTCGTGACCTAGTTTTTGACTCTAGGTGACCCAATTTTGAACTTGTCCCTAATGTCATTAAGACAAACAATTTGACGAAGGTTTGGCGATGATCCAATTAAAACATTTAGTCATCTAGAGCTTTAACAAGGTTTTTTTCCTAAGATTTGACCTGGTGACCTAGTTTTTTACCCTTACCCATGTTCGACCTTGACCCACATATTATAGAGGCAAACATTCTGACAAAGTTTGGTGAAGATCCAATCTGTGACATCTATGTACAGTGTTAACAAAGTTTTCCTAAGATTTAACTTAGCGACCTAGTTATTGACACATATGACCCATATTTGTACTTGACCGTTATATCATTAAAACAAACAATTTGACAAAGTTTGGGAAAGATCCAATTATAACTGTGAAATCTATAGTGTTTACGTTGTTTTTCATAAGTATTGACCTAGCGACCGCGAGTTTTTTACCCTAGATAGCCCATGTTCAAACTCGTTCAAGATATTATGAAGACAAACATTCTGACAAGGATTCATGATGATCCAATAAAATCAGTGACTTCTAGAGTGTTCACAAGGTTTCCCAGCAATTTGCCCTAGTGACCTAGTTTTTGACCGCACATAACCCATTATCAAACTTGACCTACATATTATTGAAATAAACATTCTGACAAAGTGTCATGAAGATCCAATAAAAACAGTGATTCATAGAGTGTTCACAAGGTTTTCCCTTATTTGGCCCTGGTGACATAGTTTTTGACCCCAAACGGCCCATTGTCGAACTCGTCCGAGATTTTGTCGATATTAACATTTTGACCGTTTTGCGAAAATTTAGCTAAAATGTGGCCCCTTGTGTGTTCACAAGGTTAAGTTTGACGACGCCATGCGCCGGACGAAGACTGATCACAAAAGCTCACCCTATATTCACCCTATATAAGCACAAGTGCTCATGTGAGCTAAAAACAGACTAAAATATATTGCACATTTGTATGAAATGTCTGACATATTTGTTGGCCTTTCGCAAAGATATAGCCAATAATTTATTTGTTTGTCCATTTCAGCCTATGAACATAAAAAGGACAATTCATATTCAAAATCTGATAAGGACTTGTCCTGGCAGAAGCAAAAGTTATCGAGTGTGTTCCACGAGGCTTAGATAGCAGAAGCTAAGGAAATTTGATACACAACCCAATTTATAATATCTTTAGGGAATCAAAAGAATCCAAGATCGCTAAATTGTGCCCAAGTGATGGGACAATCATGCACTACGTACGATGTTTGCCAACATTTTACAGACATATTTTAACACTGCAATGAGCTCTTAGTTTTAATTATCGCGCGAAAATTTTACAGTATAGTATAGGTCTTTGGCTACACAAGGGTGTTGTATATATGCAAATGCTATATATGCTATTCACTTTCCGACCATATAAAAAAACTCAGCAAGTCTTAAGATTTTTAAAGGTTCTCTCAAAGCTAATCTAATGAAAGAACACCATAATGAATTGGGATAATTATACGGTCTTTGTAAAACCGTCTGTGATGTTGCATGGTGTACCGATTTATGTGATATGTTTTTATGTTACACTTGAATGTTATCATGACGGTTGACTTTGAACGACTCATGTCCATGAGTTTCATTAAGACTATTCAATCAGACCAAATTTATTTATTAATATATATACATATTTTTTTATCTTTTGGACCCCCATTGGAAGTAATTAAGCCACATGACTTAAATGGGGTATCCATTGTTTCAGTACATTATTATATATTTTTAGGAAATTTTCTTTTTAAAACATGCTCAACATGTACAAATTTCTTTATCGTGACTTTTGTATGACTTCTATTTTAGATCATGCGTGTACTGATTCATGAAGAATAAATAAATAGCATCCCTGGCTTTACATTTTAACTAGCTGTACGATTTTCTGTTTTGTTTGTAAAGATGAGATCTAATTCAAATATGAGTTACTTATTAATACTAAATACTTATATATAAACATATAAGTCCTTGGTAATATTAGCGAAACTTACACCATTTTGTTATCGATCCAAATCCGGTGATAACCACGAACATGTTCCAATACAGGAAAAGGTTTAAAGTAACCAAGTCACTGTGCGATGGCGACTGCAAGTATGAAACACCAGAAAAAAACTTCCCTTAGACGATTGGCTGCTAAGAATTTTCTGGCAAATATATCTCTCGATGGAACACATAGTGATACGAATTATTTTTTTCACGTCTGGAAACGCCAGAAGCTTAAGAAGGAAGTGGATGACGAACTAGCTGATAGTGCAGTAGATACCGGACAGAAAAGGTCGGATAATCAGATTTCACATGAAGAATTGAGAGATTCAGATAATATGAAAAGTTCATCATTTGAAACCCCATCTAGACCACGATCACATACCATGTATCAGTTTCCTAAGGTTGACTTACTTGAAAATTGTGAAAAAGACAAATTTTTTGATAAAATAATTAACAAACGATGGAGGTAAATTTGTGTAATTTTGTGCTAGCTAGTCTAGTTACACTGCTTGTGGTCACCTCTTGTTTTAATGCACTTTCTACCATCAAATGTAATCAGAACATGTACTTAATACTTTCAAATTGCCTTGTTATAGATTATGTTAAATAGGCAGGTCGAATAGTTGGGTTGTTGCACATGGTGTGTGTCATAGAATATTTTACACTGGCACAATGTAAATTTTTGGGTAAGGTAATTTATACTAGTGGTACTAGGCTGTTCCTAGTGTAAATTAGTTCAATACTCTAATTTGTAGTCTGAATTGCTTTCATAAAATGGTAAATGGTTAAAAGCTATTTTGAAGACGTCATGTATTCTTATTAAATAATTTGTTCAACTTCTTAGCTGCATTTAAGAATTTTGCTACAGTTTTCACAGTCTTCACGCTAACCCTCTAGCCCACAGCCCGGGGCTAGTAAATTTCTATTCGGGCTAGCGAACTTTCTCAAAATTGTGTATTCGGGCTAGTGGTAAATTGTCTATTTTCAACTGTCAACTAATAGTTTGGGCTAGTGCTTTCAAAAAATTAGTTCGAACACTGTTTTCACACAGATATATTGGCAGAATGAAAACTGTTCAAGAGAATTATTCGCGAAGGCATCTAAGCTCCCTTTTGACCTTTCTTGGCATGACATATTAATTGTTCAGAAAAAATCCTCATTCTATTGGATGATTCTGAGGAAACTCTTACCTCCACTGGGTGAAATCTACCAGCGTAGAAAAATAAAGACCACGCCAACTCATAGCAAGTTTGCAAATTGTTTAATGTGTACTTCTTGTGGTTGTACAATTTGTAAAGTTAAAATGTACGAAAATTTATTCTTATATTGTTATTGTTATAAACATTCTTGACAATCATTCTACATTTATTTGAAATAATATACAGTAGATATGCGTAATTTATATAGCTGACCTTATATCAACATTTTAATGCAAGACCTAACTGGACTGCAAGCTGATAAGTGGTGTCCACACGGTACTACTGTATATAATGGCAATTTAGGAATTTAATAAAAATCATATTTTTGATTTCAACAGTGTTGATAACATCAAAGAAACTTCGCAAAGTTCTGTCTTTTTTAAGTTTTTAAAGACATTTCTTGTTAAAACTTTGCATGATCATAGCATATGATAATAGAAACTTTTTAAGCGAAAAAAAAGTTGGGTGTTATCATATGCTGTGATCATGCAAAGTTTAAAAAAATTCTCATGAACAGTTTTCATTCTGCCTATAATATGTCTATGTGAATACTGTAGCAAACTGTAGCAAACATCTTTAAATGACAAGTTGACTGTAAGTATTACACTTGTCTCTAATCCCTGATTCATATCTCTTCTTGGAGAATTTTTTTAACTAAACGTAGACGTTAGAGGAGCCCCTCTTCCCATTTGAAAATTTCTTTAAAATCATGCAGTTTTCCCAAAAATCCAAACTTACACCAGCTATTTTATTTCCCAAAACTGCAATTTTAGTGATAATTCTTCCCAAAATCAACAGGCTAAGGCCTCTTCCCATTGAAGAGAGAAAAAACACTGGGAATATATTTTTACTGATAAAAAGTGGACATTTCAGAAGTAACTGTTATATTTATAAACTTAGCTACTTAATTAAAATACATTGATTCATGAGCGGTACAAACAGTAAACATTGTTTTGACTCTTGTAATGTGAAGAAACAACAGACGAATATTTAATGTCTGTCTTATTCATACTCACTTTTGACATTAAGTGTTAGTTTATAATGTAAGCCATTGAGGTAAAATTGATATTGTTTCTTCCACTATGATCAGATACCATCATCTTTTATCAGTTACTAAACGCAAGGGTTTTGGGCTAATTTCATTGCGATATTCGGTCTTATTCCCAATTGAAAATAGTATCTTTTCCCCAATTCATAGACAAAAATTCCTAATTGAAACTTACCCCCCCCCCCCAAAAAAAACTAAAATCTTTGAAAACAAGTGATCTTTCACTGTAATAGAAGACTTGTAATCATTGAAACTTCCCATTATGCACAGTGATTGTTTGTGTTCATGTAAACTATGTATAATTGCAGTAATGCATATTTTCTCAATTTTAGCAAAACACTGCTGAAATTCCCAATCCCAAGAGTATAGGTCATGTTCCCAAAATACTAAAAAAATACCCTGAAACATTTTCTACACTTTCCTTCCTTGTTAGTTACTATATCCCTGTCTTCATGTCAAGTATCACAAAAAATTGGTTCAAATGGTATTTCTTCTTCTTGGAGATTTTAAGGTGTTTATGCTGATCATGGCCATGCTTTGGTCTTTGCAATTTTCCTCTTGTGTTTCTATATAGTCATATTTTTGCTGCTGATGCTTACCTAGATCATCTCAAAAATATATGTCCTCCAGAAGGATCTACTAGATTTACAGTGGCAATTTACATAATGAACAAATGTGCATAGTCTTAATATGTCAATAATGTTTTAATTAACATATAATTAACATATAATTAAGTAGTTTTCCTGTATTAAATCCTTATCAGTATGAAAATATAAGCAAGATTAATGACTTAAACTGCTAACCAAAATTTAAAAAAAAAAGAAAACAAATAACTACTGATGTTTACCAACACTTGGTGTATGCTTGCCTAACATTTCTTAACAATGGTACATAATAATATGTATACACAACATCTGTATATTCCCATGTTTATATAGACACACTATACCGTATTTTACTACCCTTCCTTACATGATACAATTCAACTGTGGGATATGTGGTATCTTCATAAGCAGTCAATTATTTTCTTTGAAAGAACTCACAGACAATGTTTGTTATAAATTATTATCATAAATTCATAGTGATTTAACAAGTTTTATTCATAGTTTATATGCATGCTATTTGTAAGTGCAATTACATCTCTTTGAGAGAAAATAATGTTACATTGTGTGATAAAAACTTCTTAAAAAAATTGTAAAGATGTTTCAGTGTTTGAGAACTTAAAGTTTTAATTTTGTTAAGACCTTGTGGCTTGTATAAAGCTTCTATATTAAATTGTAGGGCATCATCATGTTCTGGAGATGTGAGATCCAGCTTACGTCGACGTTTTGTCCAACTTCCAGTAGACCAAGTACCAAGTATTAGAGAAAATACAACTGAAAGACTAGGTAAGATTTATAATTACATGTAGTTGCTTACATGTATATTTGTTTTATTTCCTAAGGTGGAAAAGTTGTAAAACATGTTAAGTTACATGAAGTGCAAAACATACTTGTAATTCTTGTATTATCTGATAATTTCCTGAATTTCTTGCATAGATTTGGTCTGTATCAAATTCTTGATGTATTAATTTATGAAGACCAATTCATTCAAACTTTCAAAGCAGATATTTTAATCTGTAACTTGCATATCAGGAGTCTGACACCATTTCAATGGTATTTTATTACAATAAGGATAATAGAGATATTTCAGCTCTCTTTCTGGAAGTCAAAATTGATCGTACTAGGTTTTCAATCTTTATGATTCTCTGGTCGGTTATTTCAGTTCAATCTTCTCCACAGATTGGTGATACTGATCATAATTTCTTGATTGATGAATCATTTTGAGTTGTATTGTATCCATATATTTCTATTGTAAAAAATTTATTTTACATCTGACTAATCAGCACCAAATTGTTGATAAATATGCAATGTTCTAGAAAACAGAAATAATGTAAGTTTATGACAAGTCATTTCTTGCACACAAGAAATATAACTGAAATTCAGTTTACTATTTTGCTGGATTTTGTCATCAATGCTTGATTTCATTGAATGATTGATCAGTTTTATTTGATTTGCTAATGTAAAAAATAAAAATAAAAGATCAATGTATTTCTATGTTACATAAGAGTAGAGTTTTAAACATCAACTTTTTATTTCAGATCGATCAATAAGTCGGTATTCAAGTTCTGTATCTGGTGAGTCGTCAGATTCACACGACCATGATGTCAGATTTATATCACCAGATAGTAAGAGAAGGATCAAGCATGAAAGGTAACACATACAGATTATATGATATTGTTAGATTTGGTTCATGATTTTTGTTATGTCAACTGAACGGTATTATTCAATTAGAAATAATTGTTTAAAATTCTCTAGATCCCATTTATATTTCAACTTCAATAAGCTGGGGGCCTATGTGAACATAATTATGTACAACATATATTGTTGACATACTGTAGAACGCTTTAATTTCGCGAGGTCAAAATTTCGCGTTTTTTGTTAAAAATCAGCTGTTTTCTTTATTCGCGTATTTATGAATTCGCGACGTCGTCAGACAGGATTAAAGTGCGATCAAAGACACGCTGTTGTTGCTTTGGTATTTGTGTGTCACACCTTATCTGTTAGACATTTAAGTTGTGATTTATATCTAATAAAGTATAATAACAATAGATTGATAATAGTTTGGGGTTGTTGTGGAAGTTATGTTTTACAAACAGTAGGGAAGTGTGAAAAACTGTTACTAGTATGTTCAAACGATGTCAAAAATTGTTCAACAAACAAAAGTTTAGTAAAAGCAATATTATAAAAAATAGAATGCAAACATTAAAGGTATATGTTTATTGTTAATATTTTGCTTTCATCAGATTAACTAAACTGATTATTCTACAATACAATACTAATAGTGACTTAAGTTGTGTATTTTCGGACATACTCATTTTTGAATATATAAAACTCAATATTTATTCGCGATATTTATGAATTTGCGAGGTATTCGATTCATGAATATTAGCGAAAATAAAACTAACGCGAATAAAACCAGTTCTACAGTACCTGTGAACAAAGGTCACCCTTGGGAAAGATAAAATGTGGTCTTTATTGACAGGTGGCCTTTATTCAGAGGTTAATTTGTACTAAATAATAATGGTTTATAATTGATTGACTTTTATTTGGAGGTAGCCACTAACACAGGTTTGACTGAATAAAGATATATGTTTATCTTAATTGGATGTATAATTAAAATACTTGTGATAGATGGCATCTATAATAGTTGTCTCACAAACTTGTCTGCTCTCTAAGTTGGCCAATTCCCATTCATTTTTTTACCAAATGAGGACAAACTATTAAGTGTATTATGTATTGACCAAGTATGATGACCAGCAAAGTTAACCTTGGCACTCCTGAATTATGGCCCTTGGTTCAGTAAAAAATACATTTATTTGTTCCCATCCAGTAATCTCCAGATAATTTTAATGGGCACATTTTGTGACATTCTTGTAGTATTCTATAGATTATGAAACTTATTTTTATTGTAACATCCTCATTTTATTTTTACTGACCATGTATGGTCATGCATTATTAGCTCAACTATTATAGATGTTATTATTATCTTTGTGTTGGTGTTACAGTAAGCAGTTTCAATGATTCTGAACTCTGACAATATTGCAAACTTTGCCCCCTCTTGTCTAAGAAAATCTGTGAACTTATAGTACTGATATCTTAGCAGCAACTAGACTTCAACTCTGCTTAAATGTTAGACATGATAAAATGACCGTGTATGGTTAAATCTAATCACTTTTTATTTGATACTGCTCCTTTTTTGTACTTTTCATGAATGTTACTTTCAGATAAGTATTTCTTATAGTTGAGCATGTTGTCATTCAAAAACTCTTGATCTGTCTGTAACTTGAATAGGAAACAAACAATCTGTATATTAAGCAATGTATTGAATGCAAGAATGCACACTAGGTTACTTGAAACAGAATGCTGGGAAAATATTTCCTATGGTTGATACTTGTGGTTGCCAGAGTTTATCCTCAAAGGAAGTTCTTAAGAGGTGGATACATACTGGTAATTTATTATATGAATTAAGTCTGTGTTTGAATCAATGTTTTATTTTATTGTTACCAAAACATAGTTACAAAATGTATATGGTAAAGATTGACAGTATCCTGTCTAATTAGTGTTGCTATTATTAGGGGTCTCATTGTTACACAGCAGGACAATTAAGGATAGATTTTATTATTAGATACTTGTATCAGGCGATATTATGCCATATATATTGCCTCATTTTAGAAGAAAAGATCAGCATATGTACATGATTGAGATAAAACATACAGGAGATAGTGGTTCATTGATTTTTCTGTGTCTGTAGTTTTGTTGAAATTCATTTTAATTGGAACAAGGAAGAGCTGATTGATTGTTTTTTATGCCTGTGTTGTATACGCTCTGAGGTTGAAATATATGTGATTATCATTGCTTGATAGCATTCTAGGATTTTATCCAACTATTCTGCTGTAAGTGCTCTGATGGTAGGGTTCTGTTCAACAATAAATTCTGGGTATTGTACGGAGTAATTTCCACTGAGAGTTTTGTTAGAGTTTATGATTCTCATTTATTGCTGCTGTATACAAGCATTGTGACTTGTTTATATGGTCATGCAGCAGTGACACAGAAGTATTAATTTGGAATGAATATGTTTGTGTAAATGTTAATCCTAGAGAATTCAGATTGTTGTCAACTGATGATGATCACATTGTAAAAAAAAATGTTACCGGTAATAAAATTAAAATCAACTGAAATATATCCGAATGTCATACTATATGCATATTGGTTGAAGTCATAAACATTGCACTTCACAGCTGGTGGTTCTTATTTGAAATAATAATTCTTGTTGTTTTTTCTCAAGACATTTACAATTGTGGTGAACTTCAATATCTAATGTGGATAAAATCAGAGATCTTAAGGAACTCTGCAATATGATACTAGTACATTTATTAATTTATCTCTATTTTTGTTCGCTGATTCTATTTATTTTGAAATACATGTTTTGTTTGAGTTTTTATTTTAGTTATGGTTTCCGTTTAAAGAATATTTTATTCTTATTTAGGGGCCTCAGTCATTGCCCAGTGGTTAGTGTGCTGGACTTATAACCTGGCAATCAGGGTTCAAATCTAGGTCATGATACAAAATTTACATAACTTTCATGATTTTATAAATTTCTTTGAATTAGTAATTCTTTTGAAGAGCAATGAGCTGAAGATATATTTTACATGATAATAGAACTTTTTTGTATTCTCTTTCAAAGACAACAAAATCTAAATGTCCTTTTGAAATAACTTGTAAAAATATTTTAGATAATATGTTCTGTTGGATTGACACAAAATCATGTACATTCAAAAGGATGTTTTTGATTAAGCTTAATTCTGTGTTCAAAGTAATCTTTTAAACTTATTATAAAAGATTTTTTTTTTTTTAAATGTACACTAGTCTCTTTGATAACAGTGTGTTGATTTTTCTTAAATAACTTATGCTATTTGAGAGAGTATCGAATACATATGATAAAGATTTTTTAATTAGATACTCCAGTGCAATGTTAGATGAATAAAAACAGATTCATGCAATGTGGAAGACTTTAGATGATTTAGTTAATGCATTGATTATCACTCTTCTCTTAAATGTAATCTTCTTTTAATTGGAAAATTGTGTACTGCAAAAATGAGAGAAATTACTGATGAAATTATTGTTACTGTAAAAGTTTTGAACAAAATACCAGTGTTTGAACTTTTTTCTGAGCCTGTTTTGACCATGTGACCATAGACTGATGTTTATACCAGGCCTCGAGGATATAAAACTTGAGAACAGTCTCTGAGCTCGAATCTCTATTCCATTAGCCAAGTGTTATGGTTGAAATGCAAGAGTTGATTAATGTATAAATATACATGCATGTTTAAATCAGTTAAGCTGACAGACTGATGTATCACTAATAACATTACGTCTGATCATAATTAACCTAGAAACTTCAAAAGACAAGATATGAGATTTTAGCTTAGGGATTGATCATAAGTTTTATAACCTATTGTTGAGAGGTGCCATATTGCAGTTTGATATTATTCATGTGTTGGTTGCAGAGATATCGTGTACTATTTCAGGAATATTTCTTAAACTTATCATACAAAAACGTGTTTCTATCTGATGATGTTATAAACATTCTCACAGTTGGTTAGGTGTTTATATCTTAGTTTGTTTTATATAAATTGACAGGTGATGATTTTCTCTTCTGTAGGTTATTGATTGTTTCCAACAGAAAGTCTCCCATTGTTGTATCATCTACTCTACCATACGGGAAGAAGAACATTCCGGGAAGGTGAGTGATGTGTATTGATTATGAATTGTTGACAAACTCACAGTTTGTGTTAAATCTAACAGTGTATAGTGGATCTTGTAAATTTGTTTGTTTGTTTATTTATTGCAACAAACTGTTGGTTGTGAATGATTATTGACTCAGTACTGTAAAAAAGTCAACTTTGTTCTGATAATATTCAATACCCCGTACACAAACCTTTGTACTTTTGTATGACTACTTCTTCTAGAAAATTAAAGTAAAAGTTTGTTATCTGTTTAGCGATAATTATCTATGTATTTTAAATAATTATTTTATGTGAGTAAAAAATTGTTTTTGTTTTAGAATTTGGTTTGTGTGTTAAGATATTCCATTATGTCAAGAGTTGTACTAAACACTGAAAACTGTATGAAATCCAAAATGTCAAAGTTTTTTTCAAGTTTTTGTCCTAGTGTCTATGTACATTTAGTAAGTTATCTTAAACATATCTTTCGTGCCTTTAAATGACTTTTTATACAAAACTTCAAGTAGGATTTTTAATTTTAATTTAGTGTATTTCAAAACAAGTCTTGTTTATAGATCATAACGTGAACACTGAGGTAATATCTGCATTTTTCTATGTATAATATTGAAATTAAATTTAAAAAAACCTTTCAGGCATGAGTTTCATGAAGACATACCATCAGTGATCAGTATGCACAGGACTCGTCACCCATCTGGTACACGCTCTATTAGTTCACAAGAGGATATGTTTCTGCTGGGACAAAAACTTGCTCGTGGAGATGATGCTCCTGTAAGAAAATGTTTGAATATTTTATTACCTATCAGATTTTTGTCTTGATGGCAATATAATTATGCTTCTTATGATTCTTAAGTCGAGGGTTCAACGCAACAGTGTCGTAACTCATATTGAAATAAGAACAAGTTACGACTGTGTTGCGCTGAGCCCTCGAAGTCTTACATAGTCACCCATTACCGTACAACTATGTCCCATTAGTCAGTGACAGTGTCTGTTAATTTATCTGTTATTTAACAGCCCATTTGACTGCTACAGTCATTTCACAGTCATTCAGAGAGAGGGGAGACTTTTAATAGTTTTCCTGGTTCTTTATCCTGCTCGATGTAGTGCACTGATACAAGCCTCGCCCTTTTAATTGTGATTTTCTAGACACAGTTCTTGGCTTGGTAGATGGGATGGGGGACACTGAAAAGCGTCCCTGAGAAATTCGAAAGGCGGAGCCAAATAATCAAACCCACAGGCTTTCATTTAGTAGTCCAATACGCTACCACTCGACCATCTATCATTTTATACTTCATGTCAATGAATGAACTGTCAAGTTTCTCTTAAGGAAATTATTTCCTTGTATAAACTAATTTACAGAATATTAAATCGCACTGTAGAAGCCAAGTAATTTTCCATAATTTCTGTCTTGAAAATCTTTATAACGTTATGCATTGTGAAAGAACCAATTAAGCCTGCATTGTTGTGCAGGAAACAATATCTGGGGTTGATTTATTGTAAAATTTTCACACAAAGAAGTGTTTAGTTATGTTGCCGTCTAATTATTGGATAGACGTATGATGTGTATAATTATATTTACTGAAGATAGCACACTCCCTGAGTATTTATTACAAATCTGGTTATATTTTCACTATCATTATAGATAAAAGACATCATTTCAGCAGTATCATGTTTCATCAGTTAATATTTTCTAGAAACTTGATGTTATTAAAGCGTCAACATTAAACACATGACAGGGATTTGTTCTTTGTAATTGTGCCAATATTGTGTTATTTATCAACAATGGACTTTATAAAATTATAAAAAAAAAAAAATGGACTTATAAAAAACACATTTAACATCAAATTATGATATCAGAACATACATACAGCTAAAACTAATGGATGATAATACATTTATCAGAGAATATAGGAAAGAACAAAACAAACACATTGAACTAAGATGAATACAACATAGACAGTAACACTAAAAGTAACATACTTATATTACTAATTCATAATTACTGCAGTAGTCATAAAAATAATAATATAAAAGTGATACATATTATAAGTCAGTATATGAAATTTGTATAACCTACTGATGGTAGCCTATTTGCTTATTAGTTACATTATTTTATATGTAAACATTCAGTAGTTCTAAAGATGTAAATGACTGTTATGTAACTTACGAACCAAAAGAGAATAGGGTTATCTTTGCTCAACCATCTGTCAATTATAGCAGTTTATGATTACTTGAGTTATGGAGTTGGTTGTGTCTGACAGAAAATCTGGAAGGAAAACTTTACCTATGATACATCCTTAAACATGTTCTGTTCTGTTCTATTCTTAAACATGGTAATTTTATTGCTATTTGCATTTCCAGGATATTTCATACAGCGAATTGTTGGAACCTTCAAAAAAGACGAAAGAGTTGAGACGTACACTCTCTGAATCGCGACTGAATGGTCACGATGCTAGTTCAGGTGTGTCATCTATTGATATTGTCTTGCATGATTATCTGTCCACTGACTGTTGCTTTCATCTGTTCTTTTGAAAAAGATCAAATTTAGGATTCTTGTTCAGAATAATAGCATTTTACAATGTTCGAGTTTGTTGCTTTATAGTAAGGATGTTTAGGCTTTAGTTTGCATTCTTCAGTTCTTCATTTAATTTTGAAGAAGGGAGTCTGCATGATAAGTGCAATTTTTACTTAATTAGTATTTAATTGGCTTGAAAATAGGATCAAAGCTTTACTTGGCAGTTTCATCCTGTTTTAGGTGAAAACTATTTTATGAAATTCTCAATTAATTCCAACCAATTAATTTTCTTAAGTGTCAGAACTATTGTTTTTACTCTGTGTGAACAGTATTTTTATTGTGTGTCGTAATATTATCTTACACTCTGATATACTGACTGTTACTTCTCCGGTCTGTTGTCTCCACTGTACACTTCTCTTACCAGTAGTTACATGGACTTTATTTAATTTTATTGGAAGTTTAAGATGATACAATTAATTGTGGTTGACTTGTGATTTTGTTTGTTTTTGTTCAAGTTATGATGTCTGAAAACGTGTGTTTTGTAAGTTTGCAGTATAAGTTTTCCCTTGTTTGGTTTCCCTTAAATTTTCTTTATTTGAAGTTCCCCAATATTGTATGAACTGCACTTAATTAATGTATCAAAATTATTCATAGCATTATAAAGAATCTGGCTTGATAAGAAAATTGTCATTTATTGAGAAGCAGGTTTTTTTTATGATCAGTTAGCAGTCATATTAATACATTTTACATATTTTTGGTAATTTTAGATGTATGTTATTAAAAGTATTTTTGAGATATTTATGTAATTCTTCAGTTATACATTTACTTATACATTATAATTTTATCCTACATGAGATGAGCTTATTGTATTTTGGTTTGCTCGCAGTATTATACTAATTAAGCTTGTTGTATAAAAGCAAGCATTAGATATCATGTCACTTGCATTGAGGTCTCAATCAGGGTTCTCACTAGACATCAGAAGTCGAGGGTCAAACATGACCCTTGGCTGAAAATAATTTGAAGAGTCAGTGAATATTTACTTTCAGTGTAATAGTAAATTCTGAAGAGTCAGAAGCTTTATTTGGCTAATATCGAAGAGTCAAAATGCCATTTTAAGGGTCAAATGAGAGCCCTGTCAATACTTTTGTTTCTTACACATGTGTGGTTGTATTTCTTATTAAAGAATAGATATTTTCATGCATGACTATAACTAAATTCTACAGGTCGAACCTATACTAGAAGTGTTTCAGAGGACCCTCGCCTTTTTTCTGCCCGTGGTTCTATAGTATCGTCAAACCTTTATAAAGGTATTTTTCTGTTTTATAAAGCATGCTAGCTGTCTGTGTTTTCCTGTGTATGAACCTTTACCTTTGTAATATTTATCCAAGATTTCATCAGCATAGACTAAGTGTGCTTACTGTATAGGCTTCTTGTCTTTGTGTTTTTAATAAGGTTCTCTTTGGTATTTGGTACTTCATTTAATGTCTGTAACATTCCAGTCTGTTTCTACAGCAACTCTAATACATGTATATATAACGTACATAATTGCAACACAATAAAACTAGTGCTATATTCTGGCATGTTATATATTTAATATTTTTTGCTACATTTTTCTACATAGTAGATTTTGCTATAAATGAACTAAATGATCACAATTACACATACTTCCTATATGAATAGTAGCCTCACTATGTTTATAGTACAAATCAATTTTATACCACCATTTAACCTTAATCTCATATACACTTCAACATCATCATTTTGTTTTATTTTTTTATTGATGATTCACAGTTTTTATTGAATTATTGCAGTGTGTGATGTATATAATATTTCATATTTAATTTTTTCTGGTTTTGTGTTGATCGGTTGACATACATCATTATATCATCAGTTCTGTTCTACTTGTATATAAGAAATATTACATAGACAGATCACTTCATTCTATTGTCACTGATAATGTTACACTTTGGCCCACTTATTTCAATGCTCAAAAGTATGCTTTTATTGATAAATTTATTCATCATTTCTCTGATAGTAAAGATAACATTATTTATATAAATTCAATATCCAATTTGAGTCATTTTATGTATTTTGTTGAGAATCCATTATTCCATCCATGTACATTCGTTAGATTTGATTGGTGTGTAACAAACTTGACATAAATTTCCTGATTTTACACTTTATACTCAACAGAATATAAAGTACCAATAAGCCAAAATATAAAATCTATAGAGAACAGAAGAAGATGTTTATCTTTATCTTTCTTATTGTTTTTTTTCTTCTGTAAGATGTGAAAATAGTTGTTTACAAATGATACTGCTGAGTGGTATCGAATCTAGATCCTTTATACAATTATGTACAAAAAATTTGTATGTCACAATATGAAATGAAATGTAGTTTAATAACTTCTAACCAGCTTATATTTATGCTACAAGTACTCACTACTCAGAATATACAATAATCTGCCTTGATATGAGTCCTACACAAAATTATGAAGATATTAGATTTGATTTTCGTAAAAAACAATGTGTCAAATACAAATAAATTTAAAGAATCTTTCTGATGATTTTTTAGCAGGATTAGCCACTATTTTCATATTCGTGCTAAAACCCACTCATAATTTATTCAGCAAAATGGAATTGTCACCCCTCTTTATATGGGTGGGGTGCATTTATGATAAATATGATAATTGACTTTAGTATACATCAAAGTATATACTGGTATCTATTTTATAAGTGTGATTAAAATTGCCTGCACATTTTTATTTATAGATTAGTTCATTCACCCCCCCCCCCCCCCCCCTAAATTGCGAATCTCTCTGCAACTAGAAAATGTATTAACTTATTTTACCCTATTATTATGCTACCTCTATTATCTTTATCATCAAATTTATATTATTTCTGCTGTGTCAGCTAATTTTATTCATCACTTGTGATACTACTGGTAGTTGCTTTTTGACAGCTCATTTAGTTTCAGACTAAATTTAACTATTTTAATGAACTGTTTATAATTTCTGATGAAAAGCATGTTAACTTACCTAGTATTTACATATATCAGGATACAGTACTAATACTTGCATGTGTGGATTATGTGAATGTAAATTAACATTTTTATCATTTAGTTGAGTACTTGCCATATTTCATGTTGGACACTTGAAAGTTTGATCATACATATACTGGTACATGTATTCTATGATTTGGTTGTGTTTTAAAAGTATTTGTGACTATCTCTTCTTTATTCAGAAAATGATACATAGAGACATCAGTTCCCATATTAATTTTACACTGTAATGATAGGACATCATCAGCTTATAACTAGAAATTAATAGCATAGGAGTAAATGGCTTTATTGGAAACTGAACAATAGTTCAGCTTTCCATAGCCCTCACTCGCTGGGCACGCATGAATTTTATGTGGACCAAAGTACTATGTTTTTCTACATCAGCCATGTAATTGTTAAACTAGTTCCCATTCCATGTTGCAGTGCAAGTCTATGTAAGTTCAGTTTCCATGACTACTTTCAGTACTTTGATTTGTATAAACAGTCCAACCTGTACTATAAATCACCTTCGAACAGAGACCAACTTACTGGTGCTCTATAGGTTATTATTCCACAAACAAAGTTTGATAGGGGTTATATTGGAGTCACTCTGTCGGTTGGGCGGGCGGCAGTTGGTTGGTCTGTCCTCCGTTCGCATACAATATTACAAGTTTGTAGAGCAAACTTCTTCCACATTCCTTAATTGATTGCAATGAAAGTTAAAATATGTCATCACCATGGAGTGTAGATGTGCAAGACACACTTTTCATGTCCAGTACTCCACTCTTTCCACAGTTATCAATATGAAATGTAGATGTGCAAGACACAATTTTCATGCCAAGTGATCCACTCATTCCAGAGTTATGTGCCTTGAACTTAGCCATATAGTGTACTATCACATTCTTATTGCCAAAGCGGCGGTGGGGGTATTAGTCACTTCTGTGACAAAGCACTAGTTTAGTTCTGTTTGCTTGTATTAGAATGACTGGTCTCTTGGAATTGTGTTTAATCTACTGGTGTAAGTGTAGACACTTTGAATAGTAGACTAACTGATTTTTGATGATAATTTAATGTTATTTCACTGTGACTGAAAATACTATACAGATCTTATTTATTTTGATTTGACTACTGAATTGTTGTATTCAAAATTACTGACTGACATTTGTGTGTAACTTTATAATTATAAGGTTCCAATTGCTTTCATGATGTGATTTAATAGAATTCTCTGAACATAATTAGTTTATTGCTTTGTGATTCATCTCTGGATTTGTTGCAAGTACATGTATTACATTCAAGAACATCTATAAAATGAGTTTGTTCATAAAATACAAGAAAATGTACAGTAGTCATCATTGTACCACAGGTACAGATGTCAATGTTCTTTAGTATCCTGATTTTTATGTGGCATTATATTTTTAACTATTATTCCGAATTGCAGATATTGTGTAGTGTTATATTCAATATTCTTGTCAAAAGAGTTACCCAGTCATACTGATGTTGATATGGTCTAGAATAAGTTTATTGCTCAAATCCTTAATGATTTAATATTTGTTGTGTACCTTGCAAGTTACTGGTACTTCATCAAACAAGTTTATAAAATCTTCAAATATTTATTGAATATGTTTGTTAATATGTAGATTTTTTGGCAATAGTTGAACACAAGATGACTGGCTAATTATTTTGACTTGACACTGTATCATGTCATGTATTTCGTACTGATTGTATAATTTTATTTAGGTATTTGTATAATGTGTTGATTTCATTTTTTTGTAAAGCATCTGTTTCCACACTCCAGATCATGATCATGCAAGTATTTTGAATGGTTTTATTACAAAACTTGATCTTAGTGTACTTATGTTGTTTCAGTAGTTGAGGAGGAAGATGAATCAACCTATGACCCCAATCTTCTAGATGACCCAGAGTTACAGTCAGGTGGTTACAGGACAGTTCTGAATTTCTCTTCCTATATGGTATGTTATCATTTATATGATCTTTCAAATGTTTCATATGTTATGTTCCTTCGATAAATGACAGTTCATCCTGTTTGCTATCACTGTGCTTGCATTTTCTAACAAAAAGTGAATTATCTAACGAAAAGTGCATTATCTAACAAAAAGTGATTCAACTGGAAGTAGGTTACTTTTGCATGTCAGGTCTAAATACCCACACATGTACCCAAGTTTTCTCCCAGATAATGACTATGGTATTATTTACAGCTGCAGTGGACTTTATGGATTTATGTTGTATATATTTCAGACATCTGTGATAGACTATGTCAAACCATCAACATTGAAGAAAGAACTTAATGAAAAGTTTAAAGAGAAGTTTCCCAATATTCAACTAACACTCACAAAATTTAGGAGGTATTATAATACATACTGCACTGTATATATACATTTCCACGCTGATTTAGACTTCTCCAGTTTTAAATATTCATATAAACATTATATTTTGAAGAAATGTTGGATTGAAAAACTTTTCTACATTCATGCCAAAGAAAGCCTATTATCTAATAATGTAATGCCCAGTACCTCTCTAATTATTCTCAGATGTTGATAGCAATTATAACTAAATTTTATCATTTAGAATAGAATTATAAGTTGTTATTTGTTAATTACATGTAGCATTGTCCTTAATAAATGTCATGCATTTTTTATCAAAGTGCAATATTTTTTTTTCAGTTTGAAAAAAGAGATGAGAAATATAGGCCATGTAAAGGTATGCAATAATTTGATCTAAAAATAATTATTGAAAGAAAGGATGCACTGTCCTGTAAGTGCTTAACAATAGAATTTTCGGTCACCTTAAAAACATTTTGATGTACTGTTCTCTTTATATGAAATGTGGGCAGTAATAGTATTTAGTTTGTTTTATTTTCAGATTATTTTATTAGCTCGGCTGTTTTCAAAGTAAAGGTCAAGTTATTGTGATCACTGCGTCTTCTGAGTTGTCTGTGTAAAAACTTAAATGTAGCTTTTGTTTATTCTAAATGCATTTCATTATAAAGTTTTCATTATTTCAGTGCAATATAGACTTATGGACAGTTGCCCAAGCTTATGTATTCTTTGAAAAACTAATTCTTAAGGTAAGAAAGAGATAGTAGCTACTGATATTATATATATATCGTCTTACCTTGTACACAAAACATTGTTGATTGGTTTAGCCAGGTCACATGCTGACATATTTTCTGGTATTATGTCAGTACTTTGCAATTAAAATCCAGTCAGTAATCATAATTTCATAATAAACATAAAAAACCAATATAAAAATTTGGTAAATTGATTTATGAATGATACTCAGTAAGATAAATTTATTACATGGTTTCTTACTGACCTGTTATGGTATGACACAGGGTCAGTATATTAATACAGGGATCAAGCTATAGCCCAATATTTATTTACAGACCTTGCTTCGCACAATATCTAGTCAGTCAGAAATTGTACAACTAATAATGTAAGTAACTAATGTCAATGGAGATGAATATAAAAATTAACGTTTTCTTATTGCTTTTCACATTAAATTTGCTCATCTCATGATCTTAAGTGCTGTAGCAATGATGCATCAGGATATTACATTCTCTGTGTTATTTTACCTGTTTTAGATGTTGATCTCAAAGCAGAATCGTAAACTATGTGCTGGTGCTTGTCTTATGTTATCAGCAAAACTTAATGATATTAAAGGGACAGAACTCTCCAAACTTCTTGATGTAAGTCCATTAACAGTTATCTTTCTTTACAACTTGTGTGGTGTTACACTGCAAATTAACAATTTTATGCCCCCGCCATTTGAAATGTTGGAAGGGCATAAAGTGTTTACCCTGTGCGATGGAGTGTCCGTCCCTGCATTCAGCCTTCCGACACATTTCTAGTCTAATTTTGTTGTTATAAGTTGATAGGTTATCTAAATTTAAGTGATGATAAACATTCACTTTGTCTACGCTATTCTCTCAGTCACAAGTGAGGAAGAATCCTAATCAATAGAAATAAACCATATCAAATAATTGTTTCATTTACGTTTAATGTATTACATAATATCATCATGTATTTGAAGTATACACATTATTGTTCTGTTATTCTATTTCAGCAAATAGAGGATGATTTCAGACTTCATAGGAAGGAAATGTTGACTTATGAGTTTGCTACTTTAGTTGCATTAGAGTTCTCCCTTCTGATTGCTGACAGTGAAATCTATCCACATTACCAGAGACTACTTTATCAATCTTGATAGTTCTATATACTAGTGTTTACATGTTAGTGCTGACAGTTCAAATGTCTACATGTTAGTGCTTCACTAACCTGGTTTATTATTGCGATTGTAGATCATCAGGCATGTGGTGATCTAATCCGATAGACAAGTCGGGGCCAATAATTCACTGATACAACCATGATTCTATCACATTTCATGATGTTATCATCTTAGAATTTATTATTGTAACATCATACTTAATTCTGGTCACAGACACTGATACATTTTAATAAACAATGAACAATAGGAAAAAGTGAGAAGAATAACAGAAACAACTAAAATATATGCTGAACAGTAGTCACACTTTAATTCAAGTTTTTGGCGTGTACTTGTATTAACAATAGTTGTGATTGTGAGGTAACAGAGAGGTAACGGACCACTAAAACTATGGATGTATTACATTCTGGTCAACTGAATTATACTCATCAGGAGGGGTAACTTACCACTAAAACTATATGGATGTATTATATATATTATGATACATTCTGGTATACTGAATTATACTCATCAGGAGAGGTAACATACCACTAAAACTATATGGATGTATTATATATATTATGATATATTCTGGTATACTGACTGAATTATACTCATCAGGAGAGGTAACATACCACTAAAACTATATGGATGTATTATATATATTATGATATATTCTGGTATACTGAATTATACTCATCAGGAGAGGTAACATACCACTAAAACTATATGGGTGTATTATATATATTATGATACATTCTGGTCAACTGAATTATACTCATCAGGAGAGGTAACATACCACTAAAACTATATGGATGTATTAGATATATTATGATACATTCTGGTCAACTGTATTATACTCATCAGGAGGGGTAACTTACCACTAAAACTATATGGATGTATTATATATTATGATATATTCTGGTATATTGTATTATACTCATCAGGAGGGGTAACATACCACTAAAACTATATGGATGTATTATATCGTCAGAGGTCCTAACTGCGCCAATGTCCTAACTGCGCCATCTATCTTGTTTTTATCGTAGTCTCGTGACATTTTACCGCACGCGCCAGTGACCGTGTGAATTTTTTTCTATGACGTAATAGATAAACGAGGATGAATATTTGTGTGAAAATACGATTCAAATATATAAATAATTCCATTTCATTTCACTCAACTGTTTTTATGTGTTTTTTCTTAATTCAAAATGGTTTCCACGAAGAATGTTCCTTTTATGCACAAATTATTGGAGTAAAAATGTCTGGAACGCACCGTTTGCAATGTTTCCTGTTGCATCAATAAAAGTCACGTGACCATAATCGTATTTTAAGGCTGTGCCTATTCTTATTATTACTTGTTTTATCCCTTGTAGATGTTAAGCTTGGTAAGTGATTTGAATCCGTATTTTTATTCTCAATTGTCTCCCGGAACATACAAAGATCAAGAAAATATTTCAATGATGCACTCATTCAAGCATTGTTATAGGAGGAAGGCGTGGACGTAGATAAAAATATGAAAGTAGAGAAATACAACTTAAAAATATGGGTTAATTAAATTACAGTGCTCAAATTGGAGAAGTATGGAGAGGTGACACATTTTTTTCAGTCCTCACTGTATACAGGAGGAATAAACTATGTTTAAAGCTACTCATAACCAATAAAATAGTTTTATAAGTTGAAAAATGCATTGTTTTAAGTAAATTTGTTCAAAAACCTATTAACATGAATGACCTTGCCTAAATTATTGTAAATGTCAAGACGTCACTCACACATGGCGCAGTTAGGACCAAAAATATGGTGGTATTATATTTGATTCACAATGTGTTTTATGTTACTTTGTAGTAGAAACATATTTATGATGAGGGATTTTTCTTGGTATTGAAGTAAATTGGTTTTATTTAAGTGGTTAGTAAATAGTTTCTATTATATGTAGTGTATTGATGTAGCATTTCACAGCTAAAGCTTAGATTGGCGCAGTTTGGGCACTCGAGGATATATATTATGATATATTCTGGTATATTGTATTATACTCATCAGGAGGGGTAACATACCACTAAAACTATATGGATGTATTATATATATTATGATATATTCTGGTATACTGAATTATACTCGTTAGGAGAGGTAACACACCACTAAAATACAGTCTATATATTCTGATGAGTTCTGTCTTTTCTGGTATATTTTACTGATCTCAAATTATCAGTGTTGTATTTTTTCCAGATTGTTCTTTAATCAACTTTTTGATACTGGTTAGTTTATTTAGATACCTACCTTGTAGTTTCTACATCTGTTGATGATTTTAAGTCAACTTAGTTATTATCATATGGATCTTTGATTTTTATTTTTCGGTATTTTTATGTTGTTAATCGCATTAATTTCTTGTTAATTATTTATAGAATCGCTCAACTTGTTTTTTTTATATTTATTTTTATACATCCATTTTGACGGGATGTGTTATGGGAACACCTGTAGTGATCAAGTATGTCATGTATTGTCTACATTAGTTAAACACTCTCTAAGTTGAGCAGTTTTCATTCAATCTTCTCCAAACTGTTCAAAATGTTTATGGGCTCAATATCTCGGCCAAGAAAAATCACCTAAAAAATGCTTGCTTTCTTGAATTATTGCCCTAGATTCAGCAAATATGATGGAAAAGAACTTGTCCACCCTCTATAATTAAGAGATCCCATCACATCTTCACTAGCTAATTTTGACTGTCATATCTTGTGACAGTTTGGCAGTTTTATTATGAAGTGATAAATTCATTAAGGTATTCCATCCCTAATACTGTACTTTTCTAACCCATCAGCTCAATGCTACACAAAAATTTTAATATCACAAAAATTATATTGCCCGAATATCGTTATTTCCTATAGTTACCTTAGATTCATCAAATTATTTTACGACATATTCTAAAAAATTGCATCTAATTGCATCTTTTACCATGAGTTTTCATTGAAATTAATGTTCTTTTTTCTGTAATCATTAAAAAATTGACTAGTCACATAAGACTTCAATGCAAATTTAAGTGGAAATAACTCGAAGAAATGTCATTGTCTTTGAAAAATCTCATGGTAAATCATTTTCTGTCATGGTAACCTATAAAAATTTGGAACATTTCCAAAATCAATCTGCCCCATTTTGAGGTAATACTTTATGGGGTTAGGATCCTAATACCTTAATTGTGTAAATGATAAAATTGGTTAACATAATGCTACTGTACATGTCAATGTTTAC
This sequence comes from Lutraria lutraria, assembly GCA_964023205.1. NCBI lineage: Eukaryota > Metazoa > Mollusca > Bivalvia > Venerida > Mactridae > Lutraria > Lutraria lutraria. The sequence goes on from OZ026838.1 coordinate 11,165,305, forward strand.
CAGACATTTCAAATTTGTATGTCAGAATGCGGTATAGTGTGTATTTAAAATGGCAAGTTAGGTCTTTGTACATATTTGTATGGAACTTAACTCTAAAATAAATGTAACATTGTTGTAAACTAAGTCATATAAGAAGTCAGTTTGTTTTCAGTCAAATCTTGTGGTATTACATTAACTTTTTATCAATGTATAAATTATAGATACTTCCATGTTAAATGTTATGACATATTTTATTGTGTTATTTTATTGTGATGTGCAATGGAGTAACAGGTTGTTACGTTATGTTGTTGATGTAAAATAATGAAAGAATAAATTGAAGAATCCCGAGTATTTTTTGTTATGATTTCCATCTTCCATCTTTTATGATTTTCCATCTTTTATGATTTTCCATCTTCCATCTTTTATGATTTTCCAGCTTTTATGATTTTCCAGCTTTTATGATTTTCCATCTTCCATCTTTTATGATTTTCCATCTTTTATGATTTTCCATCTTCCATCTTTTATGATTTTCCAGCTTTTATGATTTTCCAGCTTTTATGATTTTTCATCTTCCAGCTTTTATTATTTTCCATCTTCCATCTTTTATGATTTTCCATCTGTAGCTTATGTGATTTTCCACTTTCCAGCTTTTATGATTTTCCATCTTCGAGCTTTTATCATCTTCCATCTTTTATGATTTTTCATCTTCCAGCTTTTATTATTTTCCATCTTCCAGCTTTTATTATTTTCCATCTGTAGCTTATGTGATTTTCCACTTTCCAGCTTTTATGATTTTCCATCTTCCATCTTTTATCATCTTCCAGCTTTTATGATTTTTCATCTTCCAGCTTTTATTATTTTCCAGCTTTAGCTTATGTGATTTTCCATCTTCCAGCTTATGTGATTTTCCATCTTCCAGCTTCTATGATTTTCCATCTTTTATGATTTTCCATCTTCCATCTTTTGTTGGTATATCAGTCTGCTTACTTTTTCTTCACAAATATTCTCCTAATAAAATACTTGGCCTATTTCAGTGAGGTCAGTACATGATGTGGGATCACAACTACAATGGATCAGTTAATTCTGGACTGGGTCTCATTATTCAACACCTGTTATTGTATAACTATTTGAGAACTAGAAAAATCAAGAAAAAGTAGTATCATAGTTTACAAAAATTGTTTGCACTTAGTAGCTTAGGAACTGGTTAAAACTGCAAGTATGTTCTCCACTGTGACAGTCTTCAACTCCATCACAGCTGATGGTTGAAACTGAATATGTCAGGAATTTAAACAAGAAATATTTTCTAAAAAAGATAATCGGCTTGTCTACAGTAGAAAATTCTTAGAAAACACAGTGGATTTTCTCATGTATTCATATTGGCTGAAAACTGAAATGACGCAGACTCCAGAGTGAGATGTACTTTGTGACATTCTCGAGCACACTAACAGTTAAGGCTATAAACAAAAAATATTGAGTTTATTGCTAAAAGTATGCAAAGTATTTTTTGGTTAATTAGATTATAATTATGTAATATATTTATCTTATTTACTGTATGTAAATTATAATTAGTATAAATTTTCATGGTTGAAACGTTTTGATGTTTAAATGTGGTTGTATTGATGTTTTTTCGGCTTTTATCATTGCATTATTTTCAAAGGAGCAAAACAAATAATTACGGATTCTGCCCTAAAAATTTGTAACAACAACGTTTTTAACCTATGAGAAAACTCCTACTTCAGCTGAAGTTTTTCTATCAAACATTTTCATTGGTTACAAATGTAGGTCAAAAGCAATATTAGACCAGCAAGCCAAAAAAGGGTTACATTCAAATTATTGGAAATAGTGTGTTTACTATTGTCAGCAGAAACGCGGACTTCAACATGCCACCAATGTTAAGATCTGAATTATAGAACACTAGTACATGATTGTCTATATATTTGTCTGTTTGAGCTTTTAGTCATCAGTATTAAAACATATGTGGCATCAACCACAGATCTGATTTTTTCTGATATCAGCAGAAGTACAATACAAAGTCCATATCCATCTCCACAAAAACAAAAAACATTACCAATAATTGGATTACTTCTACTTACATTCTTCATCATAATTCGAACAGTTGTCAATTTGTGTTATATATCATCGCATATTCAATATCATTGAGTGCTACACAGTTTCGAAGTCTTTGATTTGACATGGTAAAAGACAGCTGGACCTTGGTTGTTTAGAATTGTTAAAACTGTGACAGACTTAGAGTTGAGTCAGCCACCTCTTTTTATGACAATAAATAAATGAGCAAAGCTGGCGAGACAATTTATCAGTGGTAGACTAAACATAAACTCCAACCTTCACATCTATACTAGAAGGTCATTATTCTGATAAAATGTTTGTGGTTCTTAGTCTACCCACTTCAAAAATGTATTTTACGTGTTGTGTGCAATGTCATGTGTCATGGATTATTTCTTGTGGACCCAGAGTCTGCAAATTGCGAAAAAAATTCAATGACAGATAATAAAATCTCGAGAGAGACATTAGTTTTGCAGCTGAAGAAAAGTGTTTTTAAAAATCAATTCTCTCCTCTCAGCTAATGAATGATTTTCTTCTTCAAAATTGGACAATTTTGTGATCCGTAACAAGGGTTGGTCAATCAATGTCAACTTAATGCGAGTCAGTGCGCGATTTTAGCGTGATGTTCCTCTTACAACAATACATCGTTTCCGCATTAGTAGTTTCGTTCTTTTATAGACAAAATCTACGACCTTCGAATTTTCACATCGTCGTGGGCGCCACTGATCAATCATGCTGCGTGTTATCCCCTTTCCGTGTTATTTAAGACGATTTGTCCGCAGCATCGTTATTTTTTAGTGTATAAGAACAAATTCGATATATTCAGTGAAGGAAGGAATTATTTCGCACGGAGGGCACATAAAATAGTTACGGTCTAATATCTATGTTGGAAAAGGGAGCAGAATGAGTTGTCCAAGTTTCAAGCCAGTACTTGTCTGCTTTCAGCTACACGTCTCGTAGCTGAATAATATAATAATTATAAGATTTAAAGTACTCTCCTTTTTATTGTTTTCCTGTTATTCTTGTTTGTTTGTTTGTTTACTTTTGTAAGCATATAAGAACGAAATTTGCCGTGTACGATAATGTCCCGTTTACAAAATATAATGTAAGTACAGAGCAGCATCCCTACAACAGCCACCAATAGGAAGGACAAAAATGACTGTTGTAAGCAGGTGGCTATTGTTGAGAGAGTGAAAATAGAGTAAAACGTCAATTTGGTTTGCTGGTATACTGACTGTAACAAGAAGGTGGCTGTTGTTGAGAGAGTGAAAAAAGAGAAAAACGTCAATTTGGGTTACTAGTATACTGGCTGTAACAGCTAGGGCTCTATTCATACAAAATATAGTATATGTAGGTCTGTAATGACTTGATATGTCAAACTGAATCATCGAGTTACATCACCATTCTTGTTCTCATTCTGTCTAGTTAACATAAACCAAGAAATTATAGATCCACATTATTGTCAATATCCGTATACTCAGTGTCTGCCAATATAATACAATTGTTGGGAAATGGAGGCGTAATTCATGGATTGAATTAAGGTATTACTGAAAAACCCTAGAGAAAACCCAATACACATAGTGATAATTGATAAATTTGGCATTTGTGACTGTAGAATAGATTTGTGTATCTCAGTGACAAATTGAGACATCACTATACAATGATGTATTATTCTTCAAATCACGTACAGAAAGTGGGCCATCTGATCATTTTTGTTGGTTTCGTCTTGTGGTACAGGTACGTGTTATAATTACCAAAGACCTATACATGTATATATATTGGCCCTACTAGATACAATGTGCAGTATAGGTCTTTGTAAAAACCTTAGTGTCACTCACGGTTTTAACATTTGTACATGCATTTAAATAGATATTAAACTGTCTCGACTGGCACTAACATTTTGGTATATTTAAAAAAAAATTATTTTACAATGATAAGGGAGTGGTAAATTAAATCATTTAATGAAGTTTTATTAAACTATTGATGTAACAAATGAGTACCTGAAACCATTGTTACTGCGCGACTGTTTGTTCACATCTTCGGAGAAATCTGGCTGTTATAATTAAAGATACGCTACATGTACGTATAGATATAGATATCATAATAACTTCACCATTAAGCCAGCTTACGCCCCCTATTGTACCTAATAAATTTATCCACAGAGGATAAAAGTCTATTTACACCATATGATTATTGTAGACACATTTTATATATTCATCCTAAATGGTTATCAATGTCTGTACTAGTATTACTTCCATTTAAGGATAAGACTTTATTTAATCTTACTTTGTACGTACACCATATTTGGTAAGATACTGGGAGTTACCACACTATATTTCGCCTTATTAAGAGATATGATACAGTACGTGAGTACAACGTACGTCATATAATTGCTGATACTACTGTCTGTAGTAGATCAATTGCTTGAGAATTCCTTACATATGTAATATAACTTTGTGTTTTACATGAAAAATATAAAAACATCATTTCTGTATGTGTAATTAATTCAAGTTCACAATACGAAGCTTACTTGTCGACGCAAGGAGACTCCCTTGACACAATAAAATTATCAGTTTTTGTCGCCACAACAGCCAGGGTAATTTAGCGACTTCTATATGAAGACCCCAGGCGTAAACCTCGGAAGAATCAAAAACCTTTATCAAGTTAGCTCGGCATGTGAAATGTGTTCCAAGTTGCGACCAAGCAGGCCCCACAATACAATTATAAAAGTTTGTGGCACTCATTGAAAATGTATTACTTTGATAATTATAAGCAAAACAAACAACAGATACAAGAGCATCAATTAATCACCTTCCGTATCTTAAATTCCTGCAGAAATATGTGAGTAAAGGAATCTGAGATCGAAGCTTTAAAACCGTTATTTTATGTAAACACATGCTGATTTATCTAATCCTCATCCTGTTATCCGTATCTGAGACAAACAATCATCTATAAACTTACATAGCCTTGATTTATTTACATGTTATTTATAATTATGACTACACGATAAACTCATGTTCCTCATGGATGGTAATTTGTCTAGCTGACATTGTATTAACTAATGCATTCACTCTACTGTATTAGAACAACGTGTGCTTAATGTACTGAAGAAATCTTCAATGCCGTATCCACGAATAATAAACTTCATAGTGCTTTGAGGAACGTTGTATTGAAATATCGTCAACTTCTCCAACCAAGTCATCGTTTATAACACAAACCACTAAAAGCAAAAAAACGTTGATTGCTTCAAAATAATGAAATTTGTGCCATTCATCAAATAATTCATTTATTTGGTCATATAATTTGATGAATGAATTCAAAGCATTGCATGAATTTTTTGCTTATTTAAAAATACATTCGCTTCAGTTTGTAGTTTAGTGCAACCAGCGCTTAGATGCTGCGAGATGAGAATCGAATACTGCACGCTAAAGTACCATAATTTCGTGCAATGTTGCAATGAATTTCTCAAACTAACCGTTTAATGTTGATTCCCTTTCACACTATCATGCATCCATTCAATCTACAGACACATTTGATATGCGGACATCAAATATTGAACAGATAACAGGTCATGGACAGATCGATAGACTAAGTGATTCTAATTATGGAAATGGATGTTAACTACTTACAATCACGTCATAGAACTATTATTATTATCAAAACAAACAATACGTTTTTACTTTCAAACATTAGCAACATCATTAACATTTCATTGAAATTTTGCAGAACGTAATTATGTATATCCCAGTTTTAAATTTTAGATTAAATTTCAACATCGCAAATATCGTGTTCAGTCATAAAATTATAACACTATTCATTGGTGCATATCTATATTAATTGAACAAGTTTGCACTGAAGAACAGTAAACTATAAAATAAACTCGTACGGATGGTATCTTACATGTATTATGGAGCAACAAAGGAATCCCAAAGATAATGATAGGAGTTAGTGAACAATGGCTAAAGTATATACATGTACATGTACAAGAACTAAACTGTCATTCGCCTATCTTCACTTTTGCGTCTATACACGTGTGTCTCATGGTATGCGACACTCTTGCATGAAACGAATATCTAACGATGACAGAAGTGATCGCTATATAACACACCGATAACCAAAGTCTTTATTCGTTATTCTTACACAAGCGGGCAATATTTGCTAGTAATTACAACAGACATTTCACATTTCCTGATCTTGAAACAAATCTTAAGTATAAATTGGAAATCTCAGTTTGAATAAATACAACCTTGATGAATATTTATATCTTTGTTGAGTCGAAGACTAAACACAAACATTACACCATGTGACGATCTATGATTGACTTCTCAGGCATTTAGTGATTTTCGGTAAAGCGATATTTAAATGACTTGATATGGACGTTTTGAACAACATCGCCGTCAAGAGACTGGTGTGTTTATCTGCTTACAACAGTGACTACATGTCTACATAACATTAGGCCTACTCTATAACAAAACTCTCTCATAGAACATAATTATTTACTTCATGAGAAGAACATCTTTATACCTTACACAAATCAGGAAGTGTTGGACGTGAATCAAACCGGTTCAATTCAATGTGAATTCTTTCATCCAAGACAGATACGTAGATTTTGGCGATCCCAGCGGAGACAACATGTAACTCGTATCTTATTTAAAGAAGCATAATTATATTTTAAGGTCTTGATCAAACTCAATCAGGAAACAAATAAGACTGTGCAGGATCCATATACAATAGTTCTAACCATTGGAATGTCATAAGGGAAGCCACATGATTGCCAGAAGGGTATTAGCAACAGCTTCTAGTTCACCACAATTTACTTTGAATCGATGTTGGCAACCTATCTTACAGAGAGGTAACCAAGCGAATCTTGTATTAATGTACCTATCATGAGCTGCCTAATTGAAATTCATTCCTGCGGCGAATCATCTTCACGATGCACAAGAGGTCATGTATTGTGATTCTGTACTGCAGAAAAGACCAGAATAGAAATGAAAATATACACTGTGTTTATATCATCACTTTGCCCACAGTCTACGTGGAGCCACGTGTCAGAACATCACCATACGATGCCAAATCTTGGCTCTTTCAAGTCCCTTTACATTTGAAGTTACTAGTAAGTTACAATAAACGTTTCTACACCTGCTTCGTCTATATAGTATGACAAGTTGTTCAACAGAAAACACTGTACGTTATCTGACTTCTTTTAAAAAGACAGAAGGTATGTTTTCAAAGAGAGTTTGTCCCGTTTACTTCAATACTGTTGTGCTCTGTTGGAAAGGCTTTTTCGTTGGAAACGGGTCCCCTGCCGAATAAATGACCAGCTGTTGCTTTGCCATTTGACTCAGGATAAACGACTTGACTTTTGTCTGTTAATCAATCCCACGAACAATGAATTGCTTAATCGTTCAGTATATCTTGAATGTACTGTTCTTATATCTAGCTTAAGCTGTCTGCTATTTTGGCATTCTATTGGTACGCTGTGTATTTTTTACATTACAATATGCAGAACGAACGGCATGCTTAATTTAGTCATTCTTGCTGAAGTAAGCGCTTTTATAATGACATTTCGTATAGGGAAATATTTCCTAGAAAATCCTACAGAATATTAATAAGAATCCAACGCAGTCATCTCTAAAGAGTTCGACAAGGAAGGATCGTAAAATATCAAATAAGCAATGTTCGTATGTTTTTTATGATTCTATTCTCGAAGGATGGAACAATTTAACTCATCAATACGAACACTTGTAATTGAACACGACCCTTGAGAACAGGGCGGTTTGGAATCTATGTGATATTCGGAACATCATCATAGACTATGAACGCCAATACATAAAATGTTGTCAACGAAACTGTTGATATTCTTTCATGCATATCAGCGAACATTAGATTTAAACTATTCGAATACAACACTCTCATATATTTATTATATGCTCTGGCTTTAGCACGTCAAACTGATACAGTGATAGAGCAAATACAATGATGTAGAGTAGGTGGGTATCTGTGTTAAGAATTTAAGATGTCCTCAGATCAACTCTCGTCACGTGATTCCTGAACTTCCGGTATTTTTTCCGAATACGTAATTAGTCAAGCTATCACGTATAATGATCAGCATGTTGGCTGGTTCTGTTTATTATCACTATGATGTATATTGACAGGGTGTGCAAGACTCAGCTGTTCGATTATTATATGAATAGATTATCACCCGATAGGTCCAGACTACATACATCTCGGTATGTACAAACAGCGACACCCACTGTACATACTTCAGTTTGAGTTCATATCACCAATCTGTCTATTGTGGAATATGTAAATAAGACATGCACGCTAAACACGAGATAGCCTGCTTACAGCAAGTGCCTGTTTTTAGTTATTAACTAATTAATTTTGTGGTTATTTCATTATATTTTAATCATGTAAAATTTGTAAACATATTGTTTGTGTAAGGAAATTAATTAAAAGATTATAACGTACAAATGCACACGTAAACAAACATTGACATTTAGTATGTCCATTAAGTGGGCGCGCAAGTACCAAACAGTACTGGAAGTACATGTGGTGTTTGCAAAATACATTAAACAAAATAATTATAAGTTTAATTGGTCTTTCAAACATTACCATGAAATCTGTATTGTACTTGGCATAAAATCCGCATCACGAATCATGAAACGTAACAAATGAGTTGTGACAATGTAAGAACGAATTATAGAATGAAATTAATATATTCATGATTTTTGATAAAGAATGTAAATGTGAAAATAAAGAAGACATCACTTTTGTTATAACTGAATTTCTAAATTCTGTTCTGTTATTATGTTCTATTTACTCTGTTTCATTGTTTTCCAATGATAGATCAGTTATATACGGTGTCCGGGTCACCTATAATCAGTATCACTGGATAATCGGCTTCTGCTCATCTGTAGGGAAAGTCGACATTTTTTTCAAATTTGATCGATTACTGGCTATCAGTTTGGTATAGAAATACCACAGTGTATCATAATGAACGTTGAAATTACATTTCATGTAATTAAATACCTGAGATAAAAGTGACCGCATCATGGATGATAACTCTATATAGAGACTCAGTCGTGATATGTTGTTAAACTATGATTGTATTTTATTAATGCATGCAGCGATCGTGTAGCTGGTCTAACCAATGCTTCTGGGTATATGCGACATCAGCTCTTACAATCAGAAGTGGGGAGAACCATACATTGTATGGTTTATTATCTACAATTCAGTGACTAAATCACCTGACTTCAATGATCGAACAGTATTCACACCTAAACAACATCCGTCAAGCATGATAAATGTCTCATGTCCTGGTGAACAAACGTTCGTATCCCCGGAGCTTCTCTTCAAAGGTTTACGAGAATAAGACTGACGGCTTTATTCTACACAGATCTAATATGAACTAACGACTCTCTCTCTATATACAATCTGTAATGATTGCTTCTGCTAGCAAATTGTAGTAAAACCTCGCCAAGAAACAAAACGTAAACACATATGGATAAAAACAAAAAATGCTCAGTTTATCGAACTCCTCGAAATATTGACGCACTACGATATAATGATGTTTAGAATACACGAGTGAATTTTAAATCAAATTCGGTTTTTCCTGACAGACCATCATTTTCAAATTCAATGTCTAAAACTTATTTCAATTTGATATTTTGTCACGACAAACCAGTCTATAGATGACGAAGATATAAATCCGCGCCGTCACGGTAAGCTTAAAATAGTACTAGTAAGTAAGTTCACTTTATTTGTAAGAGGTAAAATCTTGCAATTCAATTTGAACAGTCGTGCGTATTTCTATGAAAATGAAAAAAGGCATAATGACAATTACGCTGTCTGGTGTTGGTGAAAAACTCTTCGCACCTAGCAATTAATTAGCCGCGGCTCTAAATCAAATTGCATCATTAGATTTACTTGAAAGGATTTTGCCCCAGAGATATGAGGCAAACGGATTAATTAGATAATAATACCGCGCAATACTTTGGCTGATGGATGTTTGTAAATTGCTTTTTGTTTTATTAGATACAATTTGTTTGATTGGTTGATGTTGAAACAATACAGAGCCTCGTTTTCATCTAAGCTTTTTGTTTAAATAAAAAAACTTATGTACCTCAGGGAATCTTAATGTTCATATTTCTATACAAACTGTATTGTGTACATAAGCTTGGCGTGCCCGAGTAACAACAAGTTGTATGAATCAAATCATTGGCAACTGTGCTGTTAAGCTGTTAACCATTAAGTTAATTATATTCTAATGAAAATAACCATTTTAGTTTTATAGATTTGTGGCTTATTTTCGATTTGCGACTTGTGATATCCTGTGTCGCGTGAAATTGTCTCTGACGTTTAAGGCAATATACTCTTTAGATAGACAGGGAGTTGACAGCGAGGGGTTCTTTAGATTGACAATGGACATTCTTTAGATTGACATTTGATGTTCTTTATATTGACAATGGGTGTTTCTTTATATTGACAATGGGTGTTCTTTAGACGGACAATGATAGTTCTTTAGATTGACATTGTGTGTTCTTTAGATTGACAATGGGTGTTCTTTAGATTGAAAATGGGTGTTTCTTTAGATTGACAATGGGTGTTTCTTTAGATTGACAATGGGTGTTTCTTTATATTGACAATGGGTTTTTCTTTAGATTGGCAATGGGTGTTCTTTAGATTGAAAATGGGTGTTCTTTAGATTGAAAATGGGTGTTTCTTTAGATTGACAATGGGTGTTTCTTTATATTGACAATGGGTTTTTCTTTAGATTGGCAATGGGTGTTCTTTAGATTGACAATGGACATTCTTTAGATTGACATTTGATGTTCTTTATATTGACAATGGGTGTTTCTTTAGATTGACAATGGGTTTATCTTTAGATTGACAATGGGTGATTCTTTAGATTGAAAATGGGTGTTTCTTTAGATTGACAATGGGTGTTTCTTTAGATTGACAATGGGTGTTTCTTTAGATTGACAATGGGTTTTTCTTTAGATTGAAAATGGGTGTTTCTTTAGATTGACAATGGGTGTTTCTTTAGATTGACAATGATAGTTCTTTAGATTGACATTGGGTGTTCTTTAGATTGACAATGGGTGTTTCTTTAGATTGACAATGGGTGTTTCTTTAGATTGACAATGGGTTTTTCTTTAGATTGGCAATGGGTTTTTCTTTAGATTGAAAATGGGTGTTTCTTTATATTGACAATAGGTGTTTCTTTAGATTGACAATGATAGTTCTTTAGATTGACATTGGGTGTTCTTTAGATTGACAATGGGTGTTTCTTTAGATTGACAATGGGTTTTTCTTTAGATTGGCAATGGGTTTTTCTTTAGATTGAAAATGGGTGTTTCTTTATATTGACAATAGGTGTTTCTTTAGATTGGCAATGGGTGTTCTTTAGATTGACATTTGATGTTCTTTAGATTGACAATGGGTGTTTCTTTATATTGACAATGGGTGTTCTTTAGATTGACAATGGGTGTTCTTTAGATTGACAATGGGTGTTTCTTTATATTGACATTGGGTGTTTTTTATATTGACAATGGGTGTTTCTTTAGATTGACAATGGGTGTTCTTTAGATTGACATTGGGTGTTCTTTAGATTGACAATGGGTGTTTCTTTAGATTGACAATGGGTGTTTCTTTAGATTGACAATGGGTTTTTCTTTAGATTGGCAATGGGTTTTTCTTTAGATTGAAAATGGGTGTTTCTTTATATTGACAATAGGTGTTTCTTTAGATTGACAATGATAGTTCTTTAGATTGACATTGGGTGTTCTTTAGATTGACAATGGGTGTTTCTTTAGATTGACAATGGGTTTTTCTTTAGATTGGCAATGGGTTTTTCTTTAGATTGAAAATGGGTGTTTCTTTATATTGACAATAGGTGTTTCTTTAGATTGGCAATGGGTGTTCTTTAGATTGACATTTGATGTTCTTTAGATTGACAATGGGTGTTTCTTTATATTGACAATGGGTGTTCTTTAGATTGACAATGGGTGTTCTTTAGATTGACAATGGGTGTTTCTTTATATTGACATTGGGTGTTTTTTATATTGACAATGGGTGTTTCTTTAGATTGACAATGGGTGTTCTTTAGATTGACAATGGGTGTTCTTTAGATTGACATTTGATGTTCTTTATATTGAAAATGGGTGTTTCTTTAGATTGACATTGGGTGTTCTTTAGATTGACAATGGGTTTTTCTTTAGATTGGCAATGGGTGTTTCTTTAGATTGGCAATGGGTTTTTCTTTAGACGGACGATGGTAGTTCTATTAGATGGGCGATGGTAGTTCTTTAGATTGACGTTGTGTGTTCTTTAGATTGACATTAGGTGTTTCTTAAGATTGGCAATGGGTGTTCTTTAGATTGACATTTGATGTTCTTTATATTGACAATGGGTGTTTCTTTATATTGACAATGGGTGTTCTTTAGACGGACAATGATAGTTCTTTAGATTGACATTGTGTGTTCTTAAGATTGACAATGGGTGTTCTTTAGATTGAAAATGGGTGTTTCTTTAGATTGACATTGGATGTTCTTTAGATTGACAATGGGTTTTTCTTTAGACGGACGATGGTAGTTCTATTAGATGGGCGATGGTAGTTCTTTAGATTGACGTTGTGTGTTCTTTAGATTGACATTGGGTGTTTCTTTAGATTGACAATGGATGTTTCTTTAGATTGACAATGGGTGTTTCTTTAGACGGACGATGGTAGTTCTATTAGATGGGCCATGGTAGTTCTTTAGATTGACATTGTGTGTTCTTTAGATTGACATTGAGTGTTCTTTAAATTGACAATGGGTGTTCTTTAGATTGACATTGTGTGTTCTTTAGATTGACATTGTGTGTTCTTTAGATTGACATTGTGTGTTCTTTAGATTGACATTGTGTGTTCTTTAGATTGACATTGTGTGTTCTTTAGATTGACATTGGGTGTTCTTTAGATTGGCATTGTGTGTTCTTTAGATTGACATTGTTTGTTCTTTAGATTGACATTGTGTGTTCTTTAGATTGACATTGTGTGTTCTTTAGATTGGCATTGTGTGTTCTTTAGATTGACATTGGGTGTTCTTTAGATTGACATTGTGTGTTCTTTAGATTGACATTGTGTGTTCTTTAGATTGACATTTGATGTTCTTTAGATTGACATTGGGTGTTCTTTAGATTGACAATGGGTGTTTCTTTAGATTGACAATGGGTGTTCTTTAGATTGACAATGGGTTTTTCTTTAGATTGGCAATGGGTGTTTCTTTAGATTGGCAATGGGTTTTTCTTTAGATTGACAATGGGTGTTTCTTTAGATTGGCAATGGGTGTTTCTTTAGATTGGCAATGGGTTTTTCTTTAGATTGACAATGGGTGTTTCTTTAGATTGACAATGGGTGTTTCTTTAGATTGGCAATGGGTTTTTCTTTAGATTGACAATGGGTTTTTCTTTAGATTGACAATGGGTGTTTCTTTAGATTGGCAATGGGTGTTTCTTTAGATTGGCAATGGGTTTTTCTTTAGATTGACAATGGGTTTTTCTTTAGATTGACAATGGGTGTTTCTTTAGATTGACAATGGGTGTTTTTTAGATTGGCAATGGGTTTTTCTTTAGATTGGCAATGGGTGTTTCTTTAGATTGGCAATGGGTTTTTCTTTAGATTGGCAATGGGTGTTTCTTTAGATTGGCAATGGGTTTTTCTTTAGACGGACGATGGTAGTTCTATTAGATGGGCGATGGTAGTTCTTTAGATTGACGTTGTGTGTTCTTTAGATTGACAATGGGTGTTCTTTAGATTGAGTTTATATTAGATGGGCGATGGTATGTTTTTAGGGACTGTTTAGATTGATACTATTGCGTTCTTTAGAGGGATAAAGGACATTTTAGGTGGATAATGCGGTACTGATTATGTCGACTTTGGGGCATTTTTAGGTTGATCATGAAAACTGCTTTAGGTGGACAATGATGGATTCGACTGATTGATTTTAAGATAATTTTTAGATGGATTATCGGTGGTTGTGTCAAAAGGTAACGGGACATTCTGTGGTGATGATTATAAAATATATCATTTGTGCTATTGAACAACACAACTTTCCCTTCACAAAGAATTTGTTAAAACTATTTTATCATTCGTGGAACTATTGTTATGATAACATTCCGAAGCATTCCTTTTAACGATGTTAACAAATATCCGTTTGATATTTGTACACAACGAACTTTTAATATACTCTCAGACTATCTTAATTGTGATCATGTACAAGAAAGGTCTGAACTTACTTTTACCACAATCGTATGTAGTCGATTTTATTGAGCATATATTTTCTCGGCTAAAGACTTAAACTTGTCTAAGAAGAAGATTATTTGTAACCTTTTTTGTATTTATATTCACAAACCACTTCTTAAAGCAGTTTCATTCATAAGATTTATTTTATGTTAGTTACATAAAGTAGTAGCTGTCTGTAAGCTGTGCAGTATTTTGTCGTTACAGAACCACAGAGAGAAAGTAGCAACTTTCCGTAAATAGTTCAGGTCGTAGTTATCCTTATTTATTTTCATTCTCGAAACCTCTGTGACATCAAACCACTTCTAGAATGAATCCCACAAGTCTTCATTTGTAGCGATCTTCTACTCGAGTAATGTTTGCTTGTAATGATTTGGTTAACCGATGCTTCACATTCCTGAAATTGGAATAAATCTGGAGCTTATTGGATCTCACAGACTGAATAGATATGTAACAATTGTCAATTTATAGTTTGTAGAGAGAAACAAAAGCACCATTAGTTCAGGTAACAGCGTGTATTTGTACGCATTCGTTTTCGTACTGTAACCTTGTTACAGAAATTGTATATTACGATGTCTTCTCTTTACTGACTTACATTTGTGGAATGGAATCATATTAAGAAACCCAAGTGGTACAAAACTATTTTGACAACAAGCATACAAACAGTACTTCTATTTATGATAACAAACTAGGTCTACAGGCCAATCTATGTCTCTACAATATTCAAATGTCAATTACGAATATCTTGTTGTAAATCAAAATTGACACGTTGCACGTGAAGTATGATTTATGTTCCTTTGATCCAATTTAAGATACTAGTGTTTTAAAATTTGCTATTAAATGACGTTGATTGATACAAGCGTTTGTAAATTTGCTGTTAAATAACGTTAATTTCTGCGCTTTGATGTAATTGCATTTCTGAAGAGGGATTATCAGACCAGAATCTTGCTCGAGATGTCAGAAGCATTTCTGGTATTTAATCTTCTCAATTATTTCACGGTATCGCTGTTCTGAACATTTTTCATTCATTAAGAATAATAGGAAGACATCTACCTGTTGATGTAATGCCTTCTGGAAGAATGATGTTCAGTCTCTTATGTCTGCCACTTAACTTAATCAAAGCACTGAGTGTACTGTCAGGAACGAAGTTTACATGTGCTAGATAAAACCAGCCTTAAAAAGTTAAAGGCCTGTCCCTGTCGAGAATTTGATGAACAGTTCACGAAATATTCATCAGTTTATTCATGAATTGTTCATGAATTTATTCATGACCTACAAATTGGACATGAAGTTCATAAACAAATTCCATGAACTAATTTATGAACCTTAGGTAGTCTTTATAAAAAATGTGTTTTTCATTAGGTTCATGAATTATTGATGAATTGTTTTGATGAACCTTTGATGAACTTTTATTAACAATTCATGAAACTTCCTGAACGGATCATAAACTTATTATGTTCATGAACAGTTAAATTTCATGAATTGTTCACGGACTTCAGTTGATGAACAGTTCCTGAAACTTAGGTTCATGAACTGTTGATGAGTTATATTGATGAAACTTCGATTAACTTTGATGAACAATTATGAAACTTCATAAACTGTTCATGAAACTTCATAAACTGTTTATGAACATAATAAGTTCATGAACAAATTCTCAACAGGGGTGTTATCTTAATTATGAATTAGAATTTGAGGGTCAAGTACTAGCATATAGTCTTGAAAAAATGTACATCTTTAGGCCAATTAACCACAATTGTCAAGGAAAAGCTACACCCTAAAAGTCATGACATACATTGAGAAATTACTAATTGAATACCCAAACAAATTCAGTACCTTCAGCGCTTTGTTTTGTATACACACATTGAACAGTATAAACCGTCTATACTGAACTTCTGACGTAAACTCTCTACACTGACAATGTGGCACTACTTTCTTTTGTGAATGAATCTATTTCCAGTATGTAGTAAATCTTGTCACCAGGACAGATTATGAATGAACTTTAGTGTGGATGAATACTTAATTATTATACTTGTTAGTTTTACAGTTTAAATTGCTTTCAAAATCTACATAATCCTGCAATACATCTCCAACTTTTATAAAAATTGCAAAGTCTGCAATGTATTCTTATACAACAAGTGGTACTATTTTTCAACGCGGATGAGAGGCGTCACTGTTTTGTCGCTACAAAAAAATGGTGTATACCTAATTGAACTTCGTTCCTAAAAATAAATAGGTATCATAGCGAACAATAAACATATGCTTGAGAATTACAAGCCGACTTTGATAATACGATGCTGGTAATGCACGGCACAAAATATGCTCGTATTTGGTGATAACTGTATAGTTCACTTCCTTATTTAAAATTTTGACCATATTTTTACTTAATTAACCCACATTTGTGGTGGTTTAATGCTGTGCTTATTATATATTAAAATAATTCTAAATTGCATGCTTTACCTTTTTATTCACAAACAATAAAAACAAACTTTAAATTAACACCGAAATTAACATCTGATATTAACAACTGATATCAACCATTGGTATTAACCATTGATATTAGCCATTGGTATAAACCACTGATATTAACAACTGATATCAACCATTGGTATAAACCACTGATATTAACCATTGGTATAAACCACTGATATCAACCATTGGTATTAACTACTGATAACTACTAAAAGTATTATGATTCTGTCAATAGCATGTGAATAATATCATACACTGTACATAAATTATGTGGTTTTTGACAGCAGACTTCGTGTCACTACAGAACTGTCAATAAACAAACATCTCTAGAGACTGATTTGAAGAAATTCTGGTTTTTATTCCTTGTATATATTGATACAGATATCAAAGAATATACTCTAGAGAGTCCAAACATACGACGTGTGATCTCATATAAGTTCTGGTTTCTCACACGAATGATTTAAACTTTGGGGAAATTAATGGGAATAGTGCTGTATATTTGTCAATGATGTACTTGGATCGATCTAACGCTTAATCAAAAGCAACATAGAGTTCAAAACAACACATTTATAACTAGTTCGATGACTTTGAAGTTTTATCATGTTTTTGTTTCATTTGGATTTACGCCCCTTTTCAACAGTCAGAGTCATATAAGGCGGACAGTTCACCTAACCAGCGTTCCTAGGTAGAACCAATATACTAGAATCCCATCTTCCGTAAGCAACTACCTACTTTCCCACATAAAGAGACATGGTCGGTACCTGGGCTGGAACCCACAACCCTCTATCAGTGAGAGGTTACATTGATTTGAAGTCAGCGACCTTAACCACTTGACCACGGAGGCGGGTCTTTTGAAGGCTTATCAACACTAAAAGCTTCATCCGTCATTCGTGTAAAGTCTGACGTAATGCATGTACACTGAGCCCATTTTGGTGACAGATATAACTTCTGAGACAGAGATTACGTTCAAATAATCACATGACCTCTAGTATCTGAATTATGTTGCTTAGTTTCAGTTACAGAACGGCCACCCCAAAATGTTCTCGAATTATTTTTTATTAGTTTGAATTAACTTGTTGAAGTTTTCATATAAAACACATGCATATACCAAGGAAATAATTTCACACAGCGAAATCATACTCTCGCGAGAAATTGAATTTTTTTTGTTTGATTTGGCAGGAAGATCAGAACAAGACGATAGATGTTTAGTACAGATATAGGGTGAATCTAAATTCAAATCTAATATGTCCGTAAAACTTCCCAAGACGTACAATTAAACAACAAAATCCAGTTAAAGCACACATCTTATGGTCTCTCAGTTAATTATGAAATATCATGAATATTCATCAAATATGACAGAATTTTCAAACTGAGACAAATGAATCATCAGCATATCTAAATACCAAAATCAGAAAGTCCAGCTTGTCTGTTGTAAATACAGACAGATGGCTTCTCTCTTGCATCATAATAACAAACAAATATTTGCATCATTCATTTGATTTTATATATAGGAGCAGCTAGCAATGCTCTTAGTTTATAACAATTTTACATTCGCGCTGAGATATGGTATACCATATAAACTGTCAACGTTTAAAAGCAATCCATAAAATTGTTTCTTTGTTTGAAGAAAATTCAGCAAAATAGTTATCATAGCAACGATAGAAGCTACAGAGGAACCGAAAAGGAAAGTCAGCCACAAAATAATACATACATCAAGCACTAGAACCAACATAACCGTCAACAACAGCAGCAACAAACAACAGTGTCAACACTAACTACAACCGACTGCAGTAGCAACAAGTAACAGTACAAATACAACCACACACCACAGTATCCTAACAGATAGCAGTACCAACATCGATCATCACAATAAACATGCCCGCCACCACCAACAGCAACAAGAATCACCAACATCACCATCATTATCAACATCCAGTACCGCTAGCACCATTATCATCAACAACAGTAAGAATCAGCTGACAAACGCTTATCTAAGCTTAATTGAAGTGGATTCAAATATACAATACATTCTGAAAATCGTTCGTTTAATCATATCTATCTCGAACAACGCTTTGGACTCAAATACGTACATACATATAGACAGGTACCCGCCTGATAGCATCTCCGCTATCAACATCATCACCAACAAAGCACCACCAAAAATAAACAACAACAATAAGAACAAAATACGAACAAAAGAAAAATACAGTAGCACAAAAAACACAAGTGCTTTGTAACAACATCAATACAACATTTACAGCAAGAACACATTTAAGTAAGTAACATCTAATCAATGCATTGGAAACAACACTGTAATAGTAAATGGCGTGTACACTTCTGTCTATCAATCTAAGTTCATCAAATTATCTGGAATAGAAATAAATGTAGTTTGGCATTGTTCTACCGATGTTTTTCATTTTGTCAACAAAGTAGAATTCTACAACATTTGTATTGTTTGTGATTCATTTTAAAGGAAAATCAACACAACCGAATACTTTTGGGTTTGTATTTATACTGTCGTTTGTCCAAAGCTCAATTTTCAATTTCATTTTGCAAGTTTTTGGTAAAAAAGGTACCACTGCGATTGTTTAAAAAGCATAATCAAGATCGATTATGCTTAATAAAGTTTAATTGATATTATAACTGTTTTATCATTATCAAGTTAGAATCATTAATAGATACACTATGGGATTTAAGCTCCGAGTCCGGTCCCACGTGTTAAAACCTCGGATCGCCTTTAGTTCTATTACATCTATTGCCAAATTGTAAATTATACATTAACGTATTTTCATATACATATACGAGTACTACGTACATATTGGCTATACATGTTGGATGTGAAAAAAATAGAGAATATTTTCATCAAATGACAGGATTTCATACTGTATAACAATACCGGCCGTGTGAAGCAATTCAAGATCTAGAGAGGGCTAATTTTCGATTTGTCTGACAACGGGTATTTAGTTCATTTTAATTACTATTACAGTCAAAATTATTGGGGATGGGGAGGTTAGCCCCCCCCCCCCCGGTTCCTTCAGCCTTGCAATACATGTACATCACTGAAACGTGCACATACATGATACATTATAAATCAATTAAAAACAAAACATGATGGTGATTGTACAGTGCTTGTCCTATTTAGAACCTTGTTGAACTAAGCATCACACCTGGCTTCTATCTATTATATTCCGAGAATAATTCTATATCTGTTGTTATGTGCTACCGTGATAAAAAGTCTCCCACACAAAGGACCATGACTTTAAACCTATAGCATAGCCAGTGATTCTTAATAGTATCGATACACCCGAACTATCGCTTTTTGTAAACGCATCGGCGTTTGTCAAAATATCGGCTTTCAGCTATATCTACTGTAAGCCTTCAATTTCTGGAATAACGGCAATCCCTTCTCGAATCAAATGTATTAAAACCATCTGTGAGTTAGGAACGTATACAAACAGCAAGTTAATCGGATTACTATCGTGTGATAATTCTATTTACAGTTATTGCGATAAAAGTGATACACATTCACTGCCAGTGTGTGCACATTATTTAATTATTTCTAAGTATTTAAACCGGAATCACTCTCTGATGAAATATCAAATTGTTCAATGTATATTAGACCCAAGGGAAATTTCGACAAAGTCTGTAGTTTTGTAATTCAATATTATCACATTTAGGACTTGATTTTATCCACGCAAATTCCCGATAAAAGCGTCAAGTATGACAGATAACTCGTGATGTGTGTTGCAAGGGACGCTGTGACAACATAGCGGAGCCGCTGGACCATTCCTATCGTTTTAGTTGGAATAAAATCTGCAACAAGTAAGTTAACGTCTCTATGTATTGTTTGCTTTGTTTATATTGTTATATAGTTAATATACGATTGCACATCGTAAATCCATCAATATTATATTTAACCAGAAATGCTCTTAATCATTTATTTTACGAAACAGCTTCAACTTATTACGCAAGAACTCTCGATTGCAAAAGGGTGTGGGAGAAACATTTCGTTTTATTTAAATATTTTTTGTTAGCTTTTAAATCAAATTTTCCTTTAATGACATTTATTCTTAAGAGTGTAGTTCGATTCTGTATGACCACAAATAAAATCAGGCTTAATCAAATTTTAATCTCAGATTCAATTATTTTACAGTAAGGATTGATTGTAATTAGATATTGGTACAGTGTCTGTTTATACAATTACGTATTCACGACACGCATAATTCATTCATATAAACAATGAATTAAGCCTAAGTGCATGCGTTGTAAGAAATTCTAGTACAAAATGCAATCAGTTTTAAAGACTAAGTGCTTTGTTCTTGTTTTATTATATCGTTTAACAGTTCAATACACGAGGTGTTTTTGTGGTATGTAACGAAAAAGCCATATTAACGTTTTCAAAGACAAAACTTTGAAAGTTCTGACGTGATTCCGTGCGCTAGTTGGAACGAAACTGTGCAATGATTCCAATAATCAAATAAGAAATATTGATGGCTGGAAGTAGATGGAATTTCATTTTACTGAGTAATGTTTAGGTGTTAATGGAACATGATTAAGCTATCATCTTTATACGATGATAGTGTGTATTTTATTTCATGGTTTACTTAAATCGTCTATTAAATTATAGTACACTCCTTTAACAGACCATCATTGATTTGTATTAACATTAGAAGAGTGTTCGTTCAAGTACATGTCACTCTGCTGTATTTGACACAATACTAATATATGGGTCAAATAATGAACAATGTAAATAATTATATAGATATATAACACAGCTAAGAGTCTAAGATGCAATTATACATGTGTAACACAATATTGATCAGTACACATTGTAGATATATAACACAATGATGGTCAGTTATACATTGTAGATATATAACACAATGATGTTCAGTTACACACTGTAGATATATAGCACAATGATGGTCAGTTACACACTGTAGATATATAACACAATGATGGTTAGTACACGCTGTAGATATATAACACAATGATGGTCAGTACACACTGTAGATATATAACACAATGATGTTCAGTTACACACTGTAGATATATAACACAATGATGTTCAGTTACACACTGTAGAGATATAACACAATGATGTTCAGTTACACACTGTAGAGATATAACACAATGATGGTCAGTTATACACTGTAGATATATAACACAATGATGTTCAGTTACACACTGTAGATATATAGCACAATGATGGTCAGTTACACACTGTAGATATATAACACAATGATGGTTAGTACACGCTGTAGATATATAACACAATGATGGTCAGTACACACTGTAGATATATAACACAATGATGTTCAGTTACACACTGTAGATATATAACACAATGATGTTCAGTTACACACTGTAGAGATATAACACAATGATGTTCAGTTACACACTGTAGAGATATAACACAATGATGGTCAGTTACACACTGTAGATATATAACACAATGATGGTTAGTACACGCTGTAGATATATAACACAATGATGGTCAGTACACACTGTAGATATATAACAAAGTGATGGTCCGACACACTGTAGATACATGTATATAAAAAGGTGATGGTCAGTACACACTGTAGATATATAACACAATGATGGTAAGTACACACTATAGATATATAACATAATGATGGTCAGTACACACTATAGATATATAACACAATGATTGTCAGTACACACTGTAGATACATGATGGTCAGTACACACTACATATATATAACAAAGTGATGATCAGTTACAAACTGTAGATATATAACACAATGATGGTCAGTTACACACTGCAGATATATAACACAATGATGGTCAGTACACACTGTAGGTATATAACACAATGATGGTCAGTACACACTGTAGATATATAACAAAGTGATGGTCAGTTACACACTGTAGATATATAACACAATGATGATCAGTTACAATCTGCAGATACATAACACTATGATGGTCAGTTACACACTGTAGATATATAACACAATGATGGTCAGTACACACTGTAGGTATATAACACAATGATGGTCAGTACACACTGTAGATATATAACACAATGATGGTTAGTACACACTGTAGATACATAACACAATGATGGTCAGTACACGCTGTAGATATATAACACAATGATGGTCAGTACACACTGTAGGTATATAACACAATGATGGTCAGTACACACTGTAGATATATAACACAATGATGGTAAGTACACACTATAGATATATAACATAATGATGGTCAGTACACACTATAGATATATAACACAATGATTGTCAGTACACACTGTAGATACATGATGGTCAGTACACACTACATATATATAACAAAGTGATGATCAGTTACAAACTGTAGATATATAACACAATGATGGTCAGTTACACACTGCAGATATATAACACAATGATGGTCAGTACACACTGTAGGTATATAACACAATGATGGTCAGTACACACTGTAGATATATAACAAAGTGATGGTCAGTTACACACTGTAGATATATAACAAAATGATGATCAGTTACAATCTGCAGATACATAACACTATGATGGTCAGTTACACACTGTAGATATATAACACAATGATGGTCAGTACACACTGTAGGTATATAACACAATGATGGTCAGTACACACTGTAGATATATAACACAATGATGGTTAGTACACACTGTAGATACATAACACAATGATGGTCAGTACACGCTGTAGATATATAACACAATGATGGTCAGTACACACTGTAGGTATATAACACAATGATGGTCAGTACACACTGTAGATATATAACACAATAATGGTCAGTACACACTGTAGGTATATAACACAATGATGGTCAGTACACACTGTATATATATAACACAATGATGGTCAGTACACACTGTAGATACATAACACAATGATGGTCAGTACACGCTGTAGATGTATAACACAATGATGGTCAGTACACACTGTAGGTATATAACACAATGATGGTCAGTACACACTGTAGATATATAACACAATAATGGTCAGTACACACTGTAGGTATATAACACAATGATGGTCAGTACACACTGTATATATATAACACAATGATGGTCAGTACACACTGTATATATATAACACAATGATGGTCAGTACACACTGTAGATATATAACACAATGATGGTTAGTACACGCTGTAGATATATAACACAATGATGGTCAGTACACACTGTAGATATATAACACAATAATGGTCAGTACACACTGTAGGTATATAACACAATGATGGTCAGTACACACTGTATATATATAACACAATGATGGTCAGTACACACTGTAGATATATAACACAATGATGGTCAGTACACACTGTAGATATATAACACAATGATGGTTAGTACACGCTGTAGATATATAACACAATGATGGTCAGTACACACTGTAGATATATAACACAATGATGGTTATAACACACTATAGATATACAACAAAGTGTTGGTCAGTACACACTGTAGATATATGATGGTCAGTACACACTGTAGGTATATAACACAATGATGGTCAGTTACACACTGTAGATATATAACACAATGATGGTAAGTACACACTATAGATATATAACATAATGATGGTCAGTACACACTATAGATATATAACACAATGATTGTCAGTACACACTGTAGATACATGATGGTCAGTACACACTACATATATATAACAAAGTGATGATCAGTTACAAACTGTAGATATATAACACAATGATGGTCAGTTACACACTGCAGATATATAACACAATGATGGTCAGTACACACTGTAGGTATATAACACAATGATGGTCTGTACACACTGTAGATATATAACAAAGTGATGGTCAGTTACACACTGTAGATATATAACACAATGATGATCAGTTACAATCTGCAGATACATAACACTATGATGGTCAGTTACACACTGTAGATATATAACACAATGATGGTCATTACACACTGTAGGTATATAACACAATGATGGTCAGTACACACTGTAGATATATAACACAATGATGGTTAGTACACACTGTAGATACATAACACAATGATGGTCAGTACACGCTGTAGATATATAACACAATGATGGTCAGTACACACTATAGGTATATAACACAATGATGGTCAGTACACACTGTAGATATATAACACAATAATGGTCAGTACACACTGTAGGTATATAACACAATGATGGTCAGTACACACTGTAGATATATAACACAATGATGGTCAGTACACACTATAGATATATAACAAAGTGTTGGTCAGTACACACTGTAGATATATGATGGTCAGTACACACCGTAGATATATAACACAATGACGGTTAGTACACTGATCTCGTTTTTTTAGTTATCTGCCCTTGTTTTTTTTTTTGCTTATTTTAGGTAACTCATACATAAATCTCAAATACTATGGTTTTACTTTTGGCTAATGATTTTCATTTCATTCTTGGTAAAAAAATGCATGCAATTCCATTAAACTTTTATATTGTCTTTTCTCAGTTGAAGCCATTTTTAAGAACATTGGCATTAGTTTAGGTAAAGAAAGAAAAAAAAACACGGTTTAATAATTCATGAAATATTTCACGATGGCATGAAAAGAAGTCGGCTTCATAAAAAAGACAAGGCCTTGCTTTCCTTCATGGTGAATTATCTGCCATTGAAATGACCTAGAATAAGCAAAAAAATAAAATTCAAGGGCAGATAACTCAGATAACCTTTTTCGCTTTAAATGATTCATATGCTACGATCATGCAAAGTTTTTAAAAAATCTATAGATCAGTTTTCATTTCGCCTATACATATATATGTGAAAAATGTAGCGAACTGTAGCAAACGTCTTTAAGCTTGATGGTATCTGCCTTAATTAATGGATTTTCTCATACATATATTTAACAATTAAGTGTCCAAATATACGGACTGTCTTATCGCATTATTGTCAGATGAAGTTCTGTCTGGTAAAAGTTCTGTTAAACTCATCTATAGAGGTCTGCTTTACGTCACAATTTACGTTAAAACACAAAATTCTTATACTTTTCATGCTATCAGTTTATTTTACATCGTGACCCAGATATCACATTCTATTAATTTACTGGATAATTGCATTTTTTTCCTTTTAGATATTATTCAACAAAAGAGCATTCATCATTGGAAGTTGACGTTCTTAGTGGTAATAAATATTGACTCGATGAAGACTTGCTTGTAGGAGCGAGAGAGGAGCCATACAGCCATAAAGCATTAATGATACATCGTGCTACGTGCAAGAAACGATACTCAGTTGTTTCCTATTTGGCAAACTTTTATCTAGTTCTGATTTCGAACCAGTTGGAGTTATTTGGAATTTTGTTAGCTTAACAATTTGGAGTGAGCCGTCATCTATTATATTCCATAACGAATTAAATTTTGATTAAGTGACAGTTGGAGTGAAATACTTCACAATTCACAATTTTGTTACATTCTGCAAAGAAAGAATACGGTTTTCAACAGAATTTTGTCACCATGAGTGTTTGCTCAGCAACTGCGGCTGCCACAAGACCAGGTGCTCGCCGGGAATCTAGAAGCTCGAGCACACGTGCGAGTACAACAGAAGCCCAATTTTTCCTGGATAAATCGGGAACCAAAGGATTAGATCAGAGGTATTTATATTGTCCAGTAAATGAGCAGTCAGACACAGACAAGACTTGTATATGTTCATGCTGGTGTTACACTAATGGAATTATATGACCAGTTTACTCCCAGAGTCGCTAATTACCCGCTGTCTTCTATGGGATGTGACTATGCCACCGGTTATTGAAGAATGTTTTATTGTAATGAGATATCGTTAATTGTCCCAGAGTGTGTTAAATTGTCGAAACCTACTATATCTTCTCAGGCTATAAAATATCCTACAATTATAAACGAGATGATAGTTTTTCTCTCGCGAGAAGAACGATTTGGAGTTAAATCAGACAAGCAAGTTCGAACCATTTTGCGATATGTAGGCAATATTTCTTAAAGATTTTTTTTGTCAGTGCAAGAGAATAATGAATTCTGCTGGAAATGACACGCGATGTTATAATTATGTTCAAAAATTGATGAACATTGTTAGTTAACATATAAACAGACACTAGCTGATAGGATAATAAGCACCTTCCTTCTATAAGAACTTCGTGTCAACATAATATTGCGAATGTTAGAAACAACATAATTTCTTTAATGTGTCTCCACGAAAATCAAATACAAACTGTCTTTAAAAAAGAGAACTTTAAAAAAGCAACGCTTATTAGCAATGCTTTGATGATTCCGTGTTTTATGAATAGGATAAAAAGGGTTTTGAAATTAAAATATTAGTCAGCCCATAAAACAAGGAAGTAAGTTGTCGCAGCTAGTGATTAAAATTCACACAATTAAGCGATACCACTACTATTTGTAATACTTAATTTACTAGTATCATCGATCGACACGTACTTTGTATTGATTAAAATCGGTACAAACTGGTCACATTTTATTGAAATACTGATCTCCATTTAAATAAGAACATTTTATCATTATCAAAGAGGGTATGTAGTCCCTAACATTACGTTATTTGTCAGTAACGTCTGTTGTGAGCTGGAATATCTACTTGCATTGTAATATCAAAAGTCTCCATAGCCTAATTTTGTAATCCATGATTTCTTTAAATTCCATACTAAATCACTCTTTGGCAATTGGCATTGTTTTAATTCGTAGAATGTAAAATCCAACTATGTACACCTAACTATAAATCTACCTAACTACTGATCAACAAAAAAAGGAAACTTCCGCTGTGTTTAAGTACCGATATTTGTGAAATTGAAAAAGGGGTAAATGATTATTACGTGTATTCTAAGATTAGACAATGTTATTTTAAATGTAAAATTTTATTGCTCTGCATTTACTGAATACCGATGCTGTGGTTGATTAAATGTGGTAGGTGTCACAGACCAAAATCACACGTGGTTTGCATCAGTAATGGCCAGCAAGTACTGCCTGTTATCACCAAAGGGGTTTGTCACGAAATAAAAATCCATTTTTTTGTCCATGTAATCCACATATACATGTATATGGGTTACATAAAAACATTTTTTAAGGATTTTTTTTCGTGGCAAACCCCTTTGGTTATCACCGACCAGTGTGTAAAACAACACACTCCGGATGCTTATACATATTATTTATCAATGATATATATAATTATATATAATCGTAATTATCTCTGCACCTTGACGGTTGTGACTGCCAAATATCAATAATAAAGATATATCAGAAACAGAGGACATGCTGATTGATAATAGACAAACCAAACATTAGTCCAAGTATTGATGTCAATGTCTTATCCAAATCATTAAGCTTAAAGATAAGAAAATGCAAAGTCACAAATAAGTTTGAGATTTTATAAAAGATATTTCAAGAGATATCGTCAAAATATGAATAATAAGTAATTAACTTCTCTGTGCAATAAATATTTCGCCATTGCAATCAATTTGTGCTCCTGTACAAATTAAGGGAATACTAACTAAAACCTTTGTCATCGATTCATGACTTTGAACCTTTCTTATTTGTACAACCATTAATATCACGTCTAAAACTACTTTGTTACAGCGAGAATCAGATTGAAAACGTCGGAGAGAAGCTGTAATCTTTACAATGTCAATATTTTGGAAACATTTCCACTCATATTATATTCTCCACTCATATATATCACACTACACAGATCAATACTTTACTGATTCAGCAACTACTAACAGGAAGGAAGCACGATTACAATGCAAAACTGACATGTGTTACATCATTAAATTAAAGCCATATGTTACCGATAAATTATAATTAACTTGTAAGTGATTTAGTTCTATCTGGTAAAATAACTGCTATAGCAAATTGTCATTAATTTCGATTAATTTCAATACAGCTGCATGTAATTGTTTCTACATAAAAAGACAGTATACGTGCATATTGTATTTTTCGTTGATTTGTTAAAATTCTCTTCTTAATTAACCTTTGACTAATATTTATCTTTCGCTTGCTGGTACCATCAAAATTGCATTCATAACACAAAAGATCGAATATTCTTAAGTTTAACCCCAACCATTTTGTTATAATTTAAAAGCGTACAGGTCAGTTATACAAATTAACTAACGATGTTTTAATCCAAGCAGCCGAGTCAATAAAGTTTGATTTGTTTATTTAAATTGGTTTTGATATGCAGAATTTTATCACAAGATGTTTAAAAGGATAACTTTTCGGGAAATCTTTTAGAAAGTATATATAATGTGTAAGGGAGACTTCTGCAGCTATAAACACGTTGCCAAACATGGTAGTTGATGTGCAATGCAACTTCTCCAAAGCAACACCCTTTGGGTATATTGTTGTTGCTCTAGAGAGGTTAAATAAATCGTTAAATCGTACACTGGAAAATTACTAGTATGCTGTTATTAAAGGGAGTTTGGTGCTCAAGAGAGGGTCGCTCTGGAGAGGTTTTACTGTATATTACTGTGTGCTAGTTTAATTATCCGATTTTTACGTTTCTGTTAGCCCGAGTTCTGCACAACTTTACTACTAGTAATCTTATTATACGCAGTAATTAACACAGGTTGTCCATCCATTGTAATCTCTCCCATCAATGTATTTAGTAATATAGTCTGACATACACGTCATGTTCTTCGTCTCAGACCATCCGTCATTTTATGTAAAGGACTCTGATAACATTTTATACACGAAATGTAAACGCATCATGACTGTTCTCGCCAATATTTTGATTGATCTGTTATGGCTATAAATTATCCATTATCACCAGCTTGATCCTGATAAATGATATCATAAATGGCTGTTGTAATCCCGACGATGTCAATAAACGTTAAATCAAGATCTTCGTCATGATTATTCGAACTATTTCACATTTAATCATATTTTAGTGAAGCGTGTATCTAATTGGTTAGATTTTTATTTTCTAATTTGAGTTTACACAATGAATTTATTATTATACCACATTTATAGAGCACTCTTTTCATATAAGAATAATTGTTATACACTGTGATGATACATCACGCCTCGTAATGGAATAATATCTGTTTCGGCATAGGACGATACGAGTATGAATTGTATTATACCTTTATTCGTATGTCAGTTTGTTCTTAGTAATCAATAGGTTTTTTTTTACAAAGAATGGCCTTTATTCACAGGGTGGCCTATATTCGGAGATAGCCGCAAACACGGGTTTGACTTATATGTGTATTGGTTATAATGATTTGGATTGTTGTCCGTGTTTTTACAACATGCTTTTATTCAGACATCCCACTAATCAAGCTTATGCTGAATGCCTTTTGATCCAGCTTAATGATTTAATGATGTTCTTAGGGAGTGCCAAATACTCTTAAATACAAAAAAAACAGCTAAAACGTTTCTTCTACTTCACTAAAATAGCATTTCTTTTATGGGGGATTTTTTCAGTTTTTTATCACCAACATTTAGAGTGTCCGCACAGAGAATAATGTAATGATGATCTGACGCTATACTCGACACTTATACAGTACAACCTCTCCAGAGCGACCCTCTCTTGAGCAACAGTCTCCACTTAACAACAGCATGATTTTCATCCCGCTGAACGATTTAACTATCAATTTAACTTCTCTAAAGCAACAACCTCTCAACACTAAAATAATTTTACTACTCTCAATGGGTGTTGCTTTGAAGAGGTTGCACTATTTTTCTATTCACAATTGGCGTTGCTTTAGAGAGGTTGCACTGTACACTTGTTGCTTTGTATAAACATTACCACGTGATGTCGACATGAAAAACACAGAAAGAAAAAAAAAATGCCAACATAGAAGTCTTATACCTTTAATCAACATCTTATGATACAACATACAACACTGTAGTGCAAGACTTGAAGTCAATTATGGTATGGTGTTTTATAATTAATACCACAAGCTGATTATACATTACATATAAAGAGTAGGAAGAATTATGCATACTAGATGTACATACAAAAGTCTAATACACGAATTAGTAAGAACCATTGTACTCGCTGCTACAGTACAACTTCTCCAAAGCAATACATTTGGGAGAAGCAAAATTATTTTGTTGTTGAGAGGTTGTTGCTCTAGAGAATTAAAATTAATGGTTAAATCGTTCAATGGGAAAATCATGCTGTTGTCACAGGGAGGTTGTTGCTCAAGAGAGGGCCGCTCTATAGATTTTCCAATCTATGCGGGTATGAATTGAATATAACTAGCATGTTTATTTCATTTGCATGGTTTCTATTCACGCATTTTTTGTTTTCAGGAAGTACAGTACAATATCTACCCACAAGTCCTCGTCAGGATCAAACCTGTGCTGCGTCATCTCGGTGTTGATAGCGATCATTGCGATTGGCTTATTTGAATCATACACTGATTTCATTGGATGAAGTTAAAATATTAACCATGTTTCGTCGAAATCATTCCGTCTTGGAATTGAATTGACTTGTCTACTGAATCTAGACGCTAAAATTCCACATTCAGCGTTTCAATGTCGATTGCGGATTTTTTTTTAAGGTCAGACGCAACAGTTTGTACCTTGGATATATGTATGTCGCGTTTCGTTGTTAAAACTTTCTCGTGTACAAAGATAAGTGTTTATTGTTGTTCTATACATATTTTATTGTAGTATATGTCGTCAAAGTTTGTGATACTGCAAATGCTTTCGCATGTTTGCCGTTATAATTGTTATGTAGTTATTTGCTCGGAATTGTTATTGTCATTCATCCTCGCTAACACTGAATGCATGAACAAAATTCTTTAATGTAATATATGTATGTTGTTGATACCATTTGCGTGGAATGAAATTACAAGAAACAACCTACACATCATTGTCTGATTATACTCTCATTGAGTCAACCATTGGCTATAAATAACACGTACAAGACCATGAACATGACGTATAAAGCAGCGTTTTGTCTTAAACATAAATGATGTTTTAAAACAATATATTAACTTAGTGGTACGTAGATCTTTTATAATGAATATGAATCTTGAACAATTTGCGGTTAAGTATTTAAATAATTGTACTGCAGAAATGGGAAATATAGTTATATTCACGGGAAAACAGACCGATATGCTGAATTCATATACAGTTGTATGTTTGAAAAGAACTTTTTAAAAAACATCAAACAGCAATGTGGTTTTAAAACCAGAAACACATGATGTTTCTGTCTCCAATCAATGGCTCGTTTTAGAAGCGAAAGCGAAGCGAGAGTTTCTATAGTGATAATCCCAGTTTTGTATTAACAAAAACGTGACGCCTCTTATCCATACATTCGCGTTGAAAATAGTACCACCGGTTGTATAACTCTATCGATTGCAGTTATGATACACGTTGGTTATATTGCAGGATAATGTTCATTTTGAATTATTACAATGTTTTTGCATTTCAAACTGTAAAACTATAGAGTTTAATAATTCAGTATTCATAAACAAAATTTTCATTTATAAAGGCAAAAAATAGTGCGCATCGCTACTATACGCATGGAATCGCTAAAAGACACTAGCAGATCGAGGTCACCTGTTAACCGTATCTCCGCCTACTGGTTAGATATAAAGTACGGAATGGACTCGGTCTCGCGAAATGAAATCCTTATTTACGAGATGGGTTTGCACAATACATCTTTATTAAAAACAACTTCAACAAAAATGAATTATCTTTAAAACAGAATTATAAACCGCCCGTTTGACTGAATTCGGGGCGTTTTAAGATTTCTTTCAACCCAGGACCTCTAACACACTCAACCACACCGCTAAAGAGTTAACTCTAATGCAGGAGATACTAACGTACTCTATCTTTACTTATAATTACAAAGTTTTAAGAGTCAGGTGTGTGTTTTTACCGTGAACAAGAAGTGGAGGTATGCTTTTACTATCAACTTCAACAGAATTGGGCGCATAACAAGTGGACCTCTACCAAAACGTCTTCATTACACTGGGCCAAAACCGACTCTTCCTTTTGAGGAAAATATCAGTCCAAACAATATATACATTTGGGTTTGTAACATTGTGGCCTTGAGCTGGTTGAAATTTTTGGTATCATTAGTTATCTAATGCATATCAACCAAATACTTCTGGCAGTACTCTTTACAATGTAATGTTAAAGTGAAATGTTGGTATATGTACTTGTATAACGACAAAATGTCCTGTTTGTATATAGCTTGAATTTCTCTATATTGTTATATTGTATGAATGTTCAAGTTGAACTGTTACGTAGTCTAGTATTGTTAACATATTTACTCCTGTGTTATACCAGTAATATATTTCATCTCATTTCCAGATTTATTTGTATATAGAACTTTCTGTTTATACATGTACTTGACTATTTATTATAGATACATCCCTTTTTCAATCTTTGTAAACATGTTATTATCAGCATCATTTTTAGCATCAACTTTTACCTTCCACTGTACCTTAGGTTTGTGGGGCATGTTTGAATTCATGTTTGTTGACATCACCGATTACATAATGACATACTTACATCTTGTATCATTTAAAAAAAACACGTTTATTCGCTTTGTCTTTATGTGCGTTAATTATTTTTTAATTGACAATCTTCAATTATTTTGGGGAGCAACAGAAACTTTGTGTTTTTTTAAAGTGTCATTGTCGCTTCGATCAGTTTATCTACATTTTAAAACACATTTCTGTTGTTTAAAAAAATTACATGCAAATGTGAGCTATCGTTAACAAGTTAATCGTTGTATAACCTGAAGGTCATTCTAGTTTAATTCAAGACTTACTGGCATTCTTGCGTGAGAAATGTCTGCACGGTTTCGTGATAAAATAAAAATGAACAGAACAGAGCATCACCTTAGTGAAAGTCGTCCACATGTTGTGATGTATACCATCAACTTTGTGGAAGATAAAAGAAATCGAATCTTTGTTCACTATCTAAGAAATCTTTGTGCACGATTTGCATGATTGATATAGAAAATGGGTTCCAATGAATAAATAATGCACGCAACAATGGGTACTTGAAGTGTACTTGATGTGTATATTATGTGTACTTATAATGTGTACATGATGTGTACTTAATGTGTACACGATGTGTATTTGATGTGTACATGATGTGTACTTAATGTGTACACGATGTGTATTTGATGTGTACATGATGTGTACTTAATGTGTACATAATGTGTATTTGATGTGTACATGATGTGTACTTAATGTGTATACGATGTGTATTTGATGTGTACATGATATGTACTTAATGTGTACACGATGTGTATTTGATGTGTACATGATGTGTACTTAATGTGTACATGATGTGTACTTAATGTGTACACGATGTGTATTTGATGGTGTACATGATGTTTATTTGATGTGTACATGATGTGTACTTAATGTGTACATGATGTGTACTTAATGTGTACACGATGTGTATTTGATGTGTACATGATGTGTACTTAATGTGTACATGAGGTCATGATGTGTACTTAATGTGTATATGATGTGTATTTGATGTGTACTTGATGAATACTTACATTATATACTTTTGTTGCATTTTAGTTTAATATAAGTTACATTTTAGTTATATTATATTTATATTTTAGTAATATTTTAGCAACATTTTATATAAATTTTCTCGCTCACCTAAAATCACACTTTCGTCTGTAAATATAAAAATCGCGGAACTAAATATTCTACTCGTAATAGTAAACTGAACATTTGTATGCAAATTTTTCTTTGAAATAAAATTATTGATAAACTACTTTTATTGTGATTTATTTGCTGTACGCAGTCCACGGGAAATGATCGGAAAACATTTCTGTGTTCTCCGCATCGATGTGTGAGGTGATCAGTATAATGGTAATTTATAGGAACAAACTATCAGGAAAATCGCGCATGAATACTGACGCGGCCAGAAACCAGTAAACTGACTGTTGGACCTGATTAAAACAACTGTGTTGAATATTAAGGAATCGAGTTTTATTCTGAATCTTGAATGTCGTGAGCCATGGGCTAATAGGTCGAAATGATGATTGCATTGATAACCGTTCTTCAAGACAGAAAAAGAACTGACTGAATTTGTAAATTCGGCCCGTAACATAATTATCAAAACTCATATTGCTTAACAAATGTATAATACAGTACAACCTCTCCATAGCGGCCCTCTCCTGAGCAATAACCTCCATTCAGCAACAGCATAACTTTTCCCACTGTACGATTTAACTACTAGTATTGATTTGACCTCTCTATAGCAACAAGCTCTCAAAAACAACACACTTTTGCTACTCACAAGGGGTGTTGCTTTGGAGAGGTTGCACTGTATTTGAAAAATGCGGCCATGACATCAGTATAGAAAGGGTTACGTTCCATTTATATAACAATAACTATAAAAGACACGTCTATGACGAATCAAAGCTGTTGTATTAATTCAAGGTTCCAAATCAAAGACTAAATTGAAATTTAATAATTAAACTAATGGCTCCCAAATGATTTCAGGAAACCTTATTTATCATATAAAAACTTGACGATTCAATCAATTAATTAATTAGCACTTTCTATCAGTCACTTAAACTGGAAATTATAGTGATGTTAATCTTCTCCTGTCATTTTATTTGATCATATGTTTCGATTATATCCCGATGCACCATGTCATCGTTATAACCATTCTCACAGTCGGAACTCCTAGGCGTTTGTCTAAAGAAAGTGCATCGGGCATAATCGGCAGGCCGCCACTGTGTCATTGTCGTTCATGTGCTACTTCCCATCATGACTGGCCCTATAATGAAAACAACCTGTTTCTCTTTCAATGGTAATTTGATGATTATTTTATCAATCGCGAACGATGGACACGTTGGAAAGCCTGAAATTCTGAGAAAACGAGTATTTAGTGTTCAAGAAGTAGTGACCGGAACCTATACATGTACAAGGCGTATTTCTCAGTTACGGTAATACTCGAGTAGTTACGATTGCCATTATTTGAGACTTCATTGGCGTTATTACGCGAATACGAGTAACGTTAGCATAATACACGCGAATACAAATCTCCCGAGCTTTATGTTCAAGAATTTATTGACTGTGCTTACTGTTTGTCCCAGTAGTTATGTTAAATGGATTCTTTGAAAACGCTATGATAACTGAATAAACGATTTAAACAGAACAGTTGCTATATTCCGATTGACATTAACCATCCCGCTCAACAAAATACAATCCTTTCATCGATAATCATATTACTTGAATCTCAGTGGTATATCCTTGTTTTTTATCATCCTAATAATTATTTGATAAGCCGAGTATTCATAAATGTTACAAATAAAATACTGAATAGCATGCATGTTTTTATAATTTAAATCAATAACGTTATGTGTTCTAAATGTCAAAATACATCTAATACTCATCATCATATCATTTTGAAATGTCAATCTATAAACAAATAAATCATCTCCGTGCTTCACGTTCCTGGGTTTTAGATCCTCATATTTCCTACTTTCACTCTTATCGTAAGAGGACTGAAGGCGTGGTTTATGTTGTTGATATGGAAGTAATTAAATGACTTATCTCGCAGAATCATTTATTTCAGTTCATGTCTCAGTAAATAAGTTGCTAGATCGTAATGCCCAATAAGTAAAATATTGTCTAGGAAATAATTCTCCATTGTTTCGGAGTTGGCATGTTTTGTTTCCTGTAGTATCTTAAAACACTGTATTGCAAATCTGTTTGACACGAAGCCAAATGTTTGTCAAATAAACTGTGCAGCGTAGAAAACAAATACTTTCGAAACAGATTGATTAGTTATCATGTTGGTACGAGAATAGAAAGTACAAACAATTAATCATTTATTGTTGCCAAATAGCAAAACATCCTAAATCCCCAAAAACTAAGCGTTTCTGTGAAATTATAATCAATAAGATATATAGACCCATAAATAACAAATTAAACTATTATTGGTGTAACACAAGTTTTGTCATTATAATAATGTTAAAAAAGTAATTCAGATTAAATCCACTTATTTTTTTGTTCAAAATTACACCCGTATTCCCCACATGGATGTACAATGTATATTTATTTATTTACAGATTATCACACATGAATACTGCCTCCCCATCAAGTAATATTTCAACCAATATTTTCAATTTACTCCAAATCTACCATCGTTTTACGCAGCCTTAAGCAGAGAATTGCCATTCAAAGCTATGAGAAAGTACGCCTTTTTCTACGCGCGATAAGAGCACCAAAGCAGGCTTATTTCGGGCATGGATGAGTTTTTTAATCTTCCAAGATACACCGTTATTGCAACGATTTGATCATAATATCAACAACAACAACGACAACAACAGCAAAAAATCAACTACAAATGTACTAAGTAACAAAACGATCATACAAAAATACTACAAACAAACTTCAAATGACGCCACCTACTGCTCAGGCAATATTCTGTTTGTGATACTTGTGAATGGCTTCCACGCACACTCAAGTATTATACATTTTTAAACAACACGTGTGCTCACAACGAGGACGGAAGTTCCTCACAACATTTTTACCAAAGAATAAATTACACTCGTTGGGCGTGCTTGTAAGCATTTCATTTTCGTACATGCATAGTAATTCACGCCCGTTTAACTCATAACGAGTGTAATTTATCCATCGGCAAAAATGTTATGAGGAACTTTCGTCCTCGTTGTGAGCACCCATATTGTATGTCAACAAGGTAAGTTTTTCCAAACGTTTGAAAATACAGACCTTGGTGTAAAGACATCGAAATGCAGTTAGCTGGCTTAGGGCTTTCAGAGACAGCACATGTGAAGTCTGGAACTTATCTGTCTCCCCCCTTCAAACTTCTGGAAACCTTCTTAGTACTATGGGGCCGAAAACATCGACTTCCAGTTTAAAAAAATCAACGCCGAATGTTTTTACGGGACGGCTTCGCGATCGTCGGTAAAACATCGACATCCATTGGGTACGTTTGGAAACCCTTAAACACTTATTCGGCATTTTCGGAAATCCTTATCTTTTAATCGTAGAGTTTGGATTGGCCAACACCAGAATGACTATTCCTTGTAATTGTAATGCAAACGTCCCGAACCGGATGGTTTCTTAATTGCCATGTGTTTGCCATATAGGGCACCAATGGTATGGGGTAGTTCCCCCATCTCTCAAATTGGGCGGCAAATTCATGCTAGACCTCTAGAGTATTGGGAACGGCCAGACCTTCATCCTTATACTCCTGAAGGAGGACAGCACACACTTTTAGCAGAAAATGGCATACACTTAACACGAAATTCATACACCAAGAAGGCGTACGTGTCTCCATATGTCATGTACCTAAGTGGTGTTACTCTAAAGCTTTATGCCTGCAGGGACAGCACTGTGGAACCTTCGTGCCATTTTTCTCTGAATGCAAAGCGGTAGACGCAGTAGTATGCCATCAAGCATTGTTGGTATCGTCATCTTAGAGTTACGTACTGCGTCAATGCATTCAACTATACATAGTGAAGCCATCTGTTACCAATGAGCCAGGGGTGGACCCACCATTGATGACGTCTTCTTCTTCTCTGTCTCAAGTACAATGCAAATGTAAACATGTCAAGTTTCGATGTGACCGACCTTTCGTATATCACTCCGCATATGCCGGAAGAGCCAAATGGCAACGTATCGCCCATTTATGAATGATTCCAATTGGATCCAGAAACCAGCAAACTATGTGTGTAGTATAGAATCTGGCTGAACTGGCCACCTAAGTCGTAACGTCGGCACTGTAGCATTGCTTCTTCAGTATAAAACATTTTGGGATGGTTTGGAATTATTCAGCATATGCGTATCTAATTATATTCTCATTCGTGTGCTCTAACATCAGACGCCAACATGGAACATTTTGTGTTTCAGTTGATTAAGAACGCGAGAGGTTTTACAAGTTTTCTTTTATATTATCATGATTTTGTTATATATGCGGCGCCTTAAACAACCATTTCGTGACCAAAAATGTTCACATAATGCAGAATGTTTATTTCGCGGAGACTCCGGAGCAACAAAACCAAATTAAGTATACATAACAGCTGACGTTTATGCCTATGAATGATTAATGAAAATAGTTAAAATCGAAATAGAATTGAGGTTAGAGTGGAATTAAATTGATTCATACTTAGGAGATTCAAAACCAAAAGTTGATCGAGAATATTTGTACAAATGTACTTCGGGTGTCAGCTATTTTTTTATCGAGGAAGTAGGCCTATATAGATAATAAGTAAATTGTGTAACCGCGTTTGAATAAGTACTTTTGTATATATAGATAAATCAATAGTTTATTCAATAAAAAGGCAAAAGTGCCTAATATTCTTCATGTTTACTAATTACTTTGTACAAATATAATATTTTATATGGTCAATAACATAATTATATATTCAATGTTAATAATATATTAAATAATACTTTTGGAATGAGCATCATAATAATGATTTATACATAACATTGATTAAAATTTGTATAAATGATAAAAATAATCAGCAAGGCAGTTAAAGCACTAGATAAAAGTGTGTTATGCTATATAAACAAACATTACACAAAGACTATAATATAGTTAAACATGCATGGTCGTTGTGTATCGTCCTGTAGTATATCAAGATAATTAACTTCATGGAGAAACATTTACAAGTTAAGATAATCGACATTCTTCATTAATTGGTACGGACAATTACATTTCTAGGCATCAATTTGATATAAGGCGTGGATAATTGTTCGTCTCTAGTTACTTGATCATTAAAACAGGATAGGCAGGCCTGTGCTTTTTTGGCTTGAAAGCGTGGAAAGGTAAAAATAGTGATAAGGTGGATGTACGTACTCTTCCTCGGGCCAAATAAGGGACTATGATCACGTGGTAAAAGGGTCGGTCTGGAAACCAAAAACAAAAAATACGCCTACTGAAGGCGTTTGAAGTAACCTAACATATGTGTAAAAAAATAACATAATTATTGGTTTGCGATATGGAGTACATTTTCATTACTTTGTCACCAGTTCTGCGAACCTGTAACTTTGGGACGTTTGTGAAGGTTGTATACCAAGACTCAGCGAGGTCATCAAGGACGTAGGTCATCTTGGTTATGTTAATGTCCTTCCGGTGAAAATTTGTGTGTCCTTAACGGCTATATATACATAAACTATAATGGAGGTCTATATTGTTCGTAGAAATCCAAATACACGTGATGTGAAATACCATCAAGGAATGTTAACAGCTTATCTCAAAATTGTAATAGAACGAATTATTGCCATATCCAGACGTAAGGATTGAATCACATTTATACGATCTAACGAGAATGAAGTTGTTTATTTCTGTTGCCACTGAAGCGGCAATCTGATATCGTCGAAGAAACTTCTATAGGTCGTATTATAACCAATCTCTTTACCCCAGTGTCATATATCATTACATTCTTGTCTCTCGAATTGAATATATAACACAATAGTGTTAATTTGGTTGATATGTGTGACGAAATGTCTATGTCCGCTATTTTCTGCCTGTGGTAAGTTAATAACCAGGCTCCAGCACTTCGTCGTCGATATAAGTTTAAAGGATCTACATTTTACTGTCAAATTCACTACACTAAAATGAGTTATTATTGCTTCCAACATGATATAATAATATAGGCCTATTGATTTGTCTATATT
This sequence comes from Lutraria lutraria, assembly GCA_964023205.1. NCBI lineage: Eukaryota > Metazoa > Mollusca > Bivalvia > Venerida > Mactridae > Lutraria > Lutraria lutraria. Next base: position 11,205,703 of record OZ026838.1, read on the forward strand.
TATTTATATTCATATACATTTTGCTGTTGTAAAAAAATCTAATTGATTTGAAGTAACATTTTATGTATGTTATTTAAAATGCATTTTGTACTGATGATGTACTTTGCACAAATCAAAATTAATGTTTTATGTAAATTGTACAAATTCGGATAACTACTGATTTATATATGAATTCAATGAAGTTGCTTTATCAAGTACGTTTTACCAATATAGGCCTACTCATGCCAAATAAATATTCTCGGGTTATTTTCAGTTCCGGTTTCTTAATAAAAACATTTGGCAAAAATCCATATATGGATGTGTTTAGTTTAGAGAATTTTAAATGATTCTTCACTTCTGCTGCCACGTCCTGTGTATCATATTTAGTACCGTTACATATGTCATACATAATGTGCGATGGCGCGATAGTGGTTCAAATTCATCTAAGAGCAATTATATCCTAAAATGACAGTTATTAGAAAAACGCATTAACCTATAAAGATAGAATCATATGCGTTAGCACGATCATTTTACAAAGCATCAATCAAAATAGCAATGGTTTTGAAATTTATAAAGATATAGATTTGACGTAGTTTCTTCCGTTTTAGTTGGTCTCACGGTATATTAAGTTTTAGTATCAACCACAGACGCATGATTCTTGCAAGCGTTTTCAAGAATAAAAGTGCAGACGCTGAAATTATTTATTTTCACAACGCCGATTCACAAATCTGTAGGTAGTTTCACGCGAAGACATTTGTTAAATTCTAAATTACACATTCCACTACATTTTACGCAATAAGAATTATACATTTCACGACAAAATGGAAACAGATTCAGTAGAAAACTGAACCTATTGTCAAATTATTCAGTGATTCACTTGTATCAATCCAAGCAAGTGCAACCTTTCAAATCTCGTCAAAGTACATTTCGTTGAAAAACTTGACTACTAGGTTTCTTAGAAGATGTAACATTTTATTATGATATCAGTATTTAATTAATTCCAGCTATAACTACTACAGACTTAAATTAACTTTATACATATTCAACTTTTAATTATTTGGTTGATTTGCCATTTCTTATTCTCTGATTAAACTTCAATCAAAGTTACTGGATCGCAACAAAGGTGTTCAGTGAGTTAACTATCTCACAATATCATTGAATGGATTTTACATTGATTGTTGGTTACTCAGATTTACCAGTAGTACTGTACTTCACATAAGTTATTTGTTTGTCACATATTGATTGCTCTTAAAGCACAACATGATATCTGTTCAAATGTTTAATCAATCCTTAGAGCTATATTTTATGGAGCATTGAAGGGAGAGTTCCTGGCACTTGTTATGAATTTGATTCAATTTCCTGTAAGGAAACCGGACCATTTCATTTCCATTATTGTGTACACATTCTTCCTGTTTTTCGGTAACTAATGGACATATTGTATGAATGTCTCTTTGATACCATCCTACTGTCTGCCATCTATGAACAATTTTAAGTGTTTTGTTGCCTATACATTGCTTGAAGTACAGTAGGCCAGGAAAAATGGTGTTTCCTACCCATTTTTGGGGGATGTAGACCCTAAGTTTCTTAACAACATAATCCAAAGTAAAAAAAAAATATTTGGGAACAAATTGTACCATTTAAGCAAAATTAGAAAAAAAAATAGAAAATAAATTTTGCCACCTATGTATCTAATTTTGGTAAAGTAAAGTAAATGGCTTTCTTAGCCCTCTTGATTTTCTGGAAGTCTAGCAAAAACATACACATTTGTCATGTGATGCACATAATTTATTGTATGAACTCATAAAAATAGTATATTTCAAAGATGTATTTGGCTATTAAAGATATTTTACCTTACATGTGTGCAGACTGCAGACAATAGCATTTGATGACATCTCTTTTTCAGATTCATAATAATTATTATGCCTTCAGCAAATCTTTTGCAGCAAAGGTTGTGCTGTTGATTAACTGTCAGTAGGTTTTGCATGAGCTATCAAGACTTAGCTGTCAATGTCGGGTGAAAATTCTAAAGTTACATTTATTGAGAAGAAATTATTAAAATATTGATAAAATCTGAAATTGCAGGATAAAATCAATGGAATTGCACTACTGCACACCACTTATAAACTCTTGAAATTGCACTTGAAAATTACTTTTTATCAATTTTTCTGTGCATTTAAGGAAGTAGGGATTCCTGCTATCATTTGTCATTTAATTAGATTGAACTAGCAGTCGATCACTGGAATGTCAAAAGTGCTGTATGGATGAGCAGAATACTTTCCATCTCACAAATCCTATCAAAGAGTATCCAATTTAAGATCCCCTGCTGAAACTTGATGAATAGTCTGAGTTAAGTCTCTTAATGGATGAATGAGATTATTCCTTTACTGTAAAAGATATTGAATATTTCCCGCTTGCAGGTGTGATTACATGGCACTTCAGGTTGCAGATATTGTCATCTGTAACCATGACAACAAAGTATAGCGACACTTGGAGTGCCGTGATTTAAATCTTAACCTAGTCAATGTTCCCTATTTATTATAAAACAGGACTGCTAATTGATTGGTCACGAATAATGATATAAAGTTGTAATTACAGACATTAGTCAATACAATAATGGAAGTTTACAAATGGGCAATCATGTGGAGCTAATTTCTTTAATGATTTTTCAATTATTTCTGTAAATAAAATAACTATAACAGGCTGGAAGTTGTGTTCTTGGAATAGTTTTCAGTAGATGAGAAGCATTTCAACATGTGTGGGTATTATTGCATGGATTATTTAGAATATTTACTTTGAAATAATTGAATAATTTGTATTTATGAAAACACTTATAATGTTTGGTAAATATGTAGTTATTTCTTTGATGTTTATTTCTAAGCAAGAAAAGATGGCATTCTAAAGTAATGGACACAGAATCTTATGAAATCAAAATCTTTTGATAAAAACTGACAACATTTTACTAAAACAAGCATTTTTGTAGATCGAAATATTAGCTTGGAGAAAGGGTTTGATGGTATCCAAGAAAACGGAATCAAATGACTTGACTTGTAATTCTTAACTTATGCAGTAGGTAAAAATTATATGAACTGAAACAGAAAATTTGGAATCATTTCAACTGTCATTTTTGACATTTTATCATGAGAATAATGTACTTTGGTTGACCTAATATGAATGGAAATTTTCAAATGTTGATGTTTATGAAAGATGGATACATGCATTAAATTGTGGTATAAATATTTATAGTGAGGATAATAACAGTGATAATAGTGTAACATTTTCCAATCCATAGTTTGCACCATCTTAATTTTTGCTAGTTGGAACAATTTCTCATAAAATTTTTCTCTGATTATTGAACTGTCATAATTAATAATACAAACCTGTGAACAAAGGCCACCCATGGGAAAGACATAGTGTGACCTTGTTTGACAAGTGGCTTTATTTGGAGGTCACTTTGTTCTGAATAAATAATCTATGATATTTTTTTTTAAAGAATATGATATCATCAGAATGATGTAACACTAGCACAGAGAAAGCCATCAAGATATTATACTGATTTTTTTTTAATTAAGCAATTAGCTTATAACAGAATTTATCTGATTTTTCTCTCAGGGTTAAGTCAGGGCTCAGTGATGGCAAATATACCCCTGGGTAACAGAGTATCTAGTTTGTTTGACATTGGTAATGCAAATATACATCAACCACATGGTACAAGTGTTACATCATATGCATGGGAGCCTCATGATGATGGACTACCAAGAAAAACAAAGAAGGTAACAATACATGTCAAACTCTTTATCGCCTACATTTCTGGCTAATAGTTGAATTCTTAGTCAAGGGCTGTCCCGGTACAAATCTCAGCTGATACGATACATATTGTGTCACAGTGATATGGTACTAGCGATATGCGATATCTACGATACGATGCAAAAGTATTTCGAAATGATGAAAAACGTTTTAATATTAGTGTTTTTTGGAACTCTGCACACTTGTTTGGTGCTAGAAAGTCCTAATTAACTGTTAAAATGGTGTAAAACTAAAATTGTCTTATACTTAAAGTCACCAGTTTGATTCACAAGTGTTTAGTTGATTTTGGTTAAATTATATTTCATTTTTTAAAATTTCCCTCATTATTCGCAATGCATTGTCCCCCCTGACATAAAAACACGGTCAGTACCAGAAAATTGGAATTTAATCAATTGATACAGAATTCCTACTAGTAGCCAGATAAAACTGTTTAAAGAATCAAGTTATATGATTATTGATTAACAATACTACATTAATAATAAACTTTTGAAACCTTCAATTTGGATTAATGATGATGAAACATATGTGTTCTAAGGTTGCTAATGCCACCACTATAGTCAGATCGCAATGACACTTCTTACAGATAGCTACATGCTTCTTAGTTTCATCAATCGGCAAACATATTTTTTATGTAAAATTACTTGGAGGCGTTTTAAAGGTATTTGGTGCCTCAGCCATTTTTTCAGTAATTATAGATTGTTAGTGCAGATCATGGCAATGTTTACCCACTTTACAGGTAAAGCTGGCACTCAAATCAGCTGCTTGAATATATTTATTCATACATGTGTTTAAAAATTAAGATACCGGATCTATGTTTCGGAAAATTAGAAAATCTGTCCCTCATTAAAATTTTGTTATTACCCGGTATATAAAATTGAAAAATTCTAAAATATCGTTCAGATCTAATAAAATAATATAATTTATAGGTCAATATCTACATGGCAAAATCCGAATATTCAAATTGAATCTGTGGTCATTAGATTTCTGATGAGAGAAAATTCGTGAATCTAGTTTAGTTGTTCAACATTCTAGGAGTTTTTAATGTAAAAGTAAAACAATGTGATACGACCGATACGGGACCTTCCGATACGATACGTATATATCGTTCAGCATTGTACCAATGTGTACTGCTACATAGCCATATCGAGACAGCCCTATTTTTGTTTCAGGCATTTTGGCATCATTTAAATGTCATTTCAGGAATAAAAGAAACCAATTTCACACAAGTTGAATAAATTTGAACTGAATTTTCAAAGCTTCAGCAATTCAAATATCATAAAACTATTATACTTTGAAATACAACACTTGTTTTAGATTTGACATTAATTTTGGGAGCTGTGCTTTTTGTTTCCACATTTTGAAATGACATTTAATTAAAAAAAAAATTGTATACTAGTTGTCATATAAATTAAGCACAGGAGATCCAGGCTATTTTTATATTGTGTAAACAAACTTCAATTTCCAAATGGAAAGAATTTGCATACAAATGCTTAAAAGCTGTCTCATGAAATTGCAAATTTCTCACATTTAGCTAAACATTAACATCTTAATGTTGAGAATGAATTAGACAGGCATTCCCTAGTTGTGTAAATATGCACAAACCATAAAACGAACAAGTGTTTTTGAATCTATGTCTGATTGTTATCATGCTAATGTCTCCGCCAGCGGATTTAAAGGGGAGCACTCAGCCCCTCCCCCACAAAAAGACCCTTACCATGGATAGAAATAAAATATCATTCAATGAAATAGCATTCAGTTATTCAATTCTGAAGCCTCCAATTGAATGAGGTAGAAAATAGACTTAAAATTCACCGGAATGCACCATTTCAATTCTTCAAATTAAAAATTTTAGGGGAGGAGGTACACTGCACTCCCTACCCACTGCCTACTTTCCTGGATATCACACCCCCTCCTAGCCTGAAATCCTGGAGTTGCTTCTGGTCTTTAGTTGTTGCTAAATTGTGTTTATCTTTAATTATTTCCTTGGCCAAGGTGGCTCTGTTTTATTTGTACAACAGAATTTGTTTTGAAAATCTATCATTTTTGTGTTTGCTTATTACAATTTAAAACAAGATTTACAGATTGTTTACCTAAGAAAAACAAATAATTTGATCCAGTTTAATAACATGTCATGAAGATGAATACACCTGCATATTAAAGAGAGATGCATGAATAATTGATAGATTTTATATTATATCCGTAGTTTACTCCAGTATGGCTGTTATCAGTTCATACATGAGCAGGTGTTCCTTTTGTCAATTAAAGAACCAGTATGTTCCAGTACAGCAAAAACATTATAGAACTTGATACATGACAATGGAATACATCAATGATAAACTATAAAATGTGTGTTCTATGTATTCAAAGAGTACTGTAGATATTATGCCATAACTGACTTCACTCAGAAAATAATAGGAATGACTAGATCGAGGCAGTAATTAATAATAACTACTGGTTTGTCAACAATCATTATGTTCACACAATGTCAAGTAATGAAAAAGTAGAAGAAAATGAATTGTGACTTAAAATAGTCATTTTATTTTAGCCTGCAAGTAAATGACATAGTGACATTCACTTCACCTTAGCTGCTTGTTTATAATCTAAATATTACAAGTTTAAGTACTACATAAACTGGAATAAAAGAAAGACAACAATCTTAGTTTTCTTTTCTGTTCAAAATTTCTGACTGAAGCAGCTTTATTTCAAAATAATGTAGACATCAGTCACGAAAATATTCAGAGAACAGAATGATATTTTATCAAATTTCTCAATTCTATGTTGAAATGTTGTGACTCCCTTGTGACATTCATTGAGATAAGTTACACAAAAACCAGGCCATAACAAGAATCAATGCTTTAAAGTAACAAAACTTTAACTCAACTGCTTTGATTCTTCCTTGTAAAACATTATGAATGAACTTTAAATGAGAAAATTGATTGATATGCAATGTGCAGTTTATTTCATTATTGTTGTCTTGTAAACAAGATTTATGAGAAAATTTAACACGAAACGACAATTGAGTAATGTAATAAAGTTGCTTTTTCAGGAATTTAAGTCACAATATCTTTTGTTTTCAGATTTATTATGAGAATACATACAAGATGGAACCACCCGCAAAATTCCGTCCAGACAAAGTTAAACCAATTATTGAGAAGGTGCTTGCTGCAAGTCTGGAAGGTAATAGTACACAACTTAATTATCTCACTAAGAATCCACAGAAAAAAATCTAAGTATCAAAAATGCTGGGTACTAGACATAAAAAAAGAAAACTCAGTGCTCTCAACATTTTTAAGGGTCTTTACCCGCAAGAATTAGTTAGATACTTATAGCTTTTTAAGTAGTAATCTTCATTTCTTCATAACATTTCCATGTTTAGTTATATGATCAGTTTGTTGATTTATTTCCAATTATGAATCAGTATGGAGACTGGCCTTTTCAAAACTAAAAGCATCATATAATGAAAATGTTTTGCCAGATTGCTGATTGAATTGGTTTTTCACAAAATCTGTATTTATATTCAATGCACTTTTATCAACTAATTATAGGTTTTATCATACATGTATGCAAAACACTTTACTCTTTGTGTGAAATCATTCTTTAATAGTAAATTTCATGGATTATTTTAAATTGAATAAAAGTTCCATTCATCAATGAACCACCATCAGTCTTATCCCAGTTTCACTGTCATGTAAATGTATCCATCCATTAAGGTTCTGATATAAATGTTGTAAATGCATGCATAGCATGTCAAGTTTCCTTAGAATACTTTGAAAACTTTAATATGTACAAGATAGTTGAAGATGCAAAATAATTTTCACTGAAACGTTCATGTTTTATTTTCACATGGGACTAGTTCTGTCATTCATATTTGTCTCTACCATTAATCAAGAAGAAGCAAAATCTTAAACGATGGCACACAGTGGAGAGCAGAGTAATTGAATACATGGAAGAAATAAATTACTAGGAAAAACTTTATTCCTTTGCCATTACATTCATCATTTCTTCATTGAAGAAAACCAACAATTCATTATTAGTGAAATCCACAAAGAATGTACATGCAATTGCTAAAGTACTTTGCATTACAAGTTCTTGCTTGCATTGAGTAAAAAAATCAACAATTAATAACAATATTAATTTGAGTGTATTTGTAACCATAACAACTAACTTGCCAGGAACCTGAATTCAATTATCAACTCCAAACACTGTAATATAATCATGTAATATGCTGATTCTAATATCACTTGTTGGTAGCATGTGATAGTTTGGATTAAAACAACAATCATTCACTGATGAAAGTGTCTTATATATCAATTGTTAACATTCAGACTTTGCGGAAGGCAAAAAAATCTGCTCGACATTCAGTCTGACAAGCTCAAAAATTCTGTCAGACTGAAAGGAATGAAAGTAGTAAACAAGTATAAATGCTTATACATCAGATAAATAAGTTGCCAGACAGATCATGATGAGATAAGATTCTTTATTGGACCAACACACAATTGGTCAGGCCCTATTCGTAAAGTCTGTTTTAACATTACTTGCTGTAGACTTTTTGTTTCTTGTAACTTGTATTGTCATCACACATATTGATTACAGGTAGAAAGTACGATCCAATTGAATGTTCACTGTTATGTAAATCTATCTCTGATGATATCAAGCAGCAAGTGAAGAGCCTGAAGTATGACAGGTAAACTCAGTCTCTGTATTTGATAATCATGTAGCATTTTCAACAAGAAATATTGTATTAAACATTTTTACTTCTTTAGTGTGACATCTGTTGAAAAAACACATTCCATGTAATTCACAGTCATGTGATAAAGCTTTTATTTTATATACTTACAAGTTACAACAGACTTTGAAAATGCAACACTTTGGTGTTTCAATTTCAACTTTCAATTTTTACTGGGAATGAAAATGTATAACTATCACTATGATTGATCATTGAAAACTTATTTCAGTACCTTTACAAGGATATCAAAATATTTTAAATTTTCACAAATTTGTAAAGACAGTATTAAATAGGCTAAAGACATTGCCGATTTCCCCCCCTGTGAAAACCAAACAGTTTACAAGCATAAATTATTGTTTCAAATATATGTATTTCTTAAACCACTACTTTATTATTATCAATTTAGTAAACTTGGAGAATAATATTACTGTGAATGAAGTTAATTTCTTTCATTATTTGTTATTTAATACTCAGAAAAAACAAGATTATGAAAATTGGTGTTTGTTTTTTTGAAACATTTTTACAAAAAGATTATCAATTTTAGAAGAATATTATACCAAATCGGTGGCAATAAATACATTTATATTGATTTAAGTATTGAAATAATAATTTGAAATAAATTGCAAAAAGTGTCATAATGAAATGATCGTTTTCAAAATCTGTAAGTATACATTACATAAAATATATCAAATTATTACATTGCTACAATCAACTGGCAGACAATCAATATTTGTGCTTGGTTCTCATTTCATATTTTAGTTAATTAGGACTAACACAACTGATGGTAATATTTTACACTGTACAAAGTAAAGTGTAACTGTTGAATAATGTCTTGTCCCAAACAAATATCTGTTCATATTTCAAATATTTATTGTGAATTCTCTGTGAACAAAAATATTGCATTTCTGATACTGTTGAAGCACTGTCCTCCTGCCAAAATAGTGTCATTTATGGAAATAGGTCATGATATATTCATTGAGGCTAACTTCATATTCAGTGCTACCATCATTGTGAAAAAAACATTTTGTAAATATATTATACAGGCTTACAATCCATGACCCATCCTCACATTTTCTCTTATGCTACAGTTTAGCTATATTGACCTTTTAACACAGTGCTTATAAACTACCCATGCTGTAGACAATAAAAATTCTAGTAAAGTTTAAGCACAAGTCTCTTGCATTTTAAACAACAAACTTCACTATATTTTATTGGCACAGACAAAGTGCTTGGCTTGCTGTTAACATGTAAAAATCTTCTACAATATGCTGAATTCTGCTTACATATTGATATAAATTTACCATACTCAATACAGTACAAAATGTATTTGCTATCTATACTTTGACAGTTTAATATTTCTTTGTATTGAAACACATAAATTTAAAGTACAATATGTCGAATTAAGTAAAAACGCTATGATGTTTGCATTCAATGAACTTTAATAAAATCAACCCTATTTGTATCATAGGTACAAGATTATATGTTTGGTGACACTTGGAGAGAAGAGTGAACAAAGTGTGAATGTAGGAAGTAGATTTCTATGGGATGCTGATAGAGATACCTTCTCAGCTGCATCCTGGAGTAATAAATATATCTATGCTGTAGCCACTGTATATGCCTTGTATTATGAATAGTTTACAAAGTTATACATTTTTTTTATTATCATATTGCAACTAATTTTGATTCATTTGTGCCATTATATTCAAATTTATATTTTTGCCATCTTGTGTTGTATTTTTAAAGTAATAAGCAAAAAAAGCAGACTGGAAATATTTCTGGTTAAGTGAATGTAAGCAAATTGATTTCTGGACCAATGTGCAGGTTTTTATCAATTATGATTGCAAACAGTAGTTTAGTTAAATTTGGATCCACTTAAATTACTGCTTTGAAATAGGGTTTAAAAGAACAATGAATGATATTTGTTCATATACTAGGATGAACTGAATCTCTGACTATGCAGTCCATAATTCTGGAAATTGATGAGATAAATCAGTGTTTATAAAGTCAGTGTTTCATGGAAAGAACACTTTTTCTCAGTTCATTTGTACTGATTTTATTATCAAAGAAATAAAGACTGTAGGCTGACATATGGATTATTTAATCTTCAAGTTTTCACATTCTTACAGGAAAATTGCTACACTACTGAATCTAGTGCTAAATGGATCTGAGATGACCGGGAATGCTAGGTTGTCTATATTTGTTCAGTAATTCATGCAAATTGGTTATCTTTCTCTTAAACGTTGTTTAACCGGTAATACCTTGATTTAAGTTAAGTCGTATGTGATCATTTTCTGTATGCTAGCAATCTGTATTCCTCAATGATATGTTGTGTGTTAAGCATATAGAATGTATTAATGGAATTGATACAAAGTTACTGGTTATGTCTGGAAGTTCCATACTGGTTTCAGATACCGATTTACTTATACATAAATTCTGATAAGAAGTCGAAACAAATGTTTTTGTCAGAGTTTTTTTTTATTTCAATGAAATTCTTGTTATGTGTTCTTTATTTTGTGTTAATTTGTAGGATTATATATTTTGTTAACCAACACTTTCCCAGCCAAGATATTTTACTGATTGCTTTGTATTGGTTCATATACAAGTAAATCAATTGTTAATGAAAACCAGTTTCTGCTTGTGGACAAGAATTTCTTTTTGTTCTGCTGCAGTATTAAGTACCGGTAGCACAAATTGGTTAAAAAAGTAATTGGGCTTTTTTTCTGTATTTTCTTTTATATACAGTGTAGCATATGTTTAGTAGTCACCCAAAAGACGTAATTTCTTACTTATTGATTAATTCAACTGTAATTAAATTGTTATTTGTGATATTGTTTAAATTTTTAAAATTTGTTGTTTTCCTTACAATATAAATAAAATGTTAAATATTCCACTTTTGTCTTCTGTTACCTATCAGTGATAAACATTTGTAATAGTAAAAAGTTTAGGTGCAACTATAAATTATATGATGGATAATTTAAGTTTAGTCCAAAGACCTTTACTGCGCACAAACAGTCAAACCAGTGTTAGCAGCCACCTCATAATAAAGGCCAACCTGCGAGTAAAGGTCATTTAAAAAACGTCATTGATTATTTTGAACAAAATGACCTCCAAATAAAGGCCATCTGTCAATAAAGGCCACATAATGTCTTTCCCAAGGATGGACTTTGTTCACAGGTTTGACTGTAGTATATAATAGTCTATATATAATAAACATATCTCATATAGTTTGTATGTACATTATGAGATATAATATAGCATTGTAAACTTGGTTTACTTATATACATTTCTTAATTCTCCCAAGAACTAACTAAAGTCATTGTCAGCAATATTACAAGGACTAAATCTTAGTTCTACGTACAAATCTACCTCCTGTTACTCACACATGTTAGCCTGTAATCAATATAAGTATGGTAATGTTTCAGCTTAGATTTGGTACAAGTAAACATTTAGTGTCTGAATTCTATTTATTCAGCAAATACCAGTAAGATGATAGAATATCCCTGTGTTTATTCATACAGTTGGTTTTTATGCATAGTGTAGCAGACTTCTAGATGCTAGAACTAAGATGCATCAACATTATTTAACTTTGAATGTAAGATATATTTGATGTGTACACGCGACTCTGTCAATGTATTAATTTTTTCAGCAACAGAATATCATGTGACTATAATATTTATGAAGAACACCATAATTATGTTTGTACTCTGAAATTTGTCAAGTGTTCACTGTCCCGTTTTTATGCAATATACGACTGACATTACTGTACTCAACCACAAAAGAAAATTGCCACGTTTCATTCATGGATAACTTAATTGAGTTACATCGGACACAAACCTTTTATACGTATACCATATACAAGCGTTTTGCACGATATGCACGTGCAGAGTTTTGAAAAATGCGAAATCGATAAAAATCATCTCTCATTATTTTCTTGTAACTCCCGGGTGTAAGAAAACCACAAAACATATCAGTGAAGATGTTTAAAACTCGTAATGCCAAGACCGTATAGAAGCTTCGATGCTGTGGGACAGGGGTGACTCTGTTGATAATGTTGTGCAGACATTTAAATTGCCTCAGAAACACTAAAAGTTATCTTCATGCAAGGTTCCATTCATTAATCAGCATGTTCTTGGCACATAGATGCATGATAATGCACGTCCGCATACGGCACAGCTTACACAGCAATATCTCAATGAACATTGTATTGACGTCTTTGGCCTGCCGCTTTTCCTGTCCTCATCGCACTTTAAATTCATTAAGACGTCGAATTATACAGATAATGAAATAATTATTAATAAAACATTAGGAGACTGTTCATGCATGAATCGCAATTCGATTCACAGTAACACTAATATCACATTTTGCGCGTTTTTCATTTTGACCCACAACCGAATAACATGCATCTGTAGAAACCGTTGTATGGTACTAGTATCAAACATATAATTTCAGTTATAGACATCAGACAAATCAGGGTCCTTCAAAGTGAATCTAATCTATTTGAGTGACCCTGCCCTGGACGAATCATCATAAACCCTATGCAATTTCTTTTGCATTCGAGTATAATTATATTATATAATTATATTATGAGCCGACTGTATAAGTAAATATTTGTTCATGTATCTTGTATATATTAATAAGTTCTCATTTATTTAACACTCTCGAATCTGTTGACAAAGATTGACTTAAACTTCAATTATTAGGTTAGAATACTTGGAAGAGATGTTTAATGAAGTACGTTTAATAAAATCCTTGAACCTTGATAAAGTATTATCTTCAGTGACAACCAAACTATCTAGTATACGATTAGGAAGATAGTGACTATAGCAGTTACTGCATGCTATCTAGCTTTCAGTTCAACAAAATGGCGGTCACGTATACCTTGTTTATTCGTTACATGGCAGTTTTCTCAGTGTTGGTAGTTCATACTATCAATTGTTTGCCATGTCTACCTCGAAGGTACGACCAAGATTCAATCGTTTGTGTGTGCAATTCCACATATTGTGATACTTTGGAAGACAATGTGCCGAGTTCAAGACCAACAAATCCAATACCATACTGGTATGCTCATGTTACATCACGAGATGGACTTCGCATGGAATATAAAACCGGATCATTTGGCTTCGGGGTACCGGGAAAGAATGTGCTTAATGTCGGGAACATCACTGAACGATCTATTATGGGATTTGGTGGGGCATTCACAGACGCCGCTACCATTAACATGAACAGTCTTTCCGAGAAGAGTCGAGCAAACTTGATTGATTCATATTTCTCAAGCAATGGAATTGAGTACAATGTCGGACGCATACCAATCGCTAGTTGTGATTTCTCGGAGCGGGTTTATTCATACGATGACATAGATGGTGACCTTGGTCTAGACAAGTTTAGTCTTACAGTAGAGGATATAAAGTACAAGATTCCAGCCATTAAAGATGCGATAACAGCAAGCAGACGGAATATTTCTTTGTTCGGAAGTCCTTGGAGTTCACCATTTTGGATGAAAACTAACAATAATATGACCGGACGAGGAGCGATCAAAGGGCTTCCTGGTGGGAAGTACCATAAAGCATGGGCAAATTATTTCGTGAAGTTTTTACAAGCCTACAAGGATCAGGGTGTCGACATTTGGGGCTTAACAACTCAAAACGAACCAACAGACGGCGATATACCAGGCTTTAAGTTCCAATGTCTTGGATGGACTCCGCAGACACAACGTGATTTTGTAGCCAAAGATTTAGGTCCAGCACTAGTAGCAGGAGGCTTTGGGCATGTAAAACTGATGATATTCGACGATCAGCGAGAGTTGTTGCCATACTGGGCGGAAATTGTTCTTAGTGACCCAGAAGCTGCGAAATATGTATCTGGTATCGCTATTCACTGGTATATAGATCTTTTAGTACCACCCTCGTTCATCGATAAGGCATATAATCAGTTTGGAAACGATTACTTCTTTCTAAATACAGAGGCATGTGAACAAGACTTGATCAATAAGAACAGATCTGTCAAGCTTGGTGATTGGTATCGTGGCGAGCATTATTTTAAAGACATTATGGAAGATTTAAAACATGGTGTCTCAGGATGGGTAGATTGGAATATGGCATTGAATATGGACGGTGGTCCAAACTGGGTAGATAATCGAGCTGACAGTCCTATTATTGTTAATGCTGACAAGGATGAATTCTACAAGCAGCCCATGTTTTACGCAATGGGACATTACAGTAAGTTTGTGGTACCCGGTTCTGTTATAGTTTCTCATGTAAGAAACATGGAGAGCGCAAACGGTGTTGAGGCAATATTCTTCAAAAGAGATGACAATCTTATGACGGCCAATATTGTAAACATCGATGAACAATCTTACAGTATTACAATTGTAGATTCAACTGTTGCACCACCAAATATTAACATTGATATCCCAGCGAAAAGCTTTGTTACTGTACAATGGTGGACTAATTTGGAGTAAATAACACATAGGAGCATATTGTATGACGTTACTGAGGATATCTCAGTATCTACTGTTTGAAATGACTCCTTCAAAAATAGTGTCATCCGGGTACATTTGGCAGAATTTCAATATTATGATGCGCCACATCTAGATATGTTCTCTGTTTTCCTACCGCTATATTTTAATTATAAGAAAGAGAATAATTTTAAGAATTAAACAAGTGCACACATGTAATCAACGTTGTATCTTTTTCATAGTATTCAGCTCAGCATACAGTCCCATAGAACAGTTATGTTTAAAATGAAGCCAGAAAAGATTTCCAACTTTATAATAAAACCAACAATTTTTCGACAAAGATAAATATTTATATAAATGTCTGTTTGATTATATATGTTTGCTAGTCTCCAATATGTCACTGTGTCATACTCAATGTACATTTTTGTATTTGTAACGAATTGTGCTCAGTATAACTGTACAAAGAATTCATGTACATGTATTATTACTACAATGGTATATCGTTGTTTTCTTTTTTCCCCACTATGGACATTGCCTAAAACATGTATTACTAGTATATGTGGTTATCCGTATTTAGTTGTTTAATAAAATGTATATTTCAAGATGATTCGTCCTAAGATAGTAGTCATGTTTTATTATACTCGTGTATTACAAATCGTACGTCTACGTTCCCATAAATGTACACTGGATATATGTGGTGCTAAAT
Source organism: Lutraria lutraria (assembly GCA_964023205.1). Taxonomy (NCBI): domain Eukaryota; kingdom Metazoa; phylum Mollusca; class Bivalvia; order Venerida; family Mactridae; genus Lutraria; species Lutraria lutraria. The sequence continues at coordinate 11,221,372 of OZ026838.1, forward strand.
ATAATGTACGCGCCTACATATATATTATTTCATAATGTAATAATTATGTAAACGGAAGTTCAATGTACTTTATCATAGAATATAAATAGTATGCTAGTATACTATTCCATCAGCATTAGTGTTGAATACATTAAAGTCCTCTGCCAACATCCGGTAACAATGATCACAACGTACGTAAATGCATGGAAAGTACAGACGCTAGGTATGTCCACCCACTCAATTTTAAGGGGAGGTTACACCAGCTATGTTGGGCGACTTTTTATTTAACATTTATTTCTCTTGTTATACACAATTATTAATTAACTATTCAATATATGGCGCGTTTTCACTTCAAATGCCGATATGAAGTTCATCGCGAAATTATGAACACAAAACTCGGCCATTATGAATAAGCACGGTCTTTATGAAAAACTCGTTTATTATGAGATTTGGTCATTCTGATTGGCTGTCCTGCTCGGCCATTATTAAACCGCTGCCATATTCTATAGTTAATAAATAAAATTGTCAACAAGCACATGTTTTCATAATGGCTTTGTCATTGGTTTCCGCTAGACCGTCATATTAAATCAAATGAATATTATATATAGTTATCAATAAAATACTTATTAAATAGTGAAATTCATATTAGCCTAATTATTTGTCCTCGATCTTCAGATATGCCTTATTCTGTATCTAAATGAATGCTAGCATGGTGTGTGCGTTGAACTCTTTAGTTCATTGTGAAATAAAATTGTATTCATGAATTTGCAACCTAACACAAACATTTGGGGAAGATGATCGGATCATACTCGCCGGTTCCCGTCTCTGGAAAAAAGACTCGGAGACCGCTTTAGTATTTTTTTTTTGCATCGGGACCATGCATTTATTTGCCATATATGCGTAATGAGATGTTGTGGTGTGACCACAATCGAGGCCAATAAAATGTATACATTAGTTACAGTCGCTATACACGTATAATGCTCTGACCCAAAATGAAAACTTGACGCTAAATTCGTTTGAAAATATGTGTTATCGGTACAGCCATTGCAAGTTGGACGGTTTACAAAGGATTATCATATTTGCTGCTGATAAGGATTTTTCAATTAATTTTAAAATCACGGTGACACCTGTGTATTTATGACTCCTACTAAAAGTGGTAAAAACGTTTTCCTCACTTTGATCTTGAACAGCATAGATAACAAATTCAATTTTGTTTCTAAATTCACTCATGTCCAAACGATAGTTCAGTACATGTTTTTCGCTGACCTAAGACATCTAAATGTCGAATTATAGTTAACAAATGCGTGTCGGCTCTGATTTACATAAGACGCTAAATTGTGTATGTAACTAAGATATCATTAACTTATTGCAGATGAAACAGTAAAGATTAATAAATAAGAAGCCAAATCTGATTCATTTTAATAATATTTTAATTGATTTATTGACTTATCAAGTTGAACTGAAATGTACCATACTTTTCGGCACAACATATAGAAACAAACAACCTCGGATTTCATAGATAATGCTGTAAAATAGAGATGAAACCTACGTGATAGGTAACCTTGCGACATAATCATAGAATGGCGCACATTATATAACTTTGTTCAATTTCTTAATTGTTCAAATTTATACATCATGTGACGATAAAAAAACTATTTACTTGGCACGAAATTCTTACAGTAACAATACAGACGAAGAAATGAATCGTCCATACAATATGACTGGTTCCCATATCTATCTAATCGAGATGGTTCCCCTATCATTGTCATATGCTGATTGGAACCGCTAATTAAGTATTTAGTAAAGTCTACAGTTCCCTCGAAGTAACCGTATCCAGGAACAGTATGAAACAGAATGAAATACCGACCAGTAGTGTCTGGTTCCTCGATAGAAAATAATCTGTCCCACAAGGACCGGTGTTGATCTTGTGGTAAGTTTTCCCTATCACTATTAGAGTACGTCACGGATGCTTCTGTCACATTATGTAGGGAAAGCTTCATACACTTATCTTGACGTTTTGATAAAAGGTTATTTATTCCCTCTACTAAGAATTCAGCCAGTGATTGCACCAGATCTGTAGTTGTGGAAATATTTACTTTTTCGTGACATGTGCAATATTTTTCTTCAACACCAGCGTCGGCACATGTTCGAAGGTATGGAATTGGATGAAAAATATTTCGTCGAACTAATTGTTGCTTAACTCCAATGTCAGTTTTATATTCAAACGCCTTGTTACTGATTACATCTAACATTGTCTGATAAATATCATAATGTGTGACTAGTTTTTTGCTATTTTCTGTCAATGTTTCGTGCAACATCGGATACTTTTTCATAAGATACTTTGGTATATGAAGCATTAACCATGGTCTATTATTCTCTGCCCTTCCAACATGCGTTAAAGAAGCGCCACCTATTCGGTAACCATGGTCACTCAGAGTAAGAAAGATCGCATTCTTTGTCTGATCAGTGTCCTTCATCCACTGTAGGAAATGAAGAAATGATTCATCACCACGACTAAGAGTTGTAAAATCTTCATGACAAACTTGGTTGTTCCAAAAGTACGCGAATTTTCTCTTACCCTTGTATCGAGACAGAAACCCTTTCAAGTAGTCTATTTGAATATCAAAGTAGTTATTGACACCGTAACAATCCCAGGAGGGCTTCCCAAGTGGTTCAATAATCTTTGCTTCAAATGCATGCATTCCTAGTGTATATGGACGGAAATAATAATCAGAAGGTGCGTATTTGAAACCACTTTTGGCGTAATTAAAAGTTGATATATCTGGACGATCTTCGGCGAAATATGATACAATAGGTTTCATCATATTCTCGTTCCAAATCAAAGGCATTGTGTCAGCATGTTTTTTAACGTGTTGAACTAGCGGGAACTCGCGATGATTTCGTCCTGTGAGCAAAGGTACTAAGTTTGGCCAGGTGTTCTCTCCTACTTTACTATAACCTTCAAAGTCGTAAGCCTGAAATTCTTCCAAGAGATACTGGTACGATTTCGGCAGATTACGAAGTGCGTGTGACCTGGATACCGAATCTATTCCGAATACAATCAGACTTAGTCTGTCGGAACTCTCGTCTTCAATATCACCAATAGGCTTCGCATCAGAGTTCCATAAGGGATTAAAGTGTAAGTAATCATACACATCATCTTTATCGACAATGGTGCACGTGACACGGAACACGTGACTCTTCACAAATACTGGAGGTGTGATACTTATTTCAGATTCAAATTTTACATCCTGGTCACCGAGCACTCTATTTAACGCACGTGTTGAACATCTTAGTTTCGTATTATCCATCGCATAGAATTTTAAAGCGGTTTTGTTAAAATGAAGGAACCCATCTTTGTCTACGTACATCAATTGTTGCTTATCAGAGCACTTCAAAGCTGGTGGCGGTTTTAAGAATGGTGTGAGTGATTTATCCCATGGATCTAGTTTGTCCAACTTACATGGTTTCAGTTCTAGAGCGGTAAAATTCCTTGGTGATAATATCCGCCATGTAACATAGATTAATACACATGTCGTCACAATAATGAAATAAAATCCAGCCTTCCTGAGTTTTCTAGTTCGCAACATATCTATCACCTTGACATTTATAAAAACATCAAACTAATTCATACATTCTTAGAGCACATATTTTCTGATTATAACACACGCCACGTCATCTAAATCGAACTAACGTCTATTATGCACTTAACTGGGACTTGGGCATGTAACATTTTATCGTTGAGAAGATATGAAGCTAACCATATGTGAACGTGGGTTGTTATGTACCACATAGTGTTATCTGGTTTTACTACTTGAACACTGATTAGCTATATAGTTGATTACAATTTTATCTTATGGCTCTCAAAAATGTTTAGCAACGTCTTGTACGGATATAATGATGGGAACGGTATACTTTGCAGGCGAACTCTGCGGGCAATATAAACAAAGAAGGATTTTGCAGACAATATACATGAAGAAGGATATTAGATTTTGCAGGCACTATAGATTTAATACGGCTTTATTGTATTGGATGGGGTGAGAATATGGTCCTATTGTTCAAATGTCACTGGGAGTGAGAGAGGTGTTCATGTTGTGAGAGCCATGGGAGGACAGACGAAGTAGAAATTACTCGGAAAAATAAATGTTAGAATTTCAAATGTCTTTGTTTCACTGTGCGTCTTCGGAAGTCTCTTTTCAACAGAACAGTTTATTCTAGACCTAGTCACAAGTGCTCAAAATGAACCATTTTCGTGAATTACACTAACGATAACCCTTCATCACACACATGTTGTTATATACTAAGCCTAAACTAATGTTCAGTCTGTTCAATCTAACTTGTGCCAATTGAAAACAACTGTGTAATTTTGTTTATGTACATGTATATTGATGATGGATATACATGTATTAGAATAATCAAAATAACACTGTGCAGCGGAATTTGAAAATGAATACTCATAAATTGATTAAAGCAGATAAGTCGGGAATAATACATAAAAATGCTTATATGGTAAAACAGTAAAATGATAAAATAATATGGGAATACACTAAAAATGCAGTTGACCACGCACACGAGAAGCTTTTAATGTACACAAATTAAAACATTATATACATGCACCAACATTACTTATTAATAGTATTGTCTCTGCTTAACCATATCCAAACAATAAATTAACATTTCTTTGTTCAAAATGGGCACCAAAAATACATCAAATATTTGGTAATGATATCACATTTACATGCCTACGGTACAGATTGACATTGATTAATGATCAATTAATGTTACATTAAGTACTAGTATTTCATATCAGTACATGTATATATAGATCAGTTTTGCTTAACCACCCAAATCTTGTCTGCTCAAACGTGCCACAAATTGAACCTCTGAAATCGGCTTTTCTTTGAGCCAATTATTATGTACTACAACAGTCTTGGAACGCTGATCATCACTAAACAAGCCAAATATTGTTTTCCACTTGGGAAATATAACGTGTTGAGAGCTACATAACTAATTGTACGGTTGTTTAGTTGCAGTAATTCATTGAACGGTCCTTTGTTTACTTGTCACGGGTGATTCAACCAAGAGGCCATGCCATTATTGAATATTGCATTATTACTTTTGATTGCCATAAACACAGTGGTTAACCGGCTCGGACTTTTTTGGATCAAATCAGCATCCCCAGACTGTTTTTGATCGAGCAAAGGACTTTAATAAAAAAAGTCCGAACCGGTTAAAAATAGGATGGTCTTTATATTAATGTACGTTGTAGTAATATAGACTGCGGATATGTTCACCGTGTTCCATATGGGAAAACACATTGATCAGGGCACCTGAAACCAAAAGGAATGTCATGTTTAGCACTTAATATAAAGCTTGGAACTGGTAAGCATAACAACCGTTATAAAGTGCATTGATTACTTTCAAAATAAAAGTAGACCTCTATATACCGGGATATAACAACATGTATATATAGAAAATATGTGAAAAGAGAACAACTTTCAAGGCGCTCAAATGCTTATAAATATATATGTATGTACATTGTAACAAGGACTTATATACATACATGTATGTATATAAGTCCTTGATTGTAATATTCATTATTGTTAAAAAATAAATTCTGAAATTCGATATTTTTTCTGTTTGTATAGCCTATTTAAAGATAACTCTATATAAATAAGAAATTAATATCATTCGAAGACAAAGAATCTAAGAAATATTGAAGAAATCATTTTCAGATTACGGAGAATTTTGCACCAAATTACCATACCACTACGTTCAAATTATCTCCCTTACTAAAAACCACAAAATGTGATTGCGACTTTATTTTCCTGTTTTTCTGCCTCAAGTCATTAATTTAACATACTTACTGATATCCCTATCTAAAAGTCAAACATTTATTAAGCTGATTATAATAACAAAAACGATATTATATAAAGTTGTGTCTGAGGACCGTGGGAAAATTTATTTTGGATTCAAAAGTCAGTTCGAGTTGCTTCCCTTAGATATTAAGGTAATAAGAACAAGAACAAGGAATGTTTGTCAACGAACCGTACGCACTATATAGGGGGTAATTTATCTCTAATTGTTTGTGTTATTTAATTTTTTAAGAATATCATTTAAGTATAAGACTGTAAAATGATTCATTTTAGAGAGAAATTGCATCTAATGTACACATAAATGTCGATAGGGTATCAAATTTACATATTTCTTCCTATATATGTCAGGGGCGTAGCTTGCCCTATAATAATGTGTAGGTATCTTTCTAAGGGGTCATCTTTTCACCAAAGACTGCCGGAGAAGCATTCTGCAGCATTTTCCGGTGTGCTAGAGCCTAAAATATTTTAATATGAAGTTCTTCTAGTTTTGCATATACGTTGTTTAAGCTCTGGGTACTCTGATGGTCCATTCTTTCAGCCACTAACCAATCATTTTTATTGCGTTTTTCGCATTGTTATTCAAAGTTTTTGGTCAGATAAAGTGTAGGCAAGTGCCTACAGTGTCTATAGGAAGCTAAGCAAGTGACTACATAACTTATTTGTAAATAACCTGACTATAAGACCACCACCGTCAACAACTGCCAAAGTGTACCATTTTCAGATGATGTGTACCACATTATATACCGTAATTAATACATCTATATTCACTGTCTTGTATGTATTGTGGAAAAAACTGAATAATTTGTATTGCGACAAAATACCAAGTTGAATAGTTTGTTATTCAGGGCTGCAGCAGATGATATTTGAACAACAGAAAAGATGTGAAATTAATTCCTGAAGATGTAGAACCACTCTAGGCATTAGCTTCGATGCCAGGTCCAGGACCTACTCCATCACCAACAGTAACGGTCATCCCTACAAAGTTGACACAGAGACACTTTAAGCCAGAACTTCGACAGTTGATGTCAAACAAAAGTTTCAGATCATTATGCTAGATGTCACTAGCCAATCTTCCTAGGAGTTATGTCAATTTACTGTAACTTCAAACTAGAACAGAGATGTTCTATGATGGTGAAAACCCCTTTGACATCATTTATGATGTAACATATTTTTACAATATAACATCATTCTGACCCAAAATTAGATGATGACTCTAAGAATATACAAAACTGAAGTCTATTTGTCAAACATGATCCATTTAATAAAAGACAACAAAAAAATTACAAAATAAAGATTAAAAATCAACAATTTTGAAAAATATTAAGAATAAACACATACATAATCTCATGTCATGTAATTTAACTTGTAAGAAAAGTTGCATCATATAACAAACTGGCACCTGCGCCAGGTCAACAGTATTCTGTAAGCCATTAGGAACAACATGTATGTATCCATGTTCCTTGCCCCATGTTAAGGAAATATCAATTTAGAACCAATTCCCCCACATACCACAATAATCACCCAGTTTTCTAATCTACAGATATAAACATTATACATGATAAAATCATTCAACATACAGCACAAGTAAAGTATTTTTCTCAACGTGACCCTCAAACCAGTACACACAGCATTGTGGTTCAAGCCGATGCGCTCAGCCACTGGTTTACAATGTTTCATACCTTAGTAGCATTGTTTAAAAACTGCTTAACTGAAACCAACCTTTGTTCAACCCCCTATACCACTGGGATCTACCTTGGCACCGCTGAGATCAACCCCCTATACCACTGGGATCTACCATGGCACAGCTGAGATCAACCCCCTGTGCCACCTGGGACCAACCATGGCACAGCTGAGATCAACACCCTGTACCACCTGGGACCAACCATGGCACAGCTGAGATCAACTCCCTGTGCCACCTGGGATCTATTACTGCACCACTGAGATCAACCCCTGTGCATGGACAAAATGCTTGTGTTTTACACACCAAACTCAATATCCTAGATGCTAACAATCAAATCAAACATAACTTAATAAATAAAAAAATATTCATTATGAAATTATCAGAAACTGAATTAGATGACAGCATTGTAAAGCAAATATTATCAAATATCAAAAACACAATTTTTGAAAACAACAGAAAGTATCAATCAAATGTTAAAACAGTATCAGAATGAAGAAACAACAACAACAATGAAATCTAGATTAAATATATTTTTTTAAAAATTACAAAAACAAAACCTCCATGGTCAATCATAATGTAATCATCAAAAAAATAATTCCCAGTCTTTTTTAATCAATCCATGTGATACCCAGATATCAGTTGATACAAACATGCATCACAACTTTAAGGGGGGGGATTGAAAACTAAATCCATATTTAGACCAGTACTGACAATTCGAAAACATCATTAAAACATTGCTACAACAAAGATTACAGTAGTACTTAATGTATGAAAAATTGTGGGTATAACATTTGTTAACAAAAAAAACATCCTACACCATTTAAATGCCTTCAATTATTGATGTGTTACCCAGTAATTGTTAACATGATATTTCATTTTAATATGATAAATAAAGTATGTTGCATGAAAAACTACAATTTATTTATTTTGTTTTTATTCTGCTATAAGCCACGGTTTGTTTGTGTCAGAAATTATCACAATTCACTGTTACAACAGATACATTCAACAAAAAAATCTACACCTGTTGCATGATCATATTGGATTTCTACAGTACAAACTGTAAGAACAGTTCTTTCCTAAATAACCACTGAAAGTTGATATGTTAATTATCACCAGAAAAATGAAATACAAAAACATGAAAAATAAAATCCATCAAAGAAAGAAAGAAAGCGTGTCTTGGAGTAAAATATAAGTATAAAAGCTAATTATGCATTTAGATAACAAAGCAAAATAATGGCAAGTGAGGGTGTTTTTTATTCAAATAATATATCAACAAAAGAGAAATAAAAAATATGTAAATATTAACTGGGCCTTGTACAGAGATTTTGAATCAATATTACATAAAATAACGGTACATCATAAATGACGTAATCTAAGTATATTTATATACTAGTGTTTGGTCTTGCTGATTGTAAACTAAATTATAAATACATGTTTTAAATGTGAACATTATTAGAAATAAAATGGAATCATTTTAAACTCTAAGAATAGTTTTTATTTATTTATTTCATCAGATTTAATGCCATTTTCAACGTTATTTCAGTTACATCATGGCAGGCAGTTATCCTAACCAGCTTCCCTGGATTACATTAAGGCCCGAACCAGTACTAACCACATTCTATCCGCAAGCTACTGCCAAGCTAAGCCACATAATTATAGTCTTTACAATATTTGATTTAATTAATAACGCGATATACACAATATTTGATTTCACTTTCACCCTGCCTGCTTGTTATATCACAATAAAAAATAACACATTGCACACATATTAACTAAATATTAACAACAACAACATTGCATTAGTAAAAATATTAAAACCTACTCAAATATCTGTGGATAAAAAAACTAAACTTGTACTTTCCAGCAATTCATATAAGTCAGAGAAAATATATCACATATATATACATACAGAAAATATTTACTACATGAGAAATGAAAGACTAAAACAGTGCAAAATATAAACATATAACAAATAAGATCAAATAAAACTAAATAAAAATACTACAAATAACACTAAAATGGAACAGAGTTAACTCCCTTGTCAATCAATGACGTCTTATCGGCTATGTGGTTTGTTTCTGGAGTATTCATGTGAAATAATATGTGTATGCTTATAGAAAAATGGAATATATTAAATTATGAAATAAATATACATTAAATCCTTTTGGAAAAAGAACAGTAAGTTACTGGTATCTTCTAATCATAATCCTGTCAAGTTACCTCATACCCCTGACCTGGTATGTTATTACATTTGAATATACAAATTTCTTACAAGTTAATGCATATTAATAAGACTTCAAACTTGAGACCAAGAAAAAATAATCAAACACATTGTATTCATTAAATCACAAATGAGTGCATTTATTAGGATTATAACAATGGTCCCTTTAAAAAGTGTAAGTACGAAAATGTCAAGTTGTAAAAATAAAACATATATGCTAAACATTTACGAACAAGTGTCTAAAATGTGAGATTTTATGTAAGTTTCAGTAGTCCTCACTCAAATGAGGATTCGTGGATGTCAATAGAGCCAAATTAAAAATCCTGAAAATAATATGCTGCTGACCATTTATGCTAAACAAGAGGCCTTAAACCTCATTGTTTCTGTATATCATTCAATTTGTATCAAAGAAAATCCTTCAGAGCATATTAAATGGACCAAAACTTTACCATTTCTTGAGATATTTTCATCAAATCACTCAGTAGTCAAATCTCTTTCAGGACAGATATATCCTGAATATTGTCACCCCTGGGATTGTAAACTGATTAGGGACTCATTCTGTATAAAAAAGGGACAAGGTATGGTAACCTTCTTAAAGCCATAAATATGGTATTTCAAAGATTCTAATGACACAACAATCTCTCTGTTAAAACATTTGTACAAAACAGAGACACTACATTTTCCAGCATCATGAGCTAAAACAGTTCAGCAAGTTAAAACAACTTTTTTTGGTAAAGTAATGTCAGATATTTACTTTTTTATACAACAAAACAAGTCAAGTCATATATCAATAGTTAATCAACAGTTACGCAGTCAGAATATATAATAGTAACATCATTAGAAATAAGTAACATTTTGAGGTCACTAAAAGTTCACATTTATCACAATAAGATAAACACATCAACAGAAGGCACGGAACCTATATGTATGTACTAAATTCATCGCAATGCTGTTTCACATAGTCAGTGGAAATCTTATTTGGTGATACAACAAACACACTTCTTCTAACTTACATATAATATAATCACACACTAATTCAAACTTTTATATAAAAGATGAGCGTTCTTACAATGTTAAATAGTTTTCAGTTGATTATGTTGCTATAACAACGTTTATACTTCAGGATCTGGAATGCTGAAATTCATATCATCAAAATCATCAAACTTTGCTAAAGGTCGACCTGCTTTTTGTTGAGAGATTCTATTGTTTGAGTCCATATAACCTAGACCATTCTCCTCTTCAGTACGCTACAAGATAGAAATAAAAAAAACATACAATAATCAGTGCAAAATTATTTTTTCTTTTGAAAAAAAGACATTTTGGATAATGTGAATGAAAAAACACATAACATAAAACTATTAAGAAACATATTAAAGTTGACTAGGTAATGTTTTGGAACAAAACAATATAGAATTTTTTTAATAAAATCCTAAATTCATGTTTCAATGAGTAAGAATACAAACACTTTAATTCACAGCAAAGAAACACTTATTTTGATACAAAAAAAAACATTTTAAGAAAACTGATCCAATAATGAAATATTTCCAAAGGTGATGTGAACATTGTGATCCACATACCAAGGAGGTAAATATAAACACAGCAGAACAGTGTATTCATGCTACATAATGTACTATCATACAATCTGGATGATGAAGGGTAGAATACAACTCTTCAATGTGAAGGTTTGAACTCAGTGACAACAATGTATATATGGAAGACATTGGTGCATTTAAAAGATGAGTGAACACAATTCGTTTTGTTTTGATTCATACTTTCAGCAGTCAGTTGATAAGTTGTACAATCAATCAGTTTATTTAATGACAAATAGCAAACACATGAAAGAAAAGAACCGTGTTCAATATATATTTGCGATTTTCAAGGAAAGACATGTTAAGTCGTAGACAAAATGGTACTGATCTTTAAATTTACTGCTAAAAGTGATCAGAGTTTACACAATCAGTGAACATTGATTTGAAATATAATGGATTGAATACAACAATGATTTAACAGTATGTTCAGGTGAGTGTGTTTAACAACGGTCAATGGATGGTTCAAGTATCAAAGTTCTAGAGGTAATGTCAAACAAGGTGTTTGTGAAACACTGATGCCACCTAAATGCCAACTGGATAGTAAGACCTTGCCCTTTGACCTACTGATCTTAAACTCAGAAGGGGTCATCTACATGTGATGACCAACCTCCCATTTAAATCTGAGGACTCTAGACCAATCAACCAACCTGCGCAAGGTGAAAGGAGGGCATAATAATTATAACAGGTACTTTAGTACCCAACTAATTGACAACTTCCTCAGTCTCAAAACACTTTCAGTACTCTAGATCTTTGTTACTTACTCCCATCCTAAGGATCATCAAGGAGGAATAAACTCACCTTTCAGTACCTCATAGGGAAACCTGATGTAAAGCAAAATCAAAATCAAAATAAGCCTGTATAGGTACATAGTACATAGTATACAAGAAACTCAACTAAAAATGCAAGAATATCACACAACATTAGACAAAAGCACACTCACTTGTACAGGCATGCTTATAATTGGAGCATTACTAGAATCAGCAATTCTGAGTGGTCTCGACATAACTGGGTCCTGCAGGTTTCTGTCTGTGTCATCAGCAGCTTGAGGGCGATAACTACGGTTGCTATAGCGATATTCATTCCTGATTAAACCAGCAGTACTTCCTGCCAAACTTTGGGATTCTACTTCTAGAGCAGCATTTCTTGCTCCACCTGTGTATATAAAACATTGGTATTACAGATCTTATCCGATTACAATTGTGAAGGAGAATAGTAACTGTACAGAATATTTAAATTTACAATTTATAAAAATATGAATAAATACAGAAGTCCATTGTTTAGAAAGTATATTCTCAAAATATTTAAAATATACTATTACTTAAATACATAAATTACATAAATTCGTCATTATAACAAGATGAGTGAAAAGGCATCAGTGTATCATAATACAAGTTATTTAGTTAGATATGTGTTGGTAGTTAAGACAGATGATTACATGGCTTCACCACTGTTCTAAATGATCTGACTGTGTATAATGTAATATCACATCAGTATCATCTAACCTTCTGTTATAACACAGGTATATACATGTATATAACAAGCAACATTAACAATGGTAAACAAGCAAAGATGATCTTATAGCTGGGCTGGATTAATGGCTAGGCATTTGAAAATAGATTCACTTAGGTATATGAGTACTATGGTAACTAGCAACATTTGACATTTATCAAAGCAATAGAAGCATTCAGATACTTAGGAGAAAGAAACATATGTTTATAAATCTCTGACACAGCTAGCAATGTACTGTAAACAGTGACACATGATGGTAAAAATGAGAAAGAAACATATGTTTATAAAGCTCTGACACAGCTAGCAATGTACTGTAAACAGTGACACATGATGGTAAAAATGAGAAAGAAACATATGTTTATAAAGCTCTGACACAGCTAGCAATGTACTGTAAACAGTGACACATGATGGTAAAAATGAGAAAGAAACATATGTTTATAAAGCTCTGACACAGCTAGCAATGTACTGTAAACAGTGACACATGATGGTAAAAATGAGAAAGAAACATATGTTTATAAAGCTCTGACACAGCTAGCAATGTACTGTAAACAGTGACACATGATGGTAAAAATATTCAGATACTTAGGAGGAAGAAACATATGCTTATAAAGCTACGACACAGCTAGCAATGTAAGGTAAACAGCGACACATGATTCAAGGTGGATATAATTTTATGTAAGCAGACATAGGGAACATATCACAAGATCCTGGGAATATTAACCTAGCGAATAATTCACGTTACATTGTGTACGTTTCATGCTAAGTAGAACCACAGCTTGATCATGCTCTGTTAACATAAACAAGAACTATAAATGAAAAAAAGAAAAAAAAGAAAGAAAAAAAGAATTATAAATGATGTTGATATAAATACATAGTTGGTAAACATTTATTTCAAAATGATCTCCAGTTTTGTAGATTTATTCATTTGGTTCATGAATTGAATACATGTGTGTATATATCTTGTACCAAGCATGTAATTTCCATAATGATTTAGTGGTTATCACTCTTAAAAACAATGAGTAAACTGAATCAGGGAAGTTATTGTACTAGTTCCTCCATAATCTACGGAGAAATGATAACTTGGCATTTATCATTTAAAATAAACTATGGTCTATAGACCTACAGCTTTATCATATAAATAAATATTTTTCTAAATACAAAGTCTTGAAATGATTGATTGTTATTATGATTTATGAATATTGTTGAGAAAATTTTTTAATACCAACAACAGAAAACAATAAAAACAATAAACCAGAAGAATACTGACCTATAAGATTCAGATCTGCTGGATCATCATCAATTTCATCATCAGCCAAGTCAGATTGTAGTTTTGCGAAGTTGATAAAAACCTGCAATTCAATGATAAGTAATAAATACCTGTAATTACATATAAATCAATAAAAACCTAAAATTAAATACATGTAATACATGGTAAATACCTGTAAATACATAATAGTTAAGCATAGTAAATAATACTCCCTAAATAAAACTCACCCTTACCCTATGGGGAAACAAAAATACAGAATTACCGGTGGATAAAATATAACAAAACTAAACTACATATTCATAGAGAAGTTTATGAACCACAGAAACCAAGTGATATTATTTTTCGTTTCTTACTTACAAAATCAAATTAATAATCATGAAACTTACTTGATCTAAAGTTGTCTGAGACACTGAATAATCTTCTATTTTCAGTTTATCCCTGACAGCTTGGATTTGGCCAAATAATACAGAGAGTTTTATATCAGATCCCAGCTGATATTGTAACATATTATGATGTTTCTCTTTGAGGGTGGATTTTGGGAATTCTGTGTTGAAGAAGTCCATGACTGGATCCATGTCAGGGTATTCACCAGATACTCGGATTATCACAGTATAACCATCTCCAAATCTGATATACAATGTAGTTCAATAATATGTTAGCTGTACAAATGACTGTACAAAAATACTTAGAACAAAAGAGAAGTATGTCAATATTATTTAAACAATGTTTGACTATGCAGACTTTCACATAATATGCAGGAGTCCAAGCTGAAATTAGAAGTTTTTTACCACGGATTGATAGGAACCTCTATATCAATGACACATACACAAATGAACACTTCTGTTATAGTATTCGCATGGCACAAACTTAAAAATAGCCAAACCTATTGCACTAAAAGCAATGTACAGTACCAACATAAATTAAACACATATAACTTACAGGTTTTTGTTTGTTCTGTGACTATCAGACCATTATTCTATGATAATTACCTGTTTTTAAGATGTTGTATACTACCCAGACATCTAAATCTACCATTCACCATGATGGCCAATCTACCACATAATGCTTCACATTCTTCCATACTACAAGTATATAACATTGTTAAATTTGATATTACCATCAATCAAACTATGACATAACAGCATGGTAATATACCAGTACACTGACTAGCCCTAGGTCAGCCAATGAATAATATTTCTTAAAATCTAGGTTGACAAAAAGTAAATGTAACTATAAAATGTTAAGATGAATTTACTTCATTTTCTAATAATCACTCTCAGAACCACCCTTAAATGCTTAGTGTAGGCAAAGAGAATCTATTATAACAATTACCTATACCGGTACCCATATTTGCATGCATTAGCTATAGAACAGAAAACACCCATGAAATGGCTCTGTATTCAGTATCCATGAAGAATGGAATCATATACAAGTATATAAAACAAAAATATCTTAGTTCAATTTCACTGTAACAATATTCTAAATAACTAACAAATTTACAGTAAACTCATTGTCAGAGTACAGGTTATAATATTACCTGTGAGAGGTAAGTATAACAGATCGTCCATCTTTCACAATGTTGTTGATACAATCCCACAGGAATCTACGAGCTCCAGGATCCATACCAGTGGTTGGTTCATCCTAATATATACACAATTAAACATTTATTATATGACACAACATGATTAATATTTGAATTAAAATTATCATCCTATATACACAATCTTTTCTCATACCACACAATATGATCAAAATTGAGTTATATTTATCACCTGGCTAAATCAGAATGTTGGT
Source organism: Lutraria lutraria (assembly GCA_964023205.1). NCBI lineage: Eukaryota > Metazoa > Mollusca > Bivalvia > Venerida > Mactridae > Lutraria > Lutraria lutraria. The sequence goes on from OZ026838.1 coordinate 11,237,288, forward strand.
CAAAATTTCGTTTAAATTTGGATGAGCTATTGTATTAAGTTTTGGTTAAAAACCCAATCTTTTAGCAATTGTGTGCATTTGTGTAAAACAAACAGGATCTAACTTGATATGTGCTTTACTTAAACAAAATATATCATTTCAATTCCCCCCCGCCTCGTCCTCAAATACTGACCAGGAAAATGATGGACGGATTTCCTATAAGAGATATAGCAGTGGATAGTTTTCTTTTGTTTCCACCAGAGTAATTAGTTGAGACTTTGTTAGCATGTGGTAGGAGTCCAAGTCTTCTAATGGCCCAATCAGCGACCTGAAAACCATAAAAACTATTATAGAACATCCAATCATGATCAAAAATCATAAAAACATAATTCCTAAGTCTCAATAGTAATGTATTATTATATACAACTGTGCAAGTTTATTCAATTAGAACTTTGTGTCAAAACTGAGATGAAGGTTAAATCTTCAGCTCATTATCAGATTTTCTGTTTTTGAGGACAGCAGCACCATTGTTCCTGTTTCTGTGAGTGCAGTACCATTGTGACAAAATACTCACCTCTTTAACATCTTGTTCTGGGATACCTCTAAGTCTAGCGTAGAACCTGAGATGTTCTACACCAGTCAGTAATGGATCTAGAGCGTCAAACTGTGGACAGTAGCCAATATTCTGTCTAACTTTTACCATGTCATTCAATATACTGAAACAATGATACAAATATAGTTACAGAACATCAGAGCCAGAAAATACATGCTGACATATTAAATTAAAACATAAAACATCCTGTTTATTTTCAAATAGAACAAATAACTGTTGTTGTTTTTTCAAATTATCCCAGTCTTACTAAAAACTGTTAATTTTCTATCCAGTTCATATTAAATGGCAACTTAGTTATTAATATTTCTCAGTGAACAAAACTGAAACTCCACCATTTCTTGTTTTAATGATTATTTGGCTTAAACATCATAAACTCTGACTTCAGATGATGTGTACAAACCTGTAATTGTTCACATAAGCATTTCCACGAGACAGTTTTTCATCACCAGTTAACATTTTGAAAGTGGTTGTTTTTCCTGCACCATTTACACCAAGCAGACCGAAGCATTGTCCCTTAGGAACTCCCACACATAATCTGTCAACAGCCGTGAGGCGACCTTTCTTTCCACTAGAACTAAATACCTACAACACATAATAAAGTATTCATCATTATAATGATCACCAAGGATTATAAAACACTAATGAGTTCTAGACTTACACAAAGAACCTTAACTCAAAATCTTCAGAATATTATATTTCAGATATGATTAAACTTAAGTAGCATGGATTGATAATAGATGATACTGCATCATTATGGTAATATTTCACTCTTCATATGAGCCATACAATTTACCTTGGACAATTCCTCCAGTTTCAGTACATCATCATCAGCATTACCAGACGTGACTCTCTTCCTTTCCCTAGCCACATCTTCATCTTCATCCTCTACTATCTCTTTGCTTGGTTTTAACACCCTAAAGAAATCCACATCAGATCAGAGGTCAATGATATCCAATAAATCTACATTATGAATACAGTCAAACCTGAGGAAGGAGGCCATACTTGGGTTAGACAAAACATGGCCTTTATTAATTGTCTCTTATTTGGTGGTCATTTCATTCAAAGTAATCGTTTTTTTAAAGAATGACATTTATTCACAGGGTGGCCTTTATTCGGAGGTGGTCACTAAAACAGGTTTGACTGTTCTGATGTTTCACATTTCATATAAGCCTTACTGATGGACATACAATCATACCAAATACTAAAGCAATCATTTCACGTTTAAGGCAATCATATCTTTTATTTTTATACTGAAGCATCAAAAAGCAGTAAAATGTAGTATTGGCAAAAACAAAATAATAAGAGTATTAAAATTACCTGGATTTAATGAAGAACTTGTATTCAATCAGTAGATTTAAGACAAAGAACAGAATACCCAACATAAACATGCTGAATAGATTTCTGCCCACAATATCCCACTTGAATGGATCTGGAAGTCGATTCTCACCAAACCTAGCATACACATCGGCAAATAACTGGTTCTTAGCCATGTCAAACAATCCTCGTCCGAGACAGTACTGTGGCAGTAACAGGAACACTTGCTTTAATATTTTATTGATGTCCTTCAATCCCTGAAAAAAATATTAAAATACAAAAATGAGTGAAAGAAATAGATTCATAGCATTACCATACTATCTACAATAAGGCCACTAGCAAGTGAACATGAAGAGTTACTAACACTATATTGCACTTGGTTGTGTGGTTCATACATTGAATGCTTTTTGAAACTGAACAATAGTTCAGCTTTCCTTAGCCATCACTCACTCGGCGTGAATGAATTTTTATGTGGGCCTAAGTACTGTGTTTATCTTCATTAGCCATGTAATTGTTAAACTAGTTCCCATTCCATGCTGCAGTGCAAGTCTATGTAAGTTCATTTTCCATGAGAACTTTCAGTACTTAATTTAATATCTATGTTCCTGACAATATCTATATTTCTTAATCATTTTAAAGTTTACAAGAATTTCTTTTAAAAAGGACTAGTATTGAAACATAAAACTGGACACAAGATAGATCTTAAACAACACAAGATACACTACCTCATCGTCCTCCTCCAGGAATTCTATAATAAACGTAGCCATGGTTGACACAGTCCCCAGAAATATGTTGATAGATTTCAATGTAACAAGAGCAGTACTAGGTACACTGAAGAGTCTGGAGAATGGATACATCAATGGTATCATAGCCCAGCTGTAAATGATAATAACAAAAATAAATCTTAGTTATCTTACATAATGAAATACATAAAATAAACAGAAATGAGGCATAATTAGTCAGTTAGTTCTAAAGGTATAAATTAATTATCCTTATAACAGTATAGCTTAACCCTTGCTATAATTACAGTATAGATTAAGTCTGAATTAAATTACAGTGTAGCTTAACCCATGATACATTTACAGTAAACTTGAAATGTGTCTAGAGGACAAAAATGCCCATATTGAGTGCTAAGTCAAAAAGGGGCCATAACTCCTCTAAAAATGTTTGGATTTTAACGGAAATCAAATTTGACCTGTATTTTATTATTATACACCTTTGCATAAATATGAAACCAATCCATAAAATATTTCTCAAGTTATCGCTTGGCAACCAAAATTTTAACGGACCAACAGGGGTAACATTGTATGCCCTTTCACCATTTTAAATACCGGGGGCATAAAAACATTCAAAATTTATATCAACAACAAAAGAATTAAACAAATAACTATAACAGGAGTAAATTTATCAATTAAATCAATTAAGTATTTCTTCTGCGATGTTATAATCATATATTACCCATATAAGAAGAGTAGTGATACAAGACAAGGTCCATTCACTGATGATACGTAAGCGTCAACTCCAAATGCAAGGAAGATAAATATACACAAAACAGCTGGAAGTAAGTAATTCAGCTGAAATGAATGGAAGAACAAAATTATAGTTATTATATAAGTCAATCAATATCAATAGGCACTTAGAACATTTCTACTTTGCTCACAACTATAGCTTCAGATGCAACCATACATGAAAAAAGAACCCTTTAGACATCGTAAGTAACACTTTTGTGCATAAAAACAAACTCAAGTTTTCTGAATTTCAGAAACTTCTAAAATTCCAACTTTTTGGCTGGTCCCACACATGTTAGGATTTCAGAAGTTACATTGTATCCATTTTCATTTCAACCATTATACAGTTAACATCTCAACTTACAACTGGCAACATTCTAAAATACCTGGCTTGATGCTAACACACTTTTATAAACATTTAAAAGAAGTAACTGTTAAAAAAATAGTACTAACAAATATCACAAAAAAAATAAGACTTTAATGAAACAGTTTTTAGAAACTTTAAGAAAAAGTAGTAATGGTTGAGATCTTATAAGAGACAGATGAAGACTAGAACATACCATATCCCAGCAGAAGTTGCTGACCCAATAAATCACTGGATTTACACCACTAACAAACTGTAAATGTTTAGAGTTTGATGTCCGTTCCTCAATCAAGTACATAGTAAAACTTGCAGGAATAAAAGACATGGCAAATATCACACAGATAGCTATCACAATGTCCTTAAAACTGCTGTACCTGTAATAAACAACATTAACACATTATAGTATATATATATAGGAGTACTTATCCTTAAAACAAATAATTCTTAAAATTAATACTTAAAATATACTGTCAAACCTGTATTAGCAGTCATCTCCTAATAAAGGCCACCTTATGAGTAAAGGCCATACTCTTAACAACCATCATAAATTATTTAGAACAAAATGACCACCAAATAAAGGTCACCTGTCAACGAAGGCCACATTTTGTCTTTCAAAAGGGTGACCTTTGTTCACAGGTTTGATGGTATTTCATCTTTCTCTTAATTATCATCTAAAGATACAATAGCAAATTATCATGGTGTCTGGTGTGGTTCAATTATGTAGTGCAAGAACTTGCTTCAAATCATTGTAACCTCTCTCTGATAGTGGGTCGTGGGTTCGAGCCCAGCTACCGACCATGTATCAATTCTGTTAGAATTTAGGCAGTTGCTTACGGAGGAAGGGAGTCTAGTACTGGATCTTTCCAGGAATGATGGTTTGGTGAACAGTCTGCCTCACGTGACTCTGACTGTTGAAAAGAGGCGTAAAACTAAAAAAACAAAAACTTACAGAGCTTCATCATTTAGCTGTTTCTTTGTCATGGCCATAGGATGGTTTATGCCTACGATGCTATAATCTGCTGGATTAGTTCCTGCTGGTAGTTTACTCCTCAATATCATGTTGTTCATCACATTAATATAAGACACAGATGCAACCCAGCCTCGATTGTTAAACCATACCTATAATTATAAACATGATTATGTTAAAATACACTACACTTTCTATAAATCTATGATGGTATTATACACATGATAATCATTGAATAGGTGATTGATAAAATGTCAAGTTTAACAAAACTTATTGCAAATGGACATTTAAGACTTTCAGGACTTAACAATTATACGGTTATTATAGAACTCTCAAGAAGGTAAGATATTTTAATATTAAATACAGAATGACAGTCTATAGAATTGTTTTAGCACCAATATAATGACAGGTTAACATCATTGAACAACTAGTGATAAAAACATACATGTCCATCACAATACATTGTAATGATAACTTTCTAATGATGTTTGTGTATTCATTTTAAATACACAAATCAGCAATGAAGATGCCTCGTTCCAGAAAAAAGACTGGGTTTAAATCTAGCAGCAGATTTTCTCACCTTGGCAACATCTTTCACAGCCAGTGAAGGTAGAATTTCCGTAAGATCGTATAAAAATTCCCTGTCACCGATAGATATGGTTGTTCCGTTATTTGCTGCGGTTAGTATCCTCTCTATATAACTTTGTACTTCAGTCACGTTTCCAGAGAATGCAGCAAGGTCTCGTTCACCAAATGATACACCTCCATACCTTATTACAAAATATTCACATTAAAAAAATAATTTTAACCCCAGATATAGTGGTACATGGTAAATGCTTACAGATATGATGATAACATAAACATATTCTGATTCTTATACAATGACATACAATAAACATTAGGAAATTAAATTAACAAATGGTATCTAGGCACATGATTGTATATAATCTATAACTCTTGTCTTGTTTCCATGGTGACAAATAATATCAACAGAATTTCCGTAATTGATGCAATGGTAAAAGAAACATACTGGTACATGTAAGACATCATTTGGATAGGTTCATTAATAATGTAACAAGTAAAAATAGTATAAGAAGCAAAATAATCTATGTAAGACGTAAAAATAGTGTAAGAAGCAAAATAATCTATGTAAGACGTAAAAATAGTGTAAGAAGCAAAATAATCTATGTAAGACGTAAAAATAGTGTAAGAAGCAAAATAATCTATGTAACAAGTAAAATAGAGTAAGAAGCAAAATAATCTATGTAACAAGTAAAATAGAGTAAGAAGCAAAATAATCTATGTAACAAGTAAAATAGAGTAAGAAGCAAAATAATCTATGTAACAAGTAAAATAGAGTAAGAAGCAAAATAATCTATCAGAGAACACAGTCAAACTGAACTAAAAACTTGGTATTAACCTTCTTTTCTCAAATTCCTTTGTTGTCTTTAGCAACCAATCACTTATACGTCTATCAGTGAGATTATACAAGTAGTCTGTGGTAGATATGAGAGTATGAGGAGGTGTCGGGCCGGCAGCATTGTCGGAACACACCTGCCAACCACTGCTACAGTCACATGGTATTGTTTTATTCCAACTTGGAGACTTCTGGAAATTTGCCACACCAGTAGGTTCACATGAGTAGCCACTGTAAATCAAGATGACAGTTATACTAATTATATAATACTAAATGACAGTTATACTAATTATATAATACTGCATCCATTTCTTGCAACATGCATGTCAACTGACATGGAAGAAGGTACATATTGATGAAGATACACGTTTGCAAATCAACTGTTCAGTTGATTTACACAAAAATAAATAAAACAAATATTTCAAAGTTTGTACTAAAATACCACTATGGGTTTCAAAACTGGTTCAGGGTACTCTAGAGAATATTCCAGAGGCTGATGATGTAATTTCCAAATGAACAAGAGTGCCTCGAGCGGTGCAAACGCTCCTCTGTTCACTGCCTCAGTGAGATCTATCCATTTATGAAGTTTCATATTGCTACCTCTTATAGTTTCTGCGTTATGAGCTGCATTAAAGTTTTTGCATAAACGCAGATGCATACACCACAGTGATCAGATTAGCATGATTTTTTCCTTGAAAACAGACAAGCTCAAAATGTGGCAGAAAGTACATGAATGATTTTCAAAACAAATAAGTATCAACTAACTCAATGGTATATTTGTTGAGACATCTATTTCCTACACCTGATCTAGACCTGATAGTGTCTTCTAGCTGTCCAGATACTGTAGAGCCTTCAGCATCATTACTGGAATGGAACACAACAGTGAAAGCGTTATACCTTAATATTTTATAAACACGTAAAGATAGCACAAACATATCATATCTACTTGCTCGACCATGGACCTGGCGCAACATAAACAGGTCAAGATCTTATCAAACTGCTTGACAATGGACCTTGAGCAATATAAACTTACAGATTGAGCCATTCACCTTATTATAGATATTTCTTGCCAAAATAAAATTTTATGTTTGTTTTACAAAATTTTATACATTATATTCAAGTATCATAAAACTTAAATAAGTTCTTCTATTATTAAAAATGTGATTGATTCAAAGTGGTGTAAGTACACAGTTTTTAAAAGACTTCTTGAGAATAATCAATTTACCTGTAAAACATATGCAGGTGTGGATCTCCTCTGATGGGTTCATAATGCCAGGGGTGTAACTCTAATGGGGGCTCTTCAGAGAAGGGGGGAGCAATCATAGAAAATGTCATGGCCAACAGAATAAATACAACAGGTAAAACAATCTGAAACATAACATGTATGATTGATAATATAGCAGTATAACTTAGTGTTATGTTACAAGATTTATGGTTTGTTTTCATTTGTTTTTTCTGCTGTGTATAGTTGCTGTTTACACTGAGTAGAGTTAAGCCAACTCGTATCTTAAATTGAGAAAAAAACTATTAAAAACGTAGTTATCCCAAGTGACTATTTTCTACAATAAAGGACACATACTAGATAATGTTTCTTAAATTTGACACAACAGCCTACGGGGATTGAGAATCAATTTCAAACCAAACAAACCTCTGTAAGAAATCCTTTCTTGCTCCGTCTAACATGGTGAAATCTCTTCAGGAATATAGCAATAAATTGTCTCATAGTAAGTGTCCATCCTGTGACCTTCTCATGTAAATTGTGACTGAATCCATTCTCTCCATAGTCACTGATCGGACCTGACATGATAGAATCTGCAAAATATATAAATACAAGTATAAACATGAGTACCTGGGCAAAGTGACCAATTAAGTAAATACTAGGTGGTAATTCATGATGTTAATGCTGCTAGCAATAGTTCTGATCATCTTTCACCTTTAACTTAAGGGTCTTATTGTTGAAAGATGGAAAGAATAAACAGTGGCCTATAATCATCATATCATAGAACAATTCAAATTCCTCAGTGTTACGTAAACTGTCCTAATAGATAAACAAACAAAATGTGACCTGCTGACAAATTTTGAAACTTATAAAAATCAAAACATACACAGATGCAGACCATTTGCCACACTTTGGACATTTTGTTCATATCTAATCAGTTAAAAAAGAATTATTCAAGAGTCTTAGCTTTGACTTAAAATTAAATTTGCTAGTATGCAAGATTTTAGCTTTACATTGGTTTTAAGTGAACAAATGTGAATGTTATAAATAATGTCTTGACACAGGAAGATGAGCAGCAATCATATATTTCTAAGGTACACATTAATAGACATCAGTAAGTCAGCATACACACATGTATTTAACAAGTTACTCTATATCAGGACACCATGCAGAAACTAACACATTGATAACATAACTCATACACCCTGACAAAATATTCATCATACTTTAATTGGAAGTGCGTAAATCAAGAGTAAGACAAAAATGTATCCAAACAAAGTAAATTTCATCTTTTCATATATGCATGCATTGAGAAACAAAACCAATATGTGAATAGAACATTAACAGGTGACAGTTTCACAGAAAATGAAAATTATAGCGGTATATCAAATTTTCCATGTTTAATTGACAATACCTACATCATGCATATAGACAAATATGTATCAGGAAGTCTGAAGGTATTTGTTGCATACAAACATAATTTAATAAGGCAGCCAACATAGATGTTCTACATATATGTACCTCTTGCTAACAAACGCTTCAGCACTGATCCAACAAAAATTGTGAAATGTGAATATTAGTAATTTACAACTACAAGTGATTTCAGTCAATTATATATCAATATAAATTAATTGGATCTAATAATATGCATATACATATACAATAGATGACACAATTTGAACAATTGCTTTTGATATAAATATTAATTAAAAAACACTACTAAGTTATTTTTTTATTTCTATTGCTATTTTCAATCATACAACTTAATATCATTTAAAATATTCAGCAAGCTTAATTCTGTAAATCCATTGACTGTCTGAATTTCTTATTTTGAGATGTTGACAAATTAATCAATATTGGGAGTTGAACATACAACTTGCACAGACAGACATTTTCTCCCTATCAAAGTAATACACAGATCTTCAGAAAACCACTAAATGGCATCTTGTATAAATTCTTAAATTTATGTACGGTATTCATTCATACACATTATTGATAGCAGTCAAAACTTGAACAGTAATTAGACATACACTCCTAATAAATACACAAGTGAAATGCAGTCTGTGTATTGTTTTCATCAACCATACAATCATAATAAACAATACGATTTAGTCATATATAATTCAGCCCTTTTTGATTGTTTTGGGGAACTGGAATCGGGTCCCTCTGATAGCGGAAATAAGCATTGTGAAACACGAAATTTTTGAAGACTAACATACTTTCTTTAGGTAGTATCTCAAATTATTTCATTTAATAATAGGGAATTTTGTTCGCTCAGTAAGAAAGAGAAAAATATATACACTTTCCATAGGGAATGGGGCCGAATACCTGATCCCAAAATGGCATAAAAAAGGCCTCTATATTGTACATACCTGCATCCTCATCAGCCATTAAATCAGTTTTACTGTCGATTCTGTTAGCATTTCGTTTTCCAAACAGGGATAACTTCTTCTTGCGTTTAAAACTCAACCTGGACACACCACGAGGCATTCTTCCACCTAAACAAAGTTGTATACATTTTTATAATAGTCAATGGTAAAGTTGCATTACCCGAATCCAGCATTGAAAATGTTTATAAATGAATATGATGAAATCTAACAATCACATGGTAAATCACAGCAATCAAGTCACATAAAAATGTTAAATCTCAAAATAATTTTTAAAAAATTCAAAATAGTCAAAATAGCATATATCTAATAAAAATTTGGATGCATAGACACAAACCAATTGATCTTATTTGGAGGATTATTTAAATATCTATGAACAAACTTTGACAGGATCATAGGCAGAGATCTTACCATCAGCCATTTCATCTAATTTATTCCTCTTTAATTCATCTTCAACATCAACAGTATTCTCTTCAGCTACTTTCAGGAACACCTACAACATCGATAGTATAACCTATATCTAATCTATTATACCAGTCATTGTATGGAAGTCTAGTTCCATGAATAATACAAAAATATATAACAAGTAACAATAATGCAACAACAAACTTAACTCCATCAACCAGGAGCTGTTTTTGGACATATCATATGTTAATATCTATGAATGTGAAGGTAAACTAACATAATAGTTTTATACCAAGTCCATACAGATTTTTGCTTGGCTTCTGGGACAGAAACAGGTTCATGACTTTTGTTGTAATATCTTATCCTTACTACATTACCAATATAATATAATAGTTTCATTGAAGGCAACATGTTCCTAATTCACCCTTAAAAGGTAAAAAAATAATTATTTAATCATTATTTAGTTGAGGTGAGATAGAAATAATTTACAGAATCTAAGGGTAGTGTACAGTACCTCCTCCAGACTGGTGTCAGAAATTCCAAAGCTTGATATCCCTAGACTATTGTGGTTGCCTTCTAATTGTTGGAACAAGACTTCAAAGTCTCCCCTGTGAGCGGCTTCACTAGGTAACTGGTAACACAACTCTGTCATGTTATCCTCAACCAATCTGGCTTCTGGTATGAATTTTTTGATAAAAGATGTCACCTTCTTCACAGAGAGACCTGTATTGCAAATTCATCAGAAACGTTTAAAACAATCATTCTAAAATGGAGTTAGTCAACTTAATAATATATACAGCTCCATTTACCTATCAGTTTACAAAAGTTAATGTTTTAAGATTGACCAAACAAACTGCTGCTACCTAAAGCAGGGCTTTTTTTACAGGTAGGGGAAGGGGCCCTTTCCTTAAATTAGGAGGAAAATAACACATAATTTTTGCAAAAGGGAAGTAAAAACTTGATGTAAATGGAATTTTAGGGGAACACAGCATGATTTTAAAGAATTTTCCTGAGGGGAATGCCTGTTAACGGCCCTTGCTGTAGACGGAAAAAAGGCCCTGTAAAGTCTGAATTTCTACAATTAGTAAACTGGGTAACAATGATACAAGAGAAATCAATTTTTATGGACTTACAGGATAATGCTGCTAAATATAAGACTGTAAACACTACCTGAGAAATTACTGTTTTCATTTGGAGGGGTAGGTGGGTCACTGTCAGATTTACCATCAGCATATCCTTCATCTTCATTCTCATTTGTAATACTTGGCTGAAACATAAATCATATACATAGGTCTGAGTATGTACGATGGTAGACTCATCACAAGGTCTGAAGACAAAATATCATCCAGTAGACTGACATGTAAATCACATCCGGTTCTAGGCTGACATGTAAATCAAGTCTCAATCACATCTGGTTCCAGGCTGACATGTAAATCAAGTCTCAATCATATCTGGTTCTAGGCTGACATATAAATCAATGCTCAATCACATCTGATTCTAGGCTGACATGTAAATCAAGTCTCAATCACATCTGGTTCTAGGCTGACATGTAAATCAAGTCTCAATCACATCTGGTTCCAGGCTGACATGTAAATCAAGTCTCAATCACATCTGGTTCTAGGCTGACATATAAATCAAATCTCAATCACATCTGGTTCGGACTAACAGAACATAACTACAGTCAAACCTGTGAACGAAGGTCATTCTTGGGAAAGACATGTTTTTAATAATCAATGACAGTTTTTAAAAGAATGGCCTTCATTCGCAGGGTGGCCTTTAATCGGAGGTGGTCACTAACACATGTTTGACTGTATATGAATCAAGCACAAGGAATGAGAGTTAAATCATGACATGTTAATAAGTGATATTTTTACTGACAGCTGAACAAAGAGGAAACAATTGGTGATCTAAGAAGCCAAGTCGACTTTCAGAATGTACAATACTAGCAAACATACCATGACATTTGTCACTGTTCTAACACTGCCCGCAGACATTGGTCGTTCAGTATTCATCAACTGTTCCTTTAGAATAGCCTCTTCATCAATATCCTTATCATCACGAACCAATGTAAGGTAGTAGCCGTTACCATAGTGATTCTTGAGGAATAAACTTGATCCAATACAACAGAGACGACCTTGAGAAATTATAGCAATTCTATCACCTAATACATCAGCTTCATCCATATGATGTGTGGATAGGATTATTGTACGACCTGAAATACAAACATGAAATTAATTCCCTTAGCATAAAAAGACAGACATAAAACCTTTAAACATACCTAAGTGCAATTGATCGAAAATATCACAGCAAGATTGATAATTCAATAAAATTTAACATAGGAATTCATTTGAATGTATTTTATAGAGTGGCCAAATTGTTAACAGCAATGTATGATGAAATATTTTGTAAACTAGCCATCAGAATTTTATACAAAAAAAGTCCACACCTTTCTTCAATTTCAGAAGTAGTTGCCAAATAGCTCTACGTGCATATGGATCTACACCAGCCGTAGGTTCATCTAGTATCACAGTTTTAGAATTTCCAACAAATGCTATGGCAACAGACAGCTTTCTTTTCATTCCACCTGTAATATATGCATTTAATTAATAAAATAAAAAAATACAGTACATGTATTTAACAAAATGCAGGATGCTCCAAATTTTGCACATTTCAGACAAGTTCCATGCTTCACACACTCTGAGCATACATTAACACATTATTTAAAATAGTCACACCTTCACAACATAATTGAGTATACATGTACAAAATTTGACATGAATTTGTTCCCAGCTGATTCCACATGAAGGATTTAACAACCAAAGCCTTTAAAACAAATCTTCATTCTAAAGTCCAAGGAGACAAAACCTATTCCACCATGAATCTTAGATAGTAGAATATATAAAGTAGACGGTTATCAAGTTAACTATTATTGTGGATAATAGTCTTAGCTATTCATGAGTTCATCTGATAATTTTTTTAGGCTGCAAGAAGTGCATAATCAAGCAATCTGTATTTTTTATCATAGAGAAAAAGTACAATATTCAGCAAAGATTTGGCAAAAGAATGACAGCCCATTAAATCTCTTACACCAAAATATTCCACATTAGAACTGACTGCATATAAACTACAAACCTGACAGGTTACTGGAATGTTCGTGTCTCTTGTGTGGTAATCCAACATCTTTAATCATTTGTTCCATCTCTGCCTTTACCTCCTTTGATGAAGATCCTTTAAGTCGAGCATAGAACCATAAATGTTCCTCCACAGTTAACCTGAAAATGTAACCTCAAAATGAACAGAATATACATATTTTAAAAATTTAATTTACACTTCAAAAACTTAATATTATCATTGCAGTCAGACTCAGGGGAGAGTCTGGAAGTTCTCAAAGGATGACATGACAGTGATGTTTGCTGGAAGGTGGTACCAATTCTACATTGTCCATGGAAAAGCCTTGTCTGTATGTCAATCCTGGACAGTTAGTATTGCTAACAGACACAAATATCTTAATCATCATTGGATTAAAATGCATAAAAGAAGAATAAACAAGTACTTACCAATCAAAGAGAACATTATGTTGCGGACATGTTCCTAGACTGTGTCGTATCTGGTCCATTTCTGACTTGATGTTTTTACCATGTATAAATGCAGTGCCGTCAGTAGGTGGGAATAAACCAGTCAATATAGACCTGAAAGTAAAGACACAACCTATGTCATAATGTGGTTATCTAAAGGTCAACAGGTGAGGGGGGGGGGGCAACTAAGAAATATAATCTAACAAATTAAGGATCAAACATCTAATAAAACATTGTAAGCATTAATTTCAACAGTAAAAACAGGAAGCAGTCTACACTAGAGTTTGAATTGAGCATCACATTATTGTAACAGTGGATTTTGACTCGATAAGTTTAACATCATTGTTTGACAATATTTTAGCTATATATGGCAGCTGCTTGACCTAACCAGTTTTCTGGGACTGTATTCTAACCAGTATCAACATACCCTTCTATAAGGAGCTTGCAATTTCTCCACATGTGGTGGAAACATGACAGTTTTGTCAATTTTCATAGAAGAGTATGACCTGTGACGACAGAAGATTCGAAACCCAGATCTCTGGATATCATGTCGAGCACACTAACCACTGAAGCATGTTATGCAGTGGAATAGTAGTTTATATCAAACACAGCTACATGGATTTGTCATTATTTCAGGTTTAAATTTGCTACTTCACATGTAGCATCAATTAAGCCACTATAAATATAATAATGCCACGGGATGTATGTAGTATCCACATTTAATTAAACAATGCTTCCCAGTTGACAAATGCTGATAGTTTTGTGTTTAAAGTAATAGTTGAATTTTAAGGCTCATAACTATAACTACAATGGCAGTCCCACAATGTTCAGACATCACAACTTAAGTAAATGACATACATTGTAGTTGTTTTTCCAGCACCATTGTGGCCAAGGAATGATGTGATCTGATCTTCAAAGAAATTAATACTGAGACCATCCACAGCCATCTTATTACTTGAAGAATATTTTTTCTTCAAATTTCTGATCGCCACACCGACTGTCTTATCTTTTGGCTCAGGTTCCATGGAGCTCTGGTCTGAACGAAAAAAAAAACATGTATATAAGCCTATGTACTTGAAGCAACTAAAGATTTAATACTAACAATACCATTTATTTATTTCTAACTCCTTACCTTGTCTATAATAACTCGATACATTGTCTATAATATCAAAGCCCTCGATAAAATGTAATTACGACATTAGTATGATTATTAGAACATACATGACCAGTCCGGGTTTAATATTCAAATCTATCAGAAGACATATATATTAACACTGGTAATCTGATTTTGTATGGATCAAATATAAAAAGTAATAAAATCTGCAGACTGTGCCTTACATAACATCTGAATGGGGTAAACTTATACAAATCAAATAATAATACCTTGACCATTCATTTCTAGATGAGAAGATTGAGGTACGTCATCACTATGGTTACTACTACTTCCACACCAGTATGATTTGGTGAACGGGAAATAAAATGGCTTTGGTATACCATACTGACCTAAGATAAAATAATCATAAATTCATTTATTGTCTGTCTTAATGAACAAAGATCTCTCAGTATATACAAAATGCTCTGCAATGAATATTTGAATATTCTATGAAAAATTCTATTAAAAACATGAATCTGATCAATCCCATATCCTCATTTTATGTGATAACAAGAAACAGATGAATATGTGAAACAAAGTAAGCTAATCAGATAAATAAATAAAACAATAAATAATTAATAAATTATTTGTTTAAGATACAGACAAAAAATCTAGAACATCTACAGGGTTCTTGACTGGCTGATGGTCGATTTAGCCGCTTAAAAACAAGTTTGGGCCGGTTAGAAATCTCAAAGTTCTAAATATATTGCTGAAAAAGTGCCCCAGATACTCTAGCAGACCTGTTAGTCTAGCTTTTGGGCCTGTTAGCCACGAAGTTATTAAGAAATGTGTCATCTAGCCAGCACTAACCTGGGAACACAGCCTCGATGTACCACGTAAAAAATCCATATATGATGGTATCAACTATCATCATAGTGATACAGTGTATCATACTGAAATCATCATCATTCATTGGACTGATTCTCATATTACTCCACTGTAAGCCTATAGCTTGTTCTTCCCACAGAGCTATGAAGTTACAGCCATAACCAAATGCTACATTAGAGGACAGACCCTGAATAGAGATCATCAATTTATTCTTTATAATACATTATAAAATAGAGACAAAGTAATAAGGAAATAATGTTATTTATGAAATGTTACTATAGTAGTATTAAACTAAAAAAGATCATCAATTAATTAAAAATCCATGATAAAAAACATCACATGCCCCTGGTGGCGTGCGTGACAATATGTTTTGAATAAAATGATATCAATCTTAAATAAATGTAGAAGTGTATTCCACATAGGAAAAAAGCAAGGCCCATATCTGCACCAAAAGTATGTGATGACATCCAAAATCAATACGGGCAAGCAGTGTTGGTGTTAGACAAAACTGTAAAATCCAGTAGATGCTGGGGGCATAAATCTTTGTAATAAATATACAGTTAAAAGTGTTCTACACAGATCTATAAAAATTATCAAATATATGTTTGTTTCAATAAGACTACCGGTACATTGAATTAGTTAAATAGGAAAGTTTTTCCACTCACAATTGCCATTTTTTCTTGTCTCGTGAGAAGCTCATCAAACTGTAGCATCAACATGTAGGGGAGGTAACCCAGGAAGAATATAAATCCTGCACAACATGCGGCTAAATTTGGTCGAGAGAAGAATACACTGATCAGGAAACATTTAACTATAGTAACTATAGCAAATATTGTCATAAAGAACAACACTGCTGATACATCTGAGTGCTCGAGAACTTTCCCAACCTGTGAAAGAAAAAACATTTTATTCAAATTATTACAATTGTGAAATTCATAACTTTACAAATCATAAGCAGTTCAAACGTTACGTCCTTAATACAAAATAATATTAAAGAGTTGATAAAATGATAAAATATTATGGGTTCACAGGGATTTAGTTAAATTATACTGCATCAATATTCACTAGCTACTCTTTCTACATCCATTTTGACATGTGTGACTTTCATATCAGTACAGATTTTGACAAATAAAATGAATGGAATACAGTCACACCTGTGCAAGTGGCCACCTTTGAATAAAGGCCACCCTGTGAATAAAGGCCATTTTGTTAAAAAACAGTCAATGATAATTTAGAACAAAAGAATCTCCAAATTAAGTCACCTGTCAATAAAGGCCACATGGTATCTTCCAAAGGGTGGCCTTTGTTTACAGGTTTGACTGTATTCACAAATAAAAATTTGGGTAAAACAAACCTTGAGGACTACACAGAGAATTAAAATGGTGACAAACATGATCACAAATGCATTGATAAACCAGGCCATCCAGTGTACACCATTACCCAGACCCATGATCTTCATCACTTCCTTCAATCTTCTATCTTTCTCATAAACAATACTCTTACATAACATAGCAGTGGTGAGGATCCATGCCAGGACCATAAACAATGGTAACATTCTGGATATGGCGTAGATAAACCTGAAATATACATTATACACATACATACAAGTACATATTATATCCACATAATTTATTAGTGTTTTATCATTTAATTCAGTGAGTATTTTTATTTTACTTATCAGTACGCACTCAACTGCACAGACGATCCTTAACAAAGCACTAATGTAAATTAAAAAATATTCGTGTTCACTAAGAAATAAAAACGTTCTTCTACATGTTTCCACACTTGGATAGTACATGGTAACTTTAAATGAATTGGAATTCTTTGACTTTATGTTTTATTACAAGATGTTCTTAGAATTTACAGTATCTATATCAGCAAATATGCACAAGCACATCTGGTATATATGCAATAGTTTTATATTTTCTATGCTAAATTTGTTGGTAGTAGTTCAACAGAAGTTTACTATAGATAGAAGCGAGCTGGTGATTAAGAAAGGTTGATGATGGATGACATGTCACTGTGATGTATTTCATAGTTCTATAAAGCAGTAATATGACTCTTTAACAACACACAGAATGGGTCCTAACTTGAAATTTCATAAATCTATAAAACTTTCCAGTATTAGTCACTGGAATGAAGTCATGAAAGTTATCACAATAGCAATATGCATGTAGATACATTTAGTAGATACATTTAGACTTTATAGCATTGTTTAGTGTTAGATGTAATGTAATTCAGTTATGGTAGACACTGAATTCATCTGACAGAAATTGATTCAAAAGCTCTGTCTCTGTTAATTGTAAGACATAGAAGCAAGCAATTTTTAAATATAAATTCATCTTACTAGAATAAAACTTGCTGTGATTAAATACCATAAACAATGCAGTGAGAGGGGACGTGTATTTACTCACTTATCTTCTAGCCAGCAAGGATACGGAAATTGCTGGGCAACTATACCGACTAGTGATGAACTATCAACTCCTGTTTGTATTTTGATTATGGCATGTTCAAGCATATCTTGAATGTACACAAATCCATACAAGAAGTATTTCAGATCAGGCCAAGGTCGTCTTCTCGGATGAGGACGAGGATACCTATATGATGGGAAATGATATGAATACAGATTTCTGGATTATATAGGTCTCTACATTTGTGTACAGTACTCACTTATCCTCGGTATAACAAGGGTATGGGAATTGTTGAGCTACAATTCCCACATCAGCTGAGATTCCTGTTTGTATTTTTATAACAGCATGTTCAATCATATCTTGTATGTAAGCAAAACCATACATGAAATATTTGAGCCTCCATGGCATACGTCTTGGGCCAGGCTTGGGATACCTGCAAAGCAATACAATGTAAGACAATAGCCACCAAAACCAGGTAGCACACATGTTACTCTGATCTGGTACATGAAAAAAAATACAATTATTGCTTAACATTTCACATAATGAATATCTCCATGTGGTTCCTTGAAATAGAATACAAATATTAGAAATTCAGAGATACTGACTGAGCAGTGACTATTATGATAGAGGATGATAAGGCATACTCCTAAGACAATGTCCTAATAACAATTGCAGAAGATATTTCTATAAATCCTTTTATCAATCATCAAACCTGTGAACAAAGGCCACTCTTGGGAAAGACATAATTTTGTCTTTATTGACTGGTGCCATTTATTTAAAGGTCATTTTGTTCTAAATAATCAATGTCTGTTTTTAAAGGATGGCCTTTATTCACAGGGTGCCTGCATCAAGAGGTGGCTGCTAACACAAGAGTTTATTGTATAAAAAAGCAATGCACAAACATGTAGCCTCTGAAAGTGAAATGATTGAAATTCGTTAAATGATTTTGTTTTAATATGATAAGGAACAAAGTCAAAATCATTATAAAAAATATCAAAATGTGGTATGGAATTACATGTATTTATAGCATATTTGGATATACATTGTACAAATATCGTATTTACCTATCTCTAACCCTTTTTGTACTGTCAACTTTATCTACATCCATTCTGATTTTATACACAACATTTGTTGGCATTGTTGTAGCCCCTTCCATATCAGGAAACTCTATCGCTGCCCAGAATAAATCATTCTCTATCATGGCCAAACCATCATCCATCATTTGTTGCCTATTTGAATATCCAACAAACTTGTCAAAATTGAAACACTGAAATAAAACAAAGAAATCATATCAAACTCTTGATAAGCCTCAGTCAGGCTGCAGCACAGCTGACAACACCTATGTTAAGTGACACAGCTGTACATCAATATAATACAGTCAAAGAAAACTTTAACATAAATTCTTTCACAATTTAGTTCTTTCAGAAAACAGTTTGCTATTAAAAAGCTTTTCTTAAATTTTTCCAATATTCTAGTCTTTAATGACAATTTAATGCATTAAATCAGATTTCTGATAGTCTTATTATAATCTAGTTTCCCCATTTCATTTATAAGATACCATAAACGAAATAATTTACTGACCTTTAAGTAGTCAGATATGGTCTCAAATAGTTCATCTGTATATTCTAAAGATTCCCTCCAATCATAGACTGGTGTGTTTGGCCCATTATCTAAATAACGCTTCAAGAATGAGCATAAAGCAGTGGTGTTAAAGGACCCATTAGGATCCACTTGAGATTCAACAAATCCAGTACCAAATGAACAAAGACTGCTGTCTACAACCAGCTGAAATCAAAATATCAAATTAAAACATTATTGATAAGAAAAAGAACATTCAGAATATCTTCAGTCATACTAGTTAATATACTAAACAGTATTCACTTAAAACTTTTTTAACAAAATGTCATTGCTAATGCACCATTAAGTGGCATCTCATGTAGATACTAGACACAAAATGACAGACATGTAATGACAGACAATGTAATATACTATGTACTTGACACAAAAATACTAACTTCTTACGTAAGTACTTGACATTGAACTTTACTAACTTCTCACTGATAAGTTAATACTGGACACTGAAAGACTGACATTACTGTATATGTTTTATGATAGTCAAATGTGATTTTAACATTAAACATACACAGAGTATGCTGTAGCAAAAAACTTGACATTCATAGATTGGTAAATAAAGATAAAAGTTGCAATCATTACTTTGTAGACCACATGGATTGAATACATACCCTGAGAGCATTTATTGTTCTGCTGTTGTTCAGATAATCATATATCTGTGGAGAATAAGTAGCCCAGGCTTCACTCAAATCTCCAATATTCTCCAAGTCACGGAAAAATTGCTGGGTCTTAAAATCAAATTTTATAATTGTCATGTATACATATAATCATCATATAAATTTATCTACTTGTATTTGATATGCAGTAAAGCATTTAGATAAACACTAAATGATCAAATATTAAAAACAATACAAAACAAATATAAAAGTTTTCTAGGCAACCTTACAAAGATTTTGGACATGTACAAATTTAACAACCAGGCTGGGGTCATTCATTACAAGATTTTAGCTGAAAAACTTATTTAAACAACACACATATTTCATATCATTAGATTCTACTCCAAAGAAAACAAAATACAAGGAGATAAGGGAGGTAACTCACATTATTGATAATTAGATCAGTAACATCATTCTGAGGGTAATACAGCACACAGCCTCGTACAAATGGTTTCAGTTGTCGCCATAGAAACCTAGCCTCAGTCCCACTGCTTGATAGAGATTTGAATAAGGCACTACATTGTGCAGCTGAAATATAATAACTTTGAGTCACTGTTCAGCTCATATGTACTAGTACTCTTATTATACTGTCTGTGTTCCTTATAGGCTATCTTACAGATAATAATTCATAATCTGCATGCAATAAATTACCAAGCAATAAGATTTATCATTGATGAAGGTATACCTCATATCCATCCCAAGTACAGTCAAACCTGTGTTAGCAGCCATCTCCAAAGAAAGGCCATCATGTATATAAAAGCCATTCTTCTAAAAAGCATCATTATTTAGAACAAAATGGCCTCACAGTAAAAGTCACATTTTGTCTGTCCAAGGGATGACCTTTGTTCACAGGTTTGACTGTATATTTATTTATAAAAATACATTATACATAATTATGTGTTAATATATTCTCATCAAACTTACATGTTTCTCTAACACATTCCCTGTCTTTTAGTCTCTCTAGAGTAGGATCTTTAGTGGTATTAGGAGTCGCATTAGTTGAACCAGGCATAGCAGTAGTTGTAGGGGCTTTTGTGGTTTTAACCAAATCCTCATTCACTGGTTCCTGATCTGCCTCATTTATAGCATCAGCTTGATCCTCATCAATAGAGAACAGGGCACCAGACCTTCCACAAATAAACTGACCAGCTAAGTTCATCATAGATGAGCCAGATGGTATACCTCCATCAGGAAACATACTGGAAGTTTGAGCTTGTATGTCTGCAAATGCTGCCATTAAATCTTGGATTGGTTTCTGCCAAGATGTATCACTCTGAAGCTGAAATGTTTTAAAAGAACGTACAGTAAAACATCTGAAAATCAGACCACTTCCAGACAGGGCCAGAAGTCCAGTTTTCTGAGAATTCCCGTTTTTTGAACTACTGATGAATTCCGAAAATAATGGAACTTAAAAAAATCATCTAATTTTCAGAGAATTCTGGTTTTCTGGGAGTCTGGTTTTCAGGGGATTTAATGTATTTGGCGATCAAATATATATCATACAGTTTCTCTCTATATATTATACAATGGCTGTATGAATGAAAAAGGCAAATACCTAATATTTGTCATAAATAGAAACATAGTTGTTAGTCACAAAATCTTACTTACCTCTTGAAGTAGTTCATACTGTTCTAATAAGGCCAAAGTAAGCTCCGCCCCATTTGTATTTGCTCTCACAAACTCCTGAGCCTAAAATCAGAACACAATCACACAAACGAAATAATTTACAAGAAATCAAGGACTTACCAAATGAGAAAATTTAAAACATTTTCAATGAAGAGATTTTACTTAGTAGATAATGGACAATAGTAGTAGATAATTGACAATAATAGTAGATAATGGACAATAATAGTAGATAATGGACAATAATAGTAGATAATGGACTATAATAGTTGATCATGGACTATAAAAAGTAGATAATGAACTATAATAGTTGATCATGGACTATTATTCTTATATAAAGGCAATTTGGCATCTTGGCAATTTACAAATGATGACAACATACAGGAAACCCTTCAAAATCAAGCTCTTGTGACAAGATCAGCTCTTCAATACCTAAACATTCATTTCTTTTACAAGTACAAACTTAAAAATTGCATGATTTGAGTTGAATAAATATCTCTGAACAAAAAGACTACATCAAGCATCGATTGAATATTTTCTTTCACCGTACATCTAGATATGGTGCAGCAAATTTCATGAGGATGAAAGTAACAACCAGTGTCAAACATTATATTACCTCATTCAAAAACTCTGAAGTGTTGAACGCTTCAACAAAATCATTCCCAAGCATGTAGAACTGATCAGGAGTTAGAGCACACAGTTCATCATGAACCTGGTCCGACACTGACTTGTTCGGGAAATCAAATATCTCCTTCAGTCGAGTCTCATTACAGATTTCCTGTCTAATGTAATCTATGGTCGCGTTTTCTGACTCAAAGGTAGGAGGAATCAGTGATGAAACTATGTTAATTAGCGACGTCTCATTTGTTCCACTCACAAATAGCTGAAATATAAGGTTAATTTGCAACATACATTCACAAGTATATCTTTACTTTAATGGCAAATTAAGGACGTCATTAAATTATTAATAACTAGATAATTACATGAATGCTGTCTGGATTCATAGTATAATTATAACTTATCTAATGGTTAAATGAGATAATAAAGATCATACTAGGATCATCACCAATGTTGCGATTTTTGTGGAAAATTATCAATAAAATGCTGCTTGTATAGAACTTCAAACAATACCGCTTTATAACCATTTTTGCTGAACAGTTTAATTTCTCATGTCCTTCATGGGTTATGTCGTAAAATTCAAGGTGACAATTTATCAACTATTTTCTTTATACCAAGTTAGTAAGACACTAATGCTTGTTTGGAGTTCTGCTAGACTTCTGTCAATCTATTCTACCAAAAACCTATTTGATGTATACTCGGCTTTGCGAGCCATACAATTACCTGTCTATTGAGTAAGGTATCTATAAGCCAGTTAACAGTAACAGGTGCTAGCGTGGCATTTAGATTCTGGTCGATAATGTCCTGTCTTATTCTGTTAGGATCAATCACAGAACCTCCTAGAGTGAGGTTACCTGAAACAACACTTTTACTTCTTACAAAAATATACAGTCAAGTCTTTGTTAGCGGCCACCTCTGAATAAAGGTTAGTTCTTTTAAAACCGTAATTGATTATTTTGTACAAAATGACCTTTAATGACAATGGGGGTCACTTAGCCTTTCCCAAGGGTGGCCTTTATTTACAGGTGTAACTATACATGCTGAAATAATCCATGGAAATTAGTTACAACTTTTATAAGATCTACCAAAACCATACAGAAAATATTTTTCAAAACGAGTTTTACAGTCTCTCAATGCAAACTTTAATTTAACTCAAATAATGCACTATGGAACTATTCAAATACACTCAGATGTCAGATAATGCTACAAGAAAATCAGTCTAGCTGAGAGTCTAACAAAAACAAATCTCTTTATAAATTTATAAAGTTACATGTTGGTATAAAAATCTGAAAGTTATGTTATGTTATATAAGGTTATGTTTTTCTTGAACAGGGTTATGGTTTGATCTTGCACACCTGAGTTCACAAGACTGATAATGAACAGATGCCAGCACATTGTGTACTTAATCAATACCCAACCCTCATCTTGACAATAGTTAACTATACAGAGCCAATACAGCACAAAGAACTTATAGTACATATCAATCAAACATATCAAATATCATGTTTCAATAACATTTTATGATTATACATCCAATGGTATGCATTTCAAAACACTTGGAAATTGGAAGTCAACCAGAAAGTATGAAATTAACAGTTACAAAAAAATCTGCATCAATAGTTAAAAATTCATGTATAATTATAGATGTCCCGAAGTGGTTTTGTAAGAAGTTTACATTATACGGCCAATATGAACATAAACAAAATTAATGTAGTATTTTCCTCAGACGAATTATGGACATTAGAACATTGAGTTCATTATTTCACATAAACATAATAACACAGACCAACACTGCTACCAGGGGACAGAAGGCTAATTGGCTATTATCACATAAACAAATGCCCTTAGAAAATGTACATCTATACACACAGACAGATTGATAAGATCAATAAGTATGCTTGAATAACCAGAACTTTTATCGACAGAATCTTCCTCAGCTGATTAACATATTTATAGCATGGTTTAAATTTATGTAAAACAATCCTAGGGTCTCCTTTAGTTCTGCAGAAGTTAGTACTTATTAAGACTATCAGTCAGTTACAGGTTCGTTCAATGTTTTTTTGGGGGGGGGAGAGAAGTCATTCTTTCACTTGGTGACCCATAAAATCTTAATAGTATACACACTTAATTATGTAAAACACGTATTTTTCAAAAATATTAAATCACATGCTTATTAGTCACATAATCTATAAATACTCTGCGCTTTTATACAAATGTCATGAAATCATCCGACCATATCAATTATAGCTAAGGCAGATCTTCAGGTAAGAGAACATTTTGTAGTAACATGAGTTTATAATTTAGAACATAGGCTCAATGAGGTTGTAAATAGAATCAATTGGGTTCAGCTGTACCCAAGGAACATGTGTTCCTGAATTGATTGAGCTAAATATTGACAGCAGATACAGGTACAATAATGTGGAAAATTCTGTCATCATGTCATGGTGCAGCACACAAAAGATTCAATTCATCAGTTCCAGATTTTTTCACTTCTTAGTTTTGAATGTATAAATTTTACCATGTAAAAACATGAAATGTAAGTACTTTGTAAGTTCATTCATCCAGTCATGCAGTGACAGAAATATGAAGGAATGAGACACATGCAGGTAGACTACAGAAGTCTGGTTTTTTATTAATCTATGACACATTAACCTAACCTAGGGTTTTCTTAATGTTTTGGGGAAAGGTGCCCTAGCCTTTAATAATTCATGCTTTTGGGGAGAAGATTCTCACCTAAGACCAATTTTGGGAATGAAATTTCAAGGTGTAAATTTGAAATTTTGGGAAAATTGCAAGATTTCAAAGGAATTTTAAGAGGGAAGGCATATTTCACAGGCTATACAACTATGCAATAAAGAAAACCTCTGCATTGAATGTATGGTTTAGACTAAAGGTAAGAAACTAAATGAAACATTGAACTATCTGCATGGAATCAAGCTTACAGTAGCCTGTAGAGTGAGGGTGTTGGTTTGTAGTCTACTTTTATCAGGTAGGTAGGCGTTTTAAAAAGAATTGCTGATATCATTTGCTTGTACAGCAAAAACCTTGAATGAGGAACATTTTTTTTGGTTTGAGAGATTTTTAAAGAAGTGGTCACACAATTTCAAATTAGCATTCTTTTGGGGACAGTCATAGTAAAACATACTGAAAGAGTAATTTACACGTACCTATTGAAGATCCATTCACAATGCCAGCATACAGGTCTGCTAATATATTTAAATCTGATAAAGTATCTGCAATTATTTCAGTGTCGACATTACTGTTTAATATCTCTTCTAGCGCAGTAACAGCCTCTGCTAAACTGAAAATTAAGTCAGAAAAAATAACAATAAACATAACACATATTCACAGCATAGATAAATTGATCATAAGGTATGAAGTATAGTAAACATATTATTCTGCCAACACAGAATATAACAACATTACTACATTAGTTATGACACCTTTAATTGAAAATTATTACTATAAACAAGAAAATATACATCAACTCATTGAAAGAAAAAAATGACCTCTTAATAAAACTATACATCAATAAAAGGACAGTTGACAACAAATGACAGACTGCGTACAGTATGGATAACCTAATCAAACAAATGTCAGAGTTTTATGACTATACTTAAGAAGCACTTCATAATTTAAAACCCTTTAAAGTACACATAGTGACATACTCCGCATGTGCTCAAACATTATATGTACTTCATCAGCTTTTGTGTTAATCTAGTTTTTCCACAGGTAACTTGAAAGGCAAACATTTCCATACATATACGATATACATATATATAACACACATATATATAACATATATTATACAACAATTACATCTACATTGAAAAGGCTTAAAACATTGTTTCTGGTTTAGAGGTTACCCAACCTACCCTATTTTGTCTGATAGCACAATGATCCTGGCTTGTTATTAGGCCTGAGGAACAGTACATCAACTTTTTTCATTTTATAATCCCTTCCTTATCCATTCAAGAGCAAAATAATAACCTAATTTTTAATAAACCTGTGACCAGAAACAATTATTTTTTATTTTTAAGAAACCTACCCCGTCTGAGTGAAGGATCCAGACATACCAGGTAGTTCATCAGGATTTTCCTTAGCATGACATGTGTTGTTGAATGTACACATAAATGACTGTAAGAATGGCAGAACTCCAGAAGAAGGCATTGCTTTACCGTCAAAATGACCTGAAATAAGATAATGACATATTTTATCATCAGCAAATGTAACAACAGCATCAACTATTATAAAATGAATATATAATAAATTTTGATATTGGTAAATTTTTATGGTTTTTAATAGAGGTTAAAACACATTATATCAGACTTTTATACTGATATACCAGTAACTTTGAAAAAATAGTATGTACATGTAATATCATTACTTGGCATAGTCAGTCATAGAATATGTTGAAACTGATTTACTAGTTATAATTCCAAACAAAAGAGTCATTGTCTAAAATCATTAAAAAATACTATTTAGGGTGAGTTGAAGAATATGCAGAGATATCAATAAAGCCAAATTGAACATTTTGAAAATAACATGCGGTCATTTTTGCCAACAAAAGCCTTCAACCACATTATGTCCATATTTATCACAATTTGCATTAAAGAATATTCTTCGCCATTTCTTGAGATATTTTCATCGGATAGAGAATATTGACACCCCTGAGTATGACAATTTTTCAACCAGTCCTTTTTATGCTACTTTGGGAAGATTATTTGGCCCCACTTCCAGTTGAAAGCGAAAAATTTCCTCATAATTAAAAGGTATTGAATATGTTCCATCATTATATCCATAAATATTGGTGATCCACAGTCAGATGTATTTTACTGTATTATAATATGATCTACTCAGTGTCAACTTAAAGCTTACCCCATGGAGTCCTGAATAATCTGGCTTCTTACTAAAATTTCCAATGTTTTCAGATAGAGTGAAAAATGTTACATAATTCAAGATGCTACATAAAAAATGTTTGTAAGCCTTTAAAAATTCCCTAATTCTGTTGTTTCATGAGGCAAATCTCCCCTATAAAAGAGAAAAATGATACCTGTTTCCCAAAAGCATAAAAAGGGTTGTTGTATGGTAATTCTACATGATATAACAGAGTTTATACACAACAATATACTTACATTCATCATGTTTAACTTTCAAGTCAGGTTTGGTAATTCTAACAATCAAAAGTATCAGAAACAAAGCGAGTGGAAATACTATCTCTGCTATCAGTCGGAACTGAAACCAAAATTAGTATCACAGTAATAATACAACAAGAATGCTACAAGCGTGGCCAACGCTCGTCTGTTCACAGACAAAATAAAATACCAACTATACATTAAAGCATTAAGGAAGCAATAAATAAGCTAACATTGGACATATCACCATAATTGAAAAATTTGAATATTAAAATAAAACTTTTAAACAGAAAACTGTAATAAAGATGTACAAAAAAACAACATAAACATATTATTCACTATCTATATATACATACTTTTTGTCTCTTCCTCAGTGTATAGTTCTTCCACAGCAACAACCATAGCTGGTTAAAGAAACCCATCCTGCCTACTGTGAGGATGAGTGTTAAATCACTATTGTATTATATCTTCACTCAACTACCCTGTAAAACAGAATACAACTACTTGATCATTTTCATTAAATTTATATTCATCAATTCCATGAAGTTATATTTTAATGAACAACTAACTAATAACTAAGAGACTTTAATAGGGTGTTATAATGTGCAAAAATGAATGTTAAAGAACTTTTTGTCCATAATTATATAGAAAAATATGTCATCAATGTAAAAGGGATCATACACAATACAGTTTCAACATGATGACAAAATTATAAATACAGTTATCCATGCTAACAGGCCCTGAATCAGAGTGTTTATTGTCTTATTGAAAAAATTGACACTTCTCAAAAAGGCTCAATAAATTATTGATATGGACCGAATTCCATGAAATTTATGAAACATTTATAGCTCATTTGTAGACCGATTTTTTAACACTTTTCTGCTGCTCAAATCGGTCTGAGGCGTTGAAATTCGCTCTGGACCAGCAAATTGTCGTTTTTTTTGTGCCCTGTCAATAATATTATAATTTATATGAACTGGAATAAATGTTAGCATACAACTGAAAATAAATCAATTATAGTTTATGATCAAACTATTAATTCATATCGCACATAAAACAACACAATCAAACAATCACTTAAGAATAAATAATCCTTTGTGATAATTAACACTAACTCACTTCTCTTTGATATTAAACCAACTGAATTAAGTCTTGATCTACAAAAAATAGGTAAAATGAAAGTTTCTAAATTAAAAGTCACCCCACATTTTCGTATAAATACTAAATACCGAAACAACCTACACTACAGTCAATTTAAAGTTAAATGAGAACCGTTGTAGACATTTGCATTTTTTTCTAGGTAGATCCAGTTATTTACCTGTTGAAATGCCTTTATATTGTAATACATAAACAGAACACTATATCGTAACGCGCCGTGGCTTAGAGGTAAAGGGCATTCATTTTTTTTTGAAAAGTAGGTAAGCATTTATGTTCTACAAAATAAACAATTATAAATCCAACCAACCATTTACAGATTCAATTTAGTCTTGAAGTTACACAATTAATGTTGCACTTAAGTTAAAACCCAGGACAACTGAATTCGAGACTCTCACGAAGTGTCAATACCGGTACATGAAATATTGACTTTTTCATTGAACTAAAGCATGAACACTTTGTATGATAAGTACGCACTACATACAGAACTGTCTAAATATAAATAATCAATTTTTTCATTCTGATATTCATACAAACATGCATAAACAGTATCCACTCATTTATCAATCTAATTATTAATATTGAATTTGAGATACCTAATACATCAAAACTGACACTTAAAAAATTCATGAATAAATCTATCAACAATATCAGACATCCATTCAACGATGCACTACCTTTCTGAAAATCAAACAATGTTAGGATAGATTATATTTTTACTGCTTGTGAGGATTATATTACCAGTACATGTATTTTAAATCGTGACACATAAACCTTTTCCAAATAAATTTTATTAGTGTTTACCTGAAAGATTCGATACAGCAGTTCAAATATCATTGATACCCTTAATACTGTCACATGACTGATTGTTTAAATGCATGCTATGCTGGCAGCACTTCAATGCATGATTTACTATGTAGGGCTAATGTTCTAATTTATGACATGACAACTTTGCAAGTAAGACATCAACCTAGAATAGATACATGTATCATATACAGTCAAGTCAGTGTACAAAGGCCATCCTTGGGAAAGACAAAATGTGGCCTTTATTGACAGGTAGCCTAAAGTTGGTGGTTACTTTGTTCTAAATAATCAATGATGGCTTTTAAAAGAATCATATCTCAGGGGACTGCTAGGTTAAGAGGTAATAGCTCGGACTTGAAATAACGAGTCGTTACAACTAGCTGCAAGTTCAATTCCAACCTTGGAAAGAATTTCACATGCAAGGAATTAGTCTGGGTAGCTCCTGTCTTTTGCCCCTGATAAAGCTGGAAGGTCAACAAATGACCCTGCCTGTTATTGCAACATTAAACCGAAGTGAAAAACAAAACAGACACTGCTCACTCTATAACTCAATCCTAAATTCAGTGCAAATCTATTTTATTTGTTCTTGGTGGATAATAATTAAGTTAATACATGTAACTATTCTGACTTCAGATGTACATAAACTAGAAGCGTGTCCAGAGGACTCGAATGCCCCCGCTGATTGCTAAGTCAAAAGGGGACATAACTCCTGTGAAAATGTATGATCTTATCGAATATCGAACTTGATCTGTATATTATTATTATACATCTAATAATTCTTCATGCAAAATAGGAAACCAGTCCATAACATATTTCCTGAGTTATTGATCCAAAACCTACATTAGTCTAAGATTTAAGTTATATTTTGAGACCATAACTCCTGTGAAAATGTTTTGATCCTACCAGATATTTAACTTCACGGGTATTTTATCATTAAACACCTTCATGCAAAATATGAAACCAATCCATGAAATGTTTCTTGAGTTAATATTGATCGGAAACCAAAATGGACTGGGGTTACACTTAATGCTTTCCTTCAACAATTTTCAGTTATATACGGTTGCCATTTCACCTACCAAGTTTTCCTGGACGGTATTCTAACTGGTACTTACTTACCATGGTTCCACAAAGAGCCAGTAATTTCTCCACATTATTAAATGCTGTGACCAGGAATCGAACCCAGATCGCAGAGTTACAAACTGGATCGACCAAGCCCACAGCCTTGTTTTTCTGGCTTGGTAATTCCACCCTTGAGTTTAGTTTGTTATGCCAAAATGGCTCTAAATTGTCATCATTGAATTTGTCTATATATGTGTAAGTGCTAATTAATATTTGATTTCTAAATGAGTTAAAAAATGCAGTGTCCTTAAAACAAATGTTTGTTCCTTACATGCTCATTATGGTAAAGGGTCAGAAAGGCCCACTTCCAGAAAGGCCCACTTTTTTATTTGAATTGTAATCTATATCAAATTTATAGACTGAAATTATAATATATTTATGATAAAAGCTTGATCCCTTATAAAAATCAATTTTAATATGTACTGTCTGCTGACAAAAGCTCTAAGCGAGAGTACTACAGGGAGCTTTTATACGACATTCGCACACATAGATCAGGACTATTTTGACTCATCGAATTGTGTGTAAAGATACAATCACATACATAACAATTATGGTGTAAGATCGTGGGGAAAATAAGGGTACAGTAGGTCAGGTAAACGGATTACAGTCAAACCGGCCTCAAGTCAAACCGTCATCTAGCCAAACCGGCCACAAAAAAGTTAAAGCGGCCTCACATTTTGGTCAAACCGGCCACACTATATTTTTATTCAGTCAAACCGGCCACAAAATAGTCAAACCGGCCATACACAAAATAGAATTAACACCGAAAATGAATATACACTCGTACATTTATCATATGTTTTAATAAAATATGTTATTAATGTATGAAATCATTGTTCAAAACAATGACCAATTCAAATTTTCGTTTGAAAAAAGGGCGTTAATCCTGTTGATAATATTGTTGGATACAGTAATTACAAAGTTCAAACAGGTTTGTTTTAACACATGCATGTGCAAATGTTTGTAATTAATGTTGTGAATCCTTTGAAGTCATTGTCTGGCACCTTAAACTGAGGTTGTAAAAAATTCCAGCTATTTTATGGAGAACGATAATTTGTAAGAATTCTGATATTTCATACTATTTTCACATTTCTGCATATGCATTGGTCTCAGCGTTTATTAATTTCGTCGTTATTATAAATGTGAAATTATTGGACATTATCTTTAAGTGTGTTCAGGGATTTGATTGTAATCTAATAATTTTGTGTTTTGAGAATATTTCTTTATCCAGACATTTGTTAGTGTAATAATTTTGTGAGTGTTTTGGATTATTTCTGTGTTTTTGACAATGACAGACACCTGTATAGAATGTGGTCTTCAGGTTTGTGAGCTACAGCAAGCAGTCACCTGTGACACTGCGATAAATGGCAACATCGCACGTGCAACACGGTATGACAATGTTAATTTATTTTATGTTTCCCTGCTTAAAAAATGCTATTGCAAGACAATTAATATATTATTTTAGTATCATTTTACTATCAGTTGTCCGGTATACTATTATTTACGTAAATCATATCACGTAAAACGTAATTCTTTAAATAGTTTTTACGATTCACATTGTAAGCTGGACAGATAAATATAAAAGGCTACTCATCTTCTAGATATCTACTATTACATATTAAACAATATCCTGATTTTGATCAATTCTGTTCTTTCCATAACGTCCAGTTTCAATTCTCAAATCATGCGCTGATAGTCTTAATTGTGAAAAAGTTTTACAAAATTTACTGGGAATTCTATCTAGTAGTATATAATATTCAAAAGAAAATGTTATTGTGAATTATGAAAACTCCTAACTCATTGGTCTAAAAACTTTTTAATCAACATGATGAATTCGGAGGGTACATTTTCAGAGCTTAGAGAACTACGTAAATTAGAAACGTATTGTAATTTGTATATTTAAGAATTGTTTTGAGTATGAAAAATATTTGAGTTTTATTAAGAATGACTGTAATAGAATTGAACTATCCAGATTTAGATGTTCTGCACATATTCATATATAATACATTATCAAGGTCAGAAATAATTAAAAGAATGAATAAACCAGCTCATATACTTGACAAACAGAATGTAAATACAATATCATTTTACATATTTTATATTATCTCTGGTTGTTTATCATATTTGTACGTATATTAGTTGCAATTTTGCAGTATAGAGCTAAATTAAACATTACCTAGGTCTATTATAATAAAATTCATTAATATAAGATTTACGTATCGAACACACCAATTAATGGTGATAAAATGATACTCATCCTCTGTATCACGTGTATTACAAATTTGACAATATCTTTCCATGTCTAACTAGCATTTGTTTCAAATAGTATATCCAATTAAATCACGCAGAGATTGATTATAAACATAACTACCGGTATATATTACTCAACAACTTCCATAAATCTATAAATAATTACGAATAAACATGCTTTAAAAAATGTGGCCGGTTTGTGGCCGGTTTGACCCAAAAAAAAGTTTAAGTGAGGCCGGTTTGACTTTTTGTGGCCGGTTTGGTTAGATGACGGTTTGACTTGAGGCCGGTTTGACTTGTACCCGGGTAAACAGGGACAAACATAGAATATATTATTTACATGTTTACTGTGAAAAGCAAGCTTACATAAATCATACTTTCTACTAAACGGTTCAAAATTTCATATAGTAAAGAAAGACAACGAGTAAAATCAACAAATCAAATCATAGCATGATAAAAAAATACACTAACCTTTCTAACTAACTATCTACCCATCTCTGCAACTTGTCAGTGTCAAACTTATTATCACGTTTTGTGGTCGGTTTGTCCCAGAAAATAAACTTTGCTGGAAAAAGTTCAGACGAAAAATTTTCCTCTGAAATTGAAAAGGATTTAACTAAAGAGAAAATCAATCGCGCTCCATCAAAATTGTTACCGTGCAAAGCCGAAACTGAAGCTATTGAACAAATGTTTGGATAATGTTTGTTATGCAATATCTGTGTGCACACTGGTTCCCCGATCCATGTAAACAATTTTGCGGCAGTAAACAGAGAACCAATCACTTCCGGATCCGGTTTCTTGTCAAAAACAACATTTTTTGTGAAAGAAATATTCTTAAAATGCTTAATGTAGAGTTTTAGCTACTTTTTACGCAGAAATACAATTACTGAAAGATTGAGTAATTGTATAATAATCAAATAATGGGTTAGAGCATCGAATTTTACTCAGAGCATTCACTTTATACAAAAATAACATCAACTGTTTTATCCGGAAAAGTAGTCTGTGCCATGTTTGTTAACATAACAGCGTAGAAGATGTGCAACTTGACTATTGGGCTGAGATTCGTTCATGTGCTTGTGTTTCTAGGTTTGTAACTACTATTTTTTATATTTTCCCATGAAATGACATCGGATTCGGGACTGAACTGCAGAATATAATTTTCCTGTTTCCTTTCTGTGGTAGTCCAACTAATTGTACACTACAGATGATATCGAGACATTTTTTGCGCTTGTCGATATCTATCTTCCGAGTACAACTGCGGAAAGGTCAATTCTGTGTCAGATAACGGCTACTCTTTGACTATGTAATCCCCAACGAAATCTGTTGGGAACCAAAATAAAATTGGTACCCTGCTAAACAAATATATGGTGTAGTACTAGAAGCCATCAAATTACTGCTTCATTTGATGTATATTGCATATAAATCCATCTATGCATAAGTTCAAAACGGCCGTTAAATTCTGATTTAAATTCACTATTTTCCATAATCGTATACAGGTAAGTCTACCGTCACTGTACAGTAATGGGCACGTGTAATGTTACGATTAATCGAGTAAACTGTTCTTGGGATCTATATGGTTTTCGACGATATTAATTTATCGTAGTGAAAGAAGATAATTGCGAATTTGGACTAGTGATGAAACGATAATCGAGTAGAATCGAATAATCGTCGCTGACAGCTTCAGGTCGGCGACTATCTATGTTAGAGGTGTTAAATCGATGTCGTTACAGGTAAGACAAGTAAAGACCGCCAGCTATTTGAGCAACTCACCTCTTTCCTCTACTTTCATATCTAGTGAAATTTTCCCATATCCAGGTTGGGTTTGACACTTAAACTTAAGTCTGTCCGTCCGAGACTGACATGAATTACAAAGACCCAGTGACACCCACGACCTGCTGGTCGGCATTGATATCCGAAGTAGGAAAATCCCATTCTTAAAAAAGACTGGTGCATAACAAATGAGGCATTTTTGCTGTTAACAACGGTTACCAGTAGCGGTGTTTTAAATATGCCTTGAACAGGGCGGGAGTTATGTATCTGTTTTCAGAAATTACTCCAGACTGGATCGCTTTCTTTTAATTTACCTATGATACTCGACGCCCGAATAAATTAAACCAGTCAATTATTTACAAGTAACAGTTTTTCACGATGCGGAGAATTCCAGACGAAAAACAAAAGCTGATGGAAAAATAAAAAGGGATATGGTCGGGAATATGGACCTCATTTTTATAGTGATGACTAGCTCAACGTTATAGCAGGGATGCTATATTACATATAGCATCCCTGGTTATAGCAATAAAAGCTCTTTATGACTTGTTATATTCCATTAAAATCTAAGAAATCTGGTGAACTCGTATACCCGAATTCGTCTACGCATTCCCTCAGTTTACTCGTACCCGACTTTTAAAATGTAAATATCACCCGTATTTCTTATATTTGTTGCTCACTCGTACCAACAAAACGTGTAAAGAATCTAACTTTTTGTAATTTTATTTTTAAACTGACATTTGCAAGGACGTATGTAATTACGTTTTGTTTCGTAAGTATGTCAACAACCGTTTTTTATTAACAAAAACTATCAATGCAGACTGTGTGAACATCAACAAAATAAAATGGGTACAAGTTGATTCAGAGTCAGAATCCACAGTAATATAGTGCCCAATAAGGGACAGGGAGGTTCAGGTCAACAGTCTTGAAGTTGTTTTGAGTTTCAGATTATATAATATTGTATGACAAACAAGTAACAACCAAATAAATTGATATGAAATTGCTTTCGATTATTTTTTCGATTATGAATCGAAACACCCTTTCCGATTCGATTCGATAATCGATTCTCTTTTGAGTCCGATTTTCCAACACTAATTTGGACGCACTTTTAGAAAGAATGGCGTTGTTTTATTTGTATCATAATTTATGTATTTGTTATTCACAAAGAAAGCAACAAGTTAAAGCTTTATATAAACACATTTTCTAATAAAGTTCCCCTCCCACTTGCAAAACATTATATTATGTATTAAAGTTATTCTTCAAAGCTGATCCAGTTTTTTTCGGGTATTACTGACCAGTTCAATTGTAACTTGAGTAGAGTGATAGATAACTTATGCAGGTTTATAAATAATCTTTTTGTGCAATAAAAACGTTATGATCAAAAATAATTTGCGTTCTCGACCTGACACCAATTCGGTGTTATGATTTTTCCGCGTACTGCTTGCCGTACAGTAGATGAACTTCATTGGTTGATACAGCCTGCATAAAGTTTACACAATTATGACCGGATTTTAAACACTCGCGTGTTATTTTTAAGGTTTATGCTATTTATTCATAATTTTGTCATAGTTATATATGCTATATTTAGACATTTCCATGCTTATTGACGGCAAATGGTACTTTGAACCGCTGAAAAGACAAACTTGACAAAACTCAGAAATCCGACATTGTTTTTCATTCTTTCTGCAATGAGACGTAGCGGGCAATAGATGAAATAGCAAAATTATGAACGGATTGCTCGTACGTCTCATAAATGTAGACTGTCGCTGTGGAGGCTCAGAAAAGACCATGGCTTATGAATGGTCCGTTACACAACAGATAGAATAAAAATGTCTATTGCAAATATAAACCTATGGCCTAGTGTTGGGTTGTAAATCTATGTATGATAATACAAACTGTTTTTAATAATGCTCTTTTGTGTCTAGTTTGTCAGTATACAGGCCGTCCCTATTACCACCTACCTAACTCTTTACTAGTGTTACAATGCATAACAGTACAAGTCTGCAATCATACAACCATTTAATGATTTTATTTAATCCTCATTTATAAGCAATTCTTCTTGTCAAAAGACATAAAAATACTCTCAATAACAATAAAATAATACATCAACTGATCGCATTTCTTGACACACTGACGTCCATATTGATTTTTTGCTTCATGACCTTATTACCGCCTATCGACCAATCATCAAATGTGAGATACATAGTAATGCGGGAAATTCCTGCATCAGTACTAAACTCCAACCAATGTGCAGACCATCTAGCGTTTGCGGAAATATCAAAACTGCGTTTTAATAAATCAAAATTCTAAATTTCTAATGCATAAACATGAGACTCATTTATATAGCAGTGTTAATTTGAATTGAATGCAAATGGCAGTATGAACGATAAATTGACTTGACTGTAGAAATTATATAAATCATCAATGAAAAATGTTTTAAAGTCGCGGCAGGCAATGTAAACAATAGTCAGGTTCCTTGCCAACAAATGCCAGGCGGAAACAGAAGTGGAGGCGACACGCATGTGCAAGTTATTGTTATTATCCGGGCATCGGCGGTAATAGGGTCACCGCGGAAATAGGCATACAAGGGATACAAGTAAATATGGTCAAACTTGAAGGAAATTTTTTTGACAATTATAATAGAATTGATGAATTAGACTAAAGCCTGTTAGGGAACAATTGCCGATAATGAAGAAGAGGTCAGGGTTCAATGTTAACATGACTAAACTGCATCCGAACAGCATTGTCTAGTAGACTGTTGATCTAGCCTAAGAAATTACAAGTGTGACTGGTCTGACTGGTGTAGTTGAAAAATGTACTGATGATAATCACTGTTTAACTTTTAAGTGACCAGTTTGGCAAAAGAACTGTTTGTAGCATATATTTTTTTTATTGAAGGTCTATGCTGGAAATACTGTGAGACAGCTTCACCAAAAATCAAGCTCTTGAAAGATGGATCTTGTCACTCTACAGCTGAGTTTGAATGGATCATTTTTGAAATGCAAGATGCTTTATCAAACTGTAGTATACTTTATAGCAGCACTGAGAACTTTTCCTTGGGTAATGTAAATGAATTTGCTGATTATCCGGCAATGAAGAATGGAGGCAGTTTTAAAATCAATGGATTAGTTGTTGGTCTTAATTATTCTGTACAGATTAAGTGTTCAGCTGCTTCATCAGATGTTTTGACATTTGTTGTTGAAGGTTAGTACTCTGAATTTATCATACATAGTCATTTATATTGATCATCATTCTGATTTTGTTTTTTTTCTGATTTTTGGGAAGATCGTACATTTGAAATTTGCATTTTGTCTCGTTTATAATGCTATTCTCACCTTTTTCACTTTCAGATGAAGATTGTCCCTTGCCAGCTGACTCTACTGAAAATCCAGTGGTTGTATTCAAGGAGCAAACTTCATTTCTAGGGACTAGAGATTCTATTTTAGGAATTGTTTTTGGACTATTTGGACTTACTATTATACTAGTTGCTACATTTTATATTCTTAGAAAAGTTCGGCGACGTCAACGATTAGAAAGAATTCGAAGATATTTAGGGTAAGTGCCTACGTGGTTACAAAGCAAAACTAATGATCGTATAAAAGTTATTTCAGCACACTATGTGTTCAAACTTAAGGAAATCTTCCTATTTTTGGACATTCAAACTGAAAATTCTTGTAATTTTTCTACCAAAGGTCAGTATTTCTGTTAAGTTTTACTGAATTTTCCAATAAAAATGGTTTCATTGGTAAGAGCAATTTGTCTAACAAATTACAGACAATTGTTTTTTTACATGAAAATATTATGAAATCTTAACAGAAAAAGTGTACATCATCATTTGCAATATCATCATTGAGGCTTATTCCACATGGCCAAAAATAGTCAGGAAATGATTAATGGCAAATTTGATTCAGTCTCATTAAAAAAAGGTATACAGTGTTTGCTTTCACATTAACTATTATACATCTTGATTATTTATAGCATTATGAAATCATGTTTTTTGTTCATATTACAGATCTTCTCTGATAGATCCATTTGAAAACATTCAAGATACAGGGCGAGGAAGTGGCAGTGAAAGACTTATAGAAGCCACTGATAGCTAGCAGAGGGAGCATCTCTGAACTTTTTGTTTAGATTATTGTTTTGTTACCAGAAAAGGTTTTTCTCAAAGTTTAACTGAATGTATAACATGACTGGTAAATTTTGTTTGAGTTTTGATTGTGTTTCTGATGTCTAAATGTAGTCCTGTACTAACACCACCTTAAAAGACCTAGTCCTGTTTATAATTGGATTGATATTATGGATATACATGTATATGAATCAGTTTATCTTGCGTTTAATTGAGATAATTGTTAATTTGGTAGAAGTTACTTCTTTGAGTGAATATCAGATTTTTGAAGAAGATAATTTTGTCTTAACTTAGTTACTTACTCAGATATTCGTTTTTTGTTTCATGTTTTTCAGTGGATGTTCTTTGGAATTTAGTTTATTGCCTTTTTATTGTAATATTTACACTGAGCATTCAAATCTTCATTAAGTTATGTACTATTTTATCCATGAAGTATATAACCCTTTTTTGTGTGGAACATTTTATGGTACCGGTATGTGTCATTTTACATGGAAAGTGAAAAAGTTTGATTCTAATTTTGATTACAATGAGTCAGGATGTATAATTATATTCTTACCAGTTTAACAATACAATTAAGTCACAGACTTACTAATGTACTTCTTTAAAACACTTGAGTTTATGAAGATGTGCTCATAATTCTCAGTTTACCTCTGAAGAGCATGACATAATGATGTATACTTTCTGGTCATGACGAGGTAAAAGTCTTAATTTTGCTCATGTACTTAAATAATTCCAAACTCTTCATTTTGTTTACTTTTCTTGTTTTGTTGTCTTTGTTGTATGTCATGTATTTTGTATGTAAATTGTAGATGTTCAGGCCAATACCATTGCACTTTTATGATATTATATCTTTCTTTTTTATAATTATTATAATGCTCTTTTTCTACTTTTCAACTTTTATGTGTATTTCATTAAAAAGTGTAGTAGGATGTATTTCTGTGAACTAAATGTTTGTGATGTATACTGTTTTGTTCATGTTAAATTTGTATATAACTGCTTCAAATTCAGATCTGATTTCTGTCTGACAAGATGCCATATATATTGCATGTTGTGCCTTTATTTCATGCAGGTTGATTATGTTTGTACATTGCCTAATTATCTAATTATACATACTGATAATAGTGCTATTATTGTACATAATCAATTATTTCAGGGGACTGAATTTCTGAAATCTTTATGCTCAGTCTTTTTCTTTAAAACTGTTTTTTTCAGATACATTTTATACCACATTTTTAAAAATCTTGGCCTGATTTTCACAAACGCCTAAAGAATTATGTAATTGATTTAGATAAATACTCAACATTTACTGTTTTAAATAGTGTCAGTTTGTGCTATACATAGATCTTCAGTTCGACCTAGAATTAAGAAATCTTAACGCAGTGTCTCTCCTATTTTAGATTACTTTAATTAATTAAACTGAATGAAAACAAAATAAAGAAAAACGTCAGTGAATTTACACTTTCTCAACTAAAAATATTCTTTTTACTTAAGAATAATTCTTAAGCGACATTTCATTACCAATTGTTGTGTGTATTTTTAGCTCACATGTCACAAAGTGAGCTATTAGGATCACTCTCCGTCCGGCTTCGTGCGTCGTCAAACTTTTTGTTGTGACCACACTAGGGGCCACATTTTTGGCTCAATATTAGCAAAACTGGGTCAAAACGTTAATATCAACAAAATCTCGGACGAGTTCGATATTGGGCCATTTGGGGTCAAAAACTAGGTCACCAGGGCCAAATAAGTGAAAACCTTGTGAACACTTTAGAAATCACTGTTTTGCATTTATCTTCATGAAACTTTGTCAGAATGTTTTTTTTAATAATACGTAGGTCAAGTTTGATAATGGGTAATTTCTGTAGTAAAATTAGGTCACTAGGGCAAATTGCTGGAAAACCTTGTGAACACTCTAGAAGTCACTGTTTTGATTGGATGATCATGAAACCTTGTCAGAATGTTTGTCTTCATAATATCTTGGACGAGTTCGAACATGGGTCATCTTGGGTCAAAAACTAGGTCGCTAGGTCAAATCTTATGAAAAACCATGTTAACACTGTAGATTTCACAGTTATTATTGGATCTTCACCAAACTTTGTCAAATCGTTTGTTTTAATGATATAATGGTCAAGTATAAATATGGGTCATCTGGGGTCAATAACTAGGTCACCAGGTCAAATCTTAGGAAAACTTTGTTAACACTGTAGATGTCACAGTTTTAATTGGATCTTCACCAAACCTTGTCAAAATGTTTGCCTCAATGATATGTGGGTCAAGGATGAACATGGGTCAGCCGGGTTCAAAAACTGGGTCACAAGGTCAAATCTTAGGTAAAAATCTTGTAAAAGCTCTAAATGTCATGGTTTTGATTGGATCTGGGCCAAACCTTGTCAGATTGTTTGTCTTAATGATATTAAGGACAAGTTCAAATATGGGTCACCTAGGGTCAAAAACCAGGTCACAAGGTCAAATCTTAGGAAAACCTTATTAACACTGTAGATGTCAAATTTTGATCGTATCTTCACCAAACCTAGTCAGGCTGTTTGTCTTAATGATATGTAAGACAAATTCGAACATAGGTCGTCTGGGGTCAAAAACTAGGTCACCGGTTCAAAACAATGTTTTAATGAGTGAACAGTGATTGTCATGTGAGCGATATAGGGCCATCTTGGCCCTCTTGTTTTCTTTTTATATTGATATATTTACGAAATTTGTTAAATTATTATAAAAAATAGCATTACTGAATTCTTGTTCAGTTTTAGCATATTATAAGACATTTGAGTATCTAAACTTGTTGAGGCCACTATGGTTTGATAACATTTTTGTCTGGTAATAACTTGTGATCTATTTGAAAATCCATGTACAATTTGTGGTTTGCACTACATTGTTCTCTATTCTTCTTGCCTTGTCAATCACCTACTAGTACCGGTATATATCTTCTTCACTTGTT
Organism: Lutraria lutraria; assembly: GCA_964023205.1. Classification (NCBI taxonomy): domain Eukaryota; kingdom Metazoa; phylum Mollusca; class Bivalvia; order Venerida; family Mactridae; genus Lutraria; species Lutraria lutraria. The sequence continues at coordinate 11,279,260 of OZ026838.1, forward strand.
ATCATTGATTACGAACTAACAGTTACTGAACACATGGTGCAACCGTACATTAAGACATGTTAGAGGTGTTATTTTATGACCATTAAAGAATTTATAAATACATATATACATGTAATGCTTAACTTTGTATGCTAAATTCTTCGTGACTTCTTGAGAAGTAGTCAGAGAAAAAAGGGCTCATATTGCAAGTGCAGTGCTAAAGCCCCAAATATTATGTGTCATTGTACATGTATGGATTCTTATGGATTATTTTTTTGTAGCTCAATATAATGTTGTAAGCTATAAAATAGCTTTAAATATTTTATTATATTGTTGTAAATGTATTTGTATAAATGACAGACACTGTCTTTGCTTTTACTGTGATACATGATAGATAACTCTAATTTGATTGTAACTGACTAGGCAAATATTGTTAATTCTTATTTTTGCTTCCCTTGAAAATTTGTTCCTTTTACTGTAGGTATTTTTCATTTGTGAGTTATATATAAAATCACTTACCTAATCAATTTTCTTAATACACATTTATTTCCTTCAATGAGTTATATCATTAGTTAGTCTGCTTCTTTAAAAGATTTGTGTGGAGTATTTTCTTTGAGATGGCAATCAAACAATTATTTAGACAGATATGTTTAAGATACAAGAGTTAATTGTTCCTAATAGCTTTCCTGAACAATAGGTTCCTGTGGTAACTTAAAGGATCTGTTACTTAGTAACCATATAAATTTGGTTTGTTGAATGCTCCTGAGGCAAAACACCATCTAGTCTGATCATGACTGCTTTTGGTGTGAATGCTAAACCTTATTTGACCTTCACATCAAGAACTATGGCCCCAAAACCATAAATATGTTATACTTGAAATAAAGTTTTCAACAATCCAATTGGTTAGGATTAGATATATGTGCCTTTGATATATAATTTTTAGTCTATCCTTTTTGGTGTTACAGTATAATTGTTTATTCTTGAAAAAAATAAGTTTGATTATGATTTAAATTGACCCTCATCTTCTGGCATTTCTTCCCTCAGTCAGCTAGTAAAGTTCATACTCCAGTCTATCCTAACCATCTTGTACAGAATTTGTGTAAGTTAACTCCACAAAACTTGGTCAGGGTGTAGAAATAACATGAAGAAAGAAGCAAAAAATAGTGTATTAGTTAGGGTGCTTTCATAAAAAAGAATATGTTATCACACAACCTTAGAATAGTTTTTTTGCCAGAATATCATAATAATTCAAATCACTGCACACATTTGTACATGTAGCTTTGTTACGTTCTTCCTTTTAATAGCAATGTACCATAATTTTGATATTTTTTTTAATTTTCACTTTTTTACCGAATTATTTTTGAGCTTATTTTTACTTTTGACAATTTCTTTATGAAAAGGAGCGGCAAATTCCACAGCTTCTTGCCTATATTCTATGTATGACATTTTAACATATGCATTAGAACTTGCTGAATTAAATTGTGTTCATATTTGTTTGTGGTTCAAGTTTATGACAATAGTTATGAGGTACATATCACCGTTTTATCTTCCCAGAACTTTAGTATAATATCATGTTATTTGAATTTATGTACGATTAAACCATCCTGAGTTAAATTTTTCTGAAAATTTGTAAGAGAAACATTCTGAATTAACCGATTTGTATGTTCTGATTGCTGGCTCAGAGTCAATTCACATCCTTGGTTAGCAATGGTGCAAATTCTCAGTCATAACCAAAATAATATTTCTCTTCTCTTAGGGTTTTTGTTTCAGCATAAACATTTCTTCTATTGTATAAAAACTTGCAATTATATATGTTGATTCTTTCTTCTGCGGATGTTTCCTTTTTAATTATTTGGAATGTACATAATTGTGTATATTTTGTAGATAGCATTTTCCAGAACCTTTTGTTCATATTATGTGTTTAAGATTTATATTTACAACTATATTATAATGAGCTTTAACATTTTACAATTTGATGTGAATGAGTGACTTGTTTGAACTTGTTGATGATCGTATATTTTCATCAGTTACTGGGTATGTTACAATGAAATGTTCTGACCATGTATCATCAGTTCTTTAATATTGCAATGCATGTTAAATTAACTTTTTTTTTCATTTGTCATGCTAAGTTAAGTATGTATGGAGAAGTTTTAGTTATGCTATGTTACATGTTACAATTACTCCTTTTTATGGCTCAAATGATAATTAATGTTGGGTATAATCAGTATAAATCAGGTTATAGTTTCAGGGTTATAAACCTGAAATTAGCCGACACTGAGTTTGTCGGTCCACTGGTTGCCTTGTTAATGGTCTAAAACATGTTCTGCTGTATTCATCATCCATTTAGTGCTTCTATGTTTGCATGTTGATATTACATGTTGATATTACATGTTGATATTACATGTTGATATTACATGTATAAAAAAACAATGTATGAATTAGCGATCATAATAAGTATGAGTTCAAAGAATCTTATTTATTTCTAAAATTAAGAACAGATAATTTATATCACAATTATGGTAATATAGTCTTATTAAATGTTCAAGTGTTAATGCAGTATAACCTTTTGTTGCTAGATTTTGCTGTCATGTATGCATGCATTTGTAATTACATAAGTCTTAATCTGAATTTGTGAATCCATTAGTTTGTCAATTCAATTTATTTAATATACGATACTTAATCAATGTTATATTGCAGTATGTGCATGTATGTATGATATAGAGATATTACGGTCTTCTTGTCATTGTAAAAGGGTGCATGATCGCTGTAAATTGTATACTTTAACAACCTTAAATAATTAAAAGATTTGTTCGATAATTACATTTATTTCAGATTTGTTTGCACAAAATGTAATAATGGGCATTAATAAATCATACTGGTGATAGTTTTTGAAAAAAGTCACTTGTTTGGTTAAAAAAAGTGTTGAACTAAATCATAGAAGATTTTAGAAAACTTTGATTATATATATGTATAAATAATATCTTCTTAACACATTCTGGTCAGTAACAGATATATTTCTTACTTAATTATTTGTATTTCTTCATTGTTATAGGGCATGTTTATATATTATATGAGCTATGTATTTGTGTTTCAACAAAACATATTTTACTCATCTTTACTAAAGCATATAATCATTTGCATATTATATTACGGGTTAACAATGTCAATGCAATGTGTATATCTGCTGTAGTATAATGTCAGCATTCATTGTTGTTTATAAATATTATCGATACAATAAACAGATTTATAAAATACAAATATACATTGTATTTGTTCTTTCTTCAGCTGAAATTCTAGCATCAGTTTGTAATTTTACCTAACTGTAGACTGTCTTCTGTGCTCTATAATTTTGGTTATTAATCTCGAGCTGACTGATAACTGAATCTCTATTTTCATATATTCAGCACATTATTTAACACAACATAAGATTTGATCAGCAATACACAATTCTAGCTCACCTAAGCACATAT
>OZ026838.1:11282908-11389827 GCA_964023205.1 Lutraria lutraria
TTCAGAGCAACAGATAAGGTTTTTTGTGTAATTGGGTATTACTCCTCATTTTCAAGAGGAATTGAGTACTGAGAAAAACAATTGGGTATCCAACCATATTGTAACCCGACAGATATGAAATCAATTGGGTTTTCTCATTTAACGCTTGTATACTTCATAGTTGAATCTTTGGTGAGCACTCATAAGCGCAAACACTGAGCTCAAAATTGCCGGAGCTTCCGTGTTACACTTTTCTCTCTTAGTCATTACACACACTGCATATCAACATGTTATATCCAGCTACTTCTTCAATTTTCAACGTTGGTATTTATCTGTCCAATTTATAATGACTTATGACAGTGTGTGACTGCATTGTTAAAAGTTTTTTACGGTCGTTTTCGTGCACGATCGAGTCAACAAATGAAAGATTTCATCATATATCGTCGCTAGACGAAACAGAATTTAAAATTAAATCATCGAGAATCTCTTTAACAATTACTGCACCTTGGGATAGTTGTTTCTTTACATCAAAATATGAATCAAGCCTCAAGAGTGATCGGTGTTTAACGTTTTCCTCGTCTGTTGTTTTGATCGTGACAATTGCAGATAAACGCTTTCAATGTGCTTATAATTCCAATTACCGGAAGTTAAACAAGCGTCTACATAACCGTACGACTGGCTAAAAACACGTATACGGACGCATTGAAAATTGTATCGGTACGCATTGCTAGTAGGATTCTAAATTGGCGTATCGAGTTTTTTGGTTTGCGTTTTGTTACGCACTAATTTTGATTTTAATTGGGTTTTAATCAATTTTATTTGCGTATTTACGCAAATACGCACCTTATCTGTTGCTCTGAAAATTTACTGATTTCAAATGCAGATTGAATCATTCATTGAAGGGGTGTACATACGTACCATTGCTTATGATTGATATTAGAACTTTGTCTATTAATGTCTGTTGATATCATATTTATTGCAGGTTCGAGCGACTAATCTGCAAGAACTTGTATACAAGAATGGTCAAGCAGGGATCACTAAAGCAACTGTCAGCATCACTTTTGACAATATTGACAGAAACAAAGCCCACTTGGTTATGAACAGTATGATGAGATAACAATTACTAGACAGGTTTATTGATCTTAATTTATTGTAATTTTAAGAATATTTCTGGACCCCAAAACAATTTAACTCAAAAGTTCAAACTGGTATTACGGTATAGATTCTATAATCTCCAAACAAATATGTGTACGTCTGCAGTAGAACTAACTTTTTCCTGTAGTCACATGGTCTGTACAAATTTTTGTACAGGGTGCTCTCAAAAGTTTTTCTCCCACCTATACTTTCTTATGGTGTCAGACTGCAAAACTGTGTTTCCTCACTACACTAATTCTCTAAGTATCTGGTTATAATTCAGGCCATGTCCCAAGTAAGGAGTAAGGACAGGTCATATTATTTTGCTGATGACCTGAGTAATGCATACTTGTAAAACAGTGATAAAGCCAGATTTATCAGTAGAAAGGGTGACACTGAACAGTAAACCAAAGTTAAACAATGGTTTGTTGACTGAACTTCACTTTTGAGAAAATAAAGCATTTATTGACTTTTTAACCACCCTGTACCTCTATTTATATTGACCAATGAAAACCGTCGAAAACATGTAAAATCATTGAATGGGGAAACAAAAATGGCCGCCTCCTTTAAACGGCTCTAAAAGGTTAATACTTTATTGTTTTGCCTAGGAATTTGTATTTTATGTAGAAATCTAATTGTTATTTATTACTTCAATGACAAATTTTGCATGCAGTAAGCGTCCGTTTATTTACCGGGCAAAATATGCTTGTGCTGTCAAAAACATAAGAAGCCAGGATACAATTAGCCGATAAAGTACAAGATTTTTTATGCCCCATCGTTCAAAATGGTGGAAAGGCATGAACTGTTACCCCAGTCCGTCCTTCCAGTAGTTCAAATTTTGGTTTCGAAACGATAATATTTTACATGAAGGTGCGTAATAATACAAAAATACAGGTCAAGTTTGATTTCCATTAATATCCAAACATTTTCACAGGAGTTATGGCCCCCCTTTTTGACTAAGCGCTCAGCAGGGGCATTCGTGTCCACTGGACACATAATTTCTAGTTTTATTTAATTTTGTATACATGTAAGTAATAATAAATAGTGATTACTTACTTTATATCTGACATTATGATAATTTTGATCAGTAATAATAAAATAACTTTAGATCCAATACAAATAAAAAGAAATCTATTGGAGAAAAAATTGTCTGTAATTTAATTTCAGTTAGAAGTAGTATAGTCACTGTTTAATGGTATGATAGTATTACTGCTTTAATTGCCACAGGTTGTTGTTGGAGGAAGGAACAAATATTTAATCAATGGCAGCAATGCAAACAACACAAGAGTGCAGGATTTGTTCCGATCTGTACAGCTCAATGTTAACAATCCTCATTTCTTGATTATGCAAGGAAGAATTACCAAAGTCTTAAATATGAAACCTCCAGAGGTAATGTATTGTGTTCTGTGTTATAATGCAATTATGTTAGAATAAGTTTGTCTAACTCAGTTCTACTCCCACACCAAAGTTGAACTTAAAAGGTGATCCATACTAGAATTACCTTGGCGCCAATCTGTCTGTCAGATTACAATCTTATGGGTGTATCTCACATTATGTTTGGATTTCATAAGTATAATTTTGAATTAGAATCACAAACAAATATTAGAAAAATTTGAATGGTTGTTGAAATTTAATGTGTTGTTTGGATGGGATGAATACTGGTCATTGTATGATAAATTGACAGTCCTAGTTATACCATATTCACTGTTGTCTTTTCAGATATTGTCTATGATAGAAGAAGCAGCTGGAACTAGATTGTATGAAAGTAAAAAAGAAGCAGCTCAAAAGACCATTGAAAAGAAAGATGCTAAACTCAAAGAAATTGATACTGTAAGTTTATAATCATATATAATACTATATAATGAAAAATAACTATGGTATGGTGCTTATATTCACTAGGTCATGGTAGTTACTTTTTTTAAAGATTCTTATTTATCGGAACAAACGTGCTGAAAATAGATATAAATATTTTTAAAGGAATCATTTGCTGTGTAAAGTCTTTGTCACAGTGTAGAGCAATCAGTGCTTGAAATAATTTTCGTTTAAGCGCTAGCCCAAACTATAAGTAAGGTATTGATAATAGACATTTTACCACTAGCCCACATAATTTTGAGAAGTTCACTAGCCGGAATAGAAATTAGCTAATCCAGGGCTGTGGGTTAGTTGTGTGAGCGATAAGACTGAGTCACATGTCTTAGGTTATTGTGACAGAATTCATATATATGATATCAATTTTTTGTTGCTGACCATTTTTATACAGCTGTTTTAAAATTTGGTTGTATTTATAATATGGGAACACACACAATGTGCGGTTATCCACAAACTTGTCCGCTCTCTAATTCAAACAGTTTTACTCCGATCTTCACCAAACTTAATGGAAATGTTTATGGCCATGAGGTCTTGGTCAACGTTGATAACCAGCCCAATCGGCCCAGGTACTTCTGAGTTATGCCCCTTTTGGACGGGGTTATTTTGTGACCTGGCACTCTTGTTTAAGATTCTAATTTTTATCAATGACCCTAACCATTAGCTTTAAATAAGTAATTTTCCTTTTTTCTCTATACTTCAGGTACTCAAGGAAGATATCACACCAACCATTACAAAGTTGAAAGAAGAAAGGTCATCTTATTTAGAGTACCAGAAAATTAACAGAGAACTTGAACATCTCAATAAACTTTACATTGCTTTTCAATTCCTTTGTGCTGAGGTAATATACTGCTTACCTGTTCAGTGTTGACTGTAGAAAAGTTTGCATTGAAATAAAATGATGTTTCTTAGTTAAAACACTTTTCTGTTGACTTGAAATATTGAATATATTGACTTATCTTTATTGGACATTCCTGATTGATTGATATGGTTTGATAAATAAACTTATTCTTCAATAATGTACAGAACTAGACCAAACTATAATTGCTGTACCGTATTACTGGGAATATGTTCTAATTAAGACGACTTTATTTATAAACTGCTTGTCAACAGTATTTATGAACTCTATAAAACATGTTTGAAGATTGTGAGTAAAATGCAAATTGAAACCATGTACATATTAAATCTTGTTTTACTTTTAGGAAAGAAAAAAGAAATCTGCTGAAGAGCTTACACAAATGGAAGCAAATATTGAAACATTGAAGAACAGAATGCTTGAGGTATAATTAACAGTATTAAATTTCAAATGCTCGACTTATGGAACAACTTTAATACCCAGTCTTAAACTATTTGAAATATGCAATATCCTTGTTTAACTTAATATTTACGTCTTACTTTGTTCATTGATGCTCATTTCCTGGAAATATCAAAAATCTTTTTTGTTTAAGATTGATGAGAAATTTAAGGAGTTAAATGATGTGATTGCTGAACTGGAACGTAAAAGGGACGAGGAGAGTGGCAGCGTGATGAAAAAACTGGAAGCTGCTTTAACTGATAATAAGAAACAAGAAGCACTTGCTCAAAGTGCTGTTGACAACAAGAAAGAAGGACTGAAAGCAGAAAACAAAAGAAAAAAGGAGTTGACTAAAAATCTTAATGATGTGAGTTGTGTTTACAAATGTTTGCTGTTTTTTTCCCTAGACTTTCTATCTAAAAAAATGTTAAAGGAAAAGATGTTTTTGAGAGAAGCTTCATTTTAAATAATGATAATAAGTCCATTCTTAACAAGGCCTTTTTCCTTCTATAACAGAGGCCAAAATTCAGTGACTTTCCAATTGCAAAAATGCTGTTTTTTTCCCAATTTGAGGTTAGAAATTCCCAAAAATACAATGCTATCCTAACTTGGTTGTCTAACTTTCTCAAATTTTGGTCAAATATTGTGCTTGAATTTCCCAAAATGAAAGGCTAAGGCCCCTTCCCAATTTTTGGAAAAAAAGGCCCTGCTGAAAAGATATTTTGTTTGGGGTTACACAATCTACTCAACAAAAGCGACCCTACCCAACTTTTTCTGTAAGCAGTATGCTTAAATGTGGTACATTTTGTATATTATTTCATATATAGAACACAAACTGTGTAAAAGGCAGAGAGAAAGATTTGGAGAAGTTAGCAGCAGCGTTAGAACAGTTACAGCAACAGAGTGATGCAGATCAAGATAACCATGTTGCTGCTCAAAAACATTATCAAGCTGTCAGTGCTGGTTTGTCCAGTAATGATGATGGCCAGGCTGCGACACTTAATGACCAACTCATCAGTATGTGATATTAACATATTTTTTGTCACTATTTGGTACATCAATGTTGCAATTGATTTCTTAGTTGAATATATATAACATGTTTGACAGAAGATTAATATCGGCACATCCTATTTTTTCGTCTTTACAGAATGATTTGTTAGTTTGCCAAGAAAAACATGAATAAATATTCTGTTTTATTATTTCCTTACTGCATCTTAAATACATTTTACACAATTAGCTCTGTAGCTAGATTTCATCAGATATTGTTCCTGACACATTATCAGCTGGATACATGTTATATAAACACTCATCATCATATATTTCAGCTGCTAAAAGTGAAATAAGCAATGCTGAAACTGAAGCTAAACAAGCATCCATGAAGTAAGTTTCATTTCTTTAATTGCTTAAATTATGTATAAAAATGTACCTTCTCCTAACATATAACTTTACTGCATAATTTTGTATATGATATAATAATGTATTTGGTACATACATAGTGTGTAAGTACTATAAAGTATTTTATCTGGCAGATTGAAACATGCTCAGCAAGAATTAAAGAAGAAAGAATCTGATTTGAAGAGAACAGAAACAAGCTACCAGAAAGATAAACAAGCGTATGATGCTTGTATGAAAAACTTGCATAAATTAGAGGTATGTGATACTATTCATGTATATCATTCCCAGTTGTTTTGAATTTTAGCTGGTAGAGATTTCAATTTCTTTGGTCCAAATTTTTAATACATGTGATTTTGATGGACTGAATGTAGGTTTCTGAGTACATCTAAATTCTAGTACACTCCTGATTAAGTTTTATAATACTAATAGATTTATTATACCCCCAGATATGAAATATATGGGGGCTATATTGGATTCACGCTTGACGGTCGGTCGGTCCGTGCGTCTGTAGACACAATTTGTCCGGAGAATTTCTCAGCAACTACTTACAGGATTTCAATGAAACTTCACAGAAGTGATCAGTAGTAAGCCTAGTTGTGCATGCTTGAAGCAATTTTCGTTCAGATTATTTATCACTGAGTTATACCCCTTTGTTGTTTTTATACAGTATATACAATAGGCAAATTTTGTCCGGACAATTTCTCAGCAACTACTCACAGGATCTCAATAAAATTTCACAGAAGTGATCAGTAGTAAGCCTAGCTGTGCATGCTTAAAGCATTTTTCGTTCGGATTAATTTTCACTGAGTTATAGCCCTTTGTAGTTTTTATACAGTATATACAATAGGCAAATTTTGTCCGGACAATTTCTCAGCAACTACTCACGGGATTTTCTCAGCAACTACTCACAGGATTTCAATGAAACTTCACAGAAGTAATAAGTAGTTAGCCTAGTTGTGCATGCTTAAATCATTTTTCATTTGGATTGATTTTGACCTGACTATTTCTCATTGACTACTGCCAGGAATTCTATAAAACTTCTCAGAAGTGATAAGTAGTTAGCCTAGTTGTGCATGCATTAAGCTTGTCTTGGTAGGTTAAATTTTCACTGAGTTATGGCCCTTTGTTGTTTTTTATACAGTGTATATACAATATCTCAGTAACTACTCATAGGAATTCAATGAAACTTCACAGAAGTTATAAACAGTTAGCCAAGTTGTGCATGCAATAACCAGGTTTTGTTTGGATTCATTTTCACTGAGTTATGGCCCTTTGTTTTATACAATTAGGTAAATTTTGCCCGTACCATTTCTCAGCAACTACATGCAGAAATTCAATGAAACTTATTAGACGTGATAAGTAGTTTGCCAAGTTGTGCATGTCCACAATAGGTTGTCCAAGTAAATTTTAATGAGTTATGGCCCTTTGTTATTTTTTATATAATGTATATTTAGAAACTGGTCAGGATATATCTAAGCATCAATTTGCAGGTATTAAAAAATGAAAATGCATTATATTTCCCTCTGTAAAATGTAACAATAACTGTGTCAAGGCCGCATCTGGGGGTATTCATCACCTTTAGTGATAGTTCTAGTTTAATTTTAATTTACACCATACTATAGACGCATTTCGTGTTGTCGTATAGCTATTTAATCTAATCTCAAATAGTATGGATAACCTCATATGTTTTATCCAGTGAACTTAATTTTCTGATTTCCAGGATGAATTGAAAAAACTTGGTTATGAAGAAGGTAAAGATGAAAAGCTTGAATCACAAAGACGCACATTATCTCAGGAAGTCACGAGGTTAACAGACAAACTAGAAACATTAGAGGCTAGGTAGGTGGTACTAGATACCAATACATACATTTTACAGTATGACTGGTTAGAAATACAGTTCAGTAATACATGTGGTGTGCATTATGATTTCTAACTTTACACCATATTGCCTATAAAATAGAACCTTGAAAGCGTCCTCTGTAAATACTTGAAAACCAAGTTGTTTCCAAGATGTGATTTTTCCACACATCACCAAATTGAATTGCCAGAATACTCATTAAATGTAAGTGTCACAGGGCGCTCCATAGAATTCAAAAGTTGGGGGGTCAAATGACCCTTAGCTGATAAAAATGTAAAGAGTCAACATAATTTTCTACTAAAGTAATAGTAAATTTGACCCTTTGGTTCCAATTCTCAAGAGTCAAAAACCTTATTTTTCAAATTTCAAGAGTCAAAATGCCATTTCAAGAGTCAAAGGAGAGCCCTGACAGTGTATAATATATCCTCTAATTGGTTTATATATCTGACTCCCAATCAAAACAATTCTTTCGAGATCATAACATTCGGGCATTCTATAATGGAGTCTTCAAGGTACAGTTATAAGAAATTCAGCTACTAAATGGCACCTCAGTCACATCCCTGTGTTTTGAGATTTCCAGTATTTGGATAAAGTTCTGATATTTTATTTCAGATTTCCTCACCTTCATTTTGATTATAAAGATCCTGAGAAGAACTTTGATAGACGTAAAGTTTCTGGTCTGGTTTGCAAACTTATCAAAGTAAAAGAAGTTCAAACGGCCACTGCGTTAGAAGTTGCTGCTGGTGGCAGGGTCTGTACTGTATTATGTCATGATTTATTGAAGCCTTTGTTGCATTTTAAAGAAAATCCAGGTTTATATATATCTGGAAACTTCATTTTGAAGTGATCATTAAAAAAAAGTTGTTAAAAAGTTAATGTATTATGGATTTTAAATTGTATAATATACAAATAGTTTGTGATTAATTTATGAGTTGTATTCTTTATTCTGTGTTTCAAAAGCCATCTATATTTCAAATTTCTGTATTGCTTATTTTTAGTGTGTTTCCAATGACATAGATTATTGATATACAATTAATAAGTTTAAAAAAGTTTTTAAGTCATGGTTATGATAAATTAGTAAACAAATGATGCATTATGTATTATCATGTTTATATTTATGTTATTGCTAATTGCACAACATGTATTGATAAAAATTGTTATTCAGTGTTCACTAATGATGTATCAAAACTTCTGGTTTTAGCTGTATAATGTTGTGGTTGACACAGAGCAAACTGGAAAGAAGTTGTTACAGAAAGGTGAACTCAGAAGAAGATGCACTATTATTCCACTGAATAAGATATCAGGCAGAACTATTCCCAATGATGTCGTCAAGAGAGCAGAAGGTTTGGTAAGTAGCCACTTAAATAACTATAACTGATCCTCATTGTATTGTTTGTTTGTGGAATTAAGACAGTTACCCATGTTTGAAACAAATAACATTTCAACCTTACATAGAGATTACTATAATATTGAGACAATGGATATAAATACCTATATATCTGGAAAGTTTTTCTGTGTAATTCTACTTGATAATGTAACCACCTCAGTATTTAGATGATTTTTGTCTCCACAATGATCTGACCATCTAGATTTTATTATTTAAATTATCATCTCTTTATCTACTGTAGTGTTTTCTACTTGTGTTCAATAGAGCATATAACCACCTGTTTAAGATGTCATTACAGTCCACTTCCTATGGTAGTTAGCATGTTTAGAATCTGTAATTTCATGTAACAGATTGATAAATTTAGAATCTGAACTTTCATGTAAGAGGTTGATAAATATAGAACCTATACTTACATGTTACATGTTTGTAAATTTAGAACCTATACTTTCATGTTACTGGTTGATAAATTTAGAACCTATACTTTCATCTTACAGGTTGATAAATTTAGAACCTATACTTTCATGTAACAGGTTGATAAATTTAGAACCTATACTTTCATGTAACAGGTTGATAAATTTAGAACCTATCCTTTCATGTTACATGTTTGTAAATTTAGAACCTATACTTTCATGTTACTGGTTGATAAATTTAGAACCTATACTTTCATGTTACAGGTTGGTAAAGACAATGTTCATACTGCCTTGTCTTTGATTGGTTACGATCATAATTTAGTGGCTGCCATGCAGTATGTGTTTGGTTCATCATTTGTCTGCAGTGACATGAATTCAGCCAAGAAGGTAACGTTTGACGAACGAGTACAGAAGAGATCTGTCACATTGGGAGGTGATTCATTTGACCCAGCTGGTACACTCACTGGAGGTAAATATTGTCAAGAATAGGAAGTTATATTTATTAATGCATAGTTGAGATTTGTTTTGGAAGCATTTTGTTCAATTTGAGTTTTGTCCTTTCACAAAATCCACTCCAGTTCATTGCTTGAAAATTAATTTACAGTGCAACCTGTCCAAAGCAATGCCCTTTGTGAGTAGCAAAATTATGTTGTTGTTGAGAGGTGGTTGCTCTAGAGAGGTGAAACTAATAGTTAAATCATGCTGTAGGAAAAATCATACTGTTGTTGAAAGGGAGGTTATTGCTAAAGAAAGGGCCGTTCTGGAGAGGTTGTATTGTTGTGTATAATTTTATATTGCTCGGTTGATTATTACATTGGTGATAGTATAGTATAGTATAGTATAGTATAGTATAGTATAGTATAGTATGCTCATATAAACAAACTAAATCAAGTTTTTCTAACAATTTCATTTGTTTCTCTCTTGAAAAATCTTGTTCTTGTTATACACAGGTGCCAGAGCACAAACTAGTTCAATACTTGAGAAACTGCAGGAGTTTAAAGATATTGAGGAGGAGCTTACAAAGAAAAAACTGAAGCTGGATGAAGTAGAGAGAGAACTGCAAGGGATCCGAGGTGTTGCTCAAAGGTATGTGGGTGAATATCTTCTATTTTAATTAAATAAGAAGTAGGAATTTTAAATGTATGGTTAATCACAGACTCAGTTGAATGTAAGTATAGAGACCTATAGAATAAATCATAGTGGTCTAGTTAAAAATTAAAGTGCTCCAAGGTTTATTTACTGTCTCTGTTCAAGTGCTTAAAGTCCCATTAGCTTTTTTGCTATAGAAAAATATATGCAAAAAACAAGCATTTGCTGATATTATCCCAAGATGATTACCGATGAAATGAGCCCTTGTTCTTCTAAAAACACTCATTTCGCTGTGAATTTGCATTTGTAAACTTGAAATTTATATAGCGCGTGACGTCACTTCATGCCGGGTGCATAATATGACTGCGGGAAAACACAGCTGTTCTATAAATAGTATTCCTTGCAATGATATTGAAAATAATGCGATAGTGGTTTTGGAAACATTTTTTCTTGCTATAAAGTATGCACAGGTGCTCCACCACGGATTCCTCTGTTATAGGACAAAAGAAACTGTTACAACCAATAAATGTATATGCTTATGGGACTTTAATGTTTGTTAAGTATGAAGAGTCAGCAGTTTGTTTATTCTTTAACTAAATCATTCATTTGTCCAAGTTTACATTTCTGATCAACCCATTTGTATATACAGTGCAACCTCTCCAAAGCAACATCCTTGGGAGTAGCAAAATTAAGATGTTGTTGCTCTAGAGAGGTTAAATTAATAGTTAAATCGTTCAGTGGGAAAATCATGCTGTTGTTTAAGGGAGGTTTCTGCCCGAGAGAGGGCCGCTCTGGAGAGGTTGTACTGTATCTACTTAACCTATATAAAGGAAAATGTTTACTGTTGTTGGTCACAAGTAAATAGAATGTATCAGAAAGTTGTGGTATTAAGTGATATGTATCTATTCAGGTTCACCAAGCTTAAACAACAATATGACCTGAAACAACAGGAAGTTGAACATTTGAAGGAGAAATTAGAACAGGGATCTCATCACCAGCAATTAGAAGAGATTGCTAATCTTAGAGACAATATTGGTATGAATTATAGCATTAAACACTTCATAATTAGTCTAATTGGAAAGCTATGAAATCTTTACTGTAGTAAATTGATGTATTTAATTCAGATTTTATTTTAATGATTTCTTTTATATATGTGTGTTAACATATTGAAGTCAGGTTGTTCATTTGGTATTAAATCCTAACATTCATTTGAACCCAACTTGAAGTCTCGTATCCCTATTATTCAGCTAAATCAAATAGTCTAATCAGTTTGTGTCTGTCCATATCATTGCACAATTTAATATTGCTTTTCCTAAAATAGGCTACTGTCTTTTACATTAGTTACTGTCTGACCAAATGGCTTGGTAGAATTTAATCCATATTAAATGTCTTGTCTTCCTAAGTGTCATAAATATACATAAAATTCTTGTTTCTATAATTTTGATGCTGTTATGACTATTTTGAGGATTATTTTCTGCATAAAAACAAATTTTATGTGTATACATTACTACTATACTATTGGTGTACAATAATGTATTATACATGTTTGTTTGTAGTTCAGTATGAGGAGACGGCCCTTAAAACAGAGGAAATCAAGAGTAAGAATTCACAAAAAGTGAAGGATTTGGAAAATAAAATCAAGAATGCTAAACAGCTGAGAGAGAAAGAATTGAAGGATGCTGAGCAATCTGTTACACAAGCCAAGAAAAAGATGGAGGAGTCGAGTAAGAAAATGAAACAAAAATATCAGGTAAATTATCTGTTACATGTAATTTTAATTGAAAGCACTTGTTCTTGTTTGAACTATACATGAATTCTTATATCATAGAAAATATCTACTACAAATGAATGTACTAAAAACATACTCTTTCATTTATCCCTCTAACGTCTTCTCTGTAGGTATCAATTTGTTCAATACATCGTAACTGTATTATCCTAATATTGCCCTTGGAGGTAAACCTCGGACCAGTAAAACTCACTCTTGGACACAGTCACTTCTGTTATTGTTCCTAGTTTATTCTACTACACACTACAGACTATACTTACAGCAAATAAGATCTCCTTTAACAAAACCCATTAAGTTCAGAAAAAAATCATTAATGCTATCATAGCACATCATACAGTAGTGATTAAATGGGTGCTTTGTGTGTTTGTTGATTACTGTTCTCCTCAAAGTATTACCTTCTTTTATCTATTAAACTCACAATTTTAGGAAGTTGATAGTATCAAGTTAGAGGTTGAAGAGTTGAAGAAAGAAATCAAATCTTATGAAGAACAATTAGTCACTGTTGAGGAGACTATTAAACAATACCAAACTCAAGTGGATGAACTTGGTGTAAAAGCTACTGAAGCCAAGGTAAACATACTGCTAGATTTTATTTTCCCGACTTAGTTGTTGACTTACAAAGATTTTTATATGCCAGAAGGGATGTATTATGTTATGACGCTGGTGTTTGTCTGTCCGTTAACAATTTTTTGTCCGCACAATAACTCTAAAACCTATGAAGGATTTTGAAGAAATTTGACTGAAATGTTCACCCATTGAGATGATGTGCAGAGTGCATGTTTCGGAAGGCTCAAGGTCAAGGTCTCACTTAGGGTTTAAATATGACTTATTTCTTGTCTGCTCCGTAACTCTTTAAGCCTGCAAAGGATTTTGAAGAAACTCCACTCAAGAGTGCATGTTTCGGAATGCTTGCTTCAAGGTCAAGGTCACTTTGGAGGTAATTTATGACTTATTTTGTGTTCACTGTGTAACTCTTTAAGCCTGTATTCGTGCGCATTAAATTCCGTGGTTAAATGACAACATGTATAATTATGCACAAAAAAGTACACAAAAGATAATGTTTATAAAAGTATCAAATATACATTCGGGCGTATATTGCTCTGCCTTGCAGTGCTTCTGTCTAGATAGTTATTTTCATCGGGTTGTGCAGATTAGAAGTGTGATGTACACATTACTGATTTATAAAATTGCAGGATGTTGTAAAAGCTGCCCAAGAAGAAGTAAATAAGCAGAAAGAATTACTGAAGGCTTGCGATAAAGATATAAGTGCTAAAGTTAGTGAACAGAAAGCATTACAGAAAGAGCACCACAGTTCAGAAATCAATATCAAGGAATTAGAGAACAAGACAGTTAAATTTCAAAAAGATTCTAAAGATGCTTCAAAGATGGTATGTGAAGACTTTGATATATGCTTTGTTTATATTACAGGGGTGACAACATTCCGGATGTATCCGGAATTCCAGATTTATCTGTCCTGAAAGAGCTACGATTTCTGAGCAAAATAGGTTATTTGATGAAAATATCTCAAGAAATGGCAAAGTTATGGTAAATTTAATCTGCTCTGAAGGATTTTCTTTAATACAAACTGAGTAAAATATAGAAACAATGTGGTTGAAGGCCTCGTGTTTGGCAAAAATGGTCGGCCGCATATGATTTTTAGGATTTTTAATTTGACTTTATTGACACCCCTGTATTAGAATACAATAACTCATTATTAATATCTTCTGAAATCAATTACATTCTTGATGGATGTAAATTCTGACCTGTTTGAATTAGTTTTATGTTGTGGTTCTTAATAATGTTTAATGAATGATAGATTTCTGTTTAACAATATAATTTCAGAATCTTTTCTTCTTACTGGTATTATCATTGTGGTATGTCATGTACTAAATCAGAAGTTGATGTTCCATTTCAGGTGGAGAACATGTTACAAAACTATGACTGGATTGCTGATGAAAAGAAATACTTTGGAAAGCCAAATACAACATATGATTTCAAGGAGAATGATCCTAAGGAGTGTGAAAGACGTATTCAGAAATTAACTGATACAAAAGATAAACTAGCTAAAAGTGTCAACATGAGGGCTATGAACATGTTAGGAAAAGCTGAAGAGCAGGTTTGTATTTTAAGAGCTTTGATTTGAATAATGTTTTAGTAAACTTGCATAGTTTTTAGTTAAACTCAAAATAGATAAAATTTCTGTTGAGACATGCATACTATATAATTTGATGCCATTTTTAACTAGAGTTTTGTATGATGATTTATCAGTTGTTCCACACACTAATTGGTGATCAAAGGTAACGCTTGTATGATTATTTTTACAGTACACTGATTTGATGAAAAAGAGAAAAATTGTGTTAAATGACAAGGCCAAGATCTCTGCTGTAATTGCTGAATTGGATCAGAAAAAGAATGAAGCATTGAAAAAGGCATGGGAACAAGTGAACAAGGTATAAATATCCATTGCTTATTTGTCAGAATATTGTATCATGGTTTGCTGGGCAGTTTTGAAAGAATTTTTCCAAAGAATGAAAGGGGGACTACTATCATACTTGCTGAATATAACTTTATTTCATGAGAAGTTCCTTCCCTCTACATGAAGGCAAAATTTATGTATAAGATTGTCTAGAAGTCTTGTAATAATATCAATGATACTAGTATCTCCATGCTTTCAAAACATTAGGTCTGTGCCTCAGATTTTATTCAATGTTGACATTGTTTATCATTGGTAGATTTATCCATGTAGTGACTTTTTTAAGTGTTGTTTATACCGGTAGTTACCTGGATACCGTTTTTAGATGGTCCGTTTTCAAGCTATTGTGATAAATGCAGCATCTGAGCAAAAACTTTCATGCAGCTCATAACTCAGAAACTATGAGAGGTAGCAACATGAAACTTCATAGATAGATCTCACTTAGGCGATAACTAGACTAGTGTTGGCACTGCTTAAGGTGCCGTTGTTCGTAAACTTCAGTAATTTGGTGTGTATATATAACAATTTCATATGTGTTTTCTACTTTAAGGATTTTGGGAGCATTTATGCGACACTATTACCAGGAGCTAGAGCGAAACTTGCCCCACCAGAGGGTATGACAGTTCTAGATGGTTTAGAAGTTAAAGTAGGCTTCGGTGATGTCTGGAAAGATTCTTTATCAGAGTTGTCTGGTGGTCAGAGGTATGTCATTATGTATAAATTGGAGGAATTAAACACTTCTTGTTTTATTATATTGCTTTGCACATGTTGGTCGATCAGTCCATAACCAAACCTTATCCAACAAAATAACTAAAGAATAATTATACCCCCGCAAACGAAGTTTGAGAGGGGGTATATTGGAGTCACTCTGTTGGTTGGTTGGTCGGTCCGTCTGTCTGTCTGCATAAAATTTGTGGAGCGAACCACTTCCTAGTTATTGCAATGAAACTTTAAATATGTTATCACCATCAAGTGTAGATGTGCAAGACACAATTTTCATGCCCAGCGATTCACTCATTGCAGAGTTATGGCCCCTTGAACTTAGCCGTATAGTGTAGAGGCAGGGGTATAAGTCACCTCTGACAGCTCTTGTTTGGCCTAAGCTCTTCAGATTTGATTGGGAGGTTAGTCATCACATGTAGATGACCCCTATTGATTTTGAAGTCTGTAGGTCAAGGTCATGAGGGGGCATTAGTGTTTCACAGACACTTTTTGTTTATTATTACTTTGCTTCTCTGTTTCTAACTGTTCAGGGGACATGCTCGTCTGTTACAGTCAAACCTGTGTTAGCGGCCACATCTGAGTAAAGGCCACCCTGTGAATAAAGGCCATTCTTTTGTAAACTGTCATTGATTATTTAGATCAAAATGACCTCCAAATAGACACCGCCTGTGAGTAAAGGCCACGTTTTGTAGTTCTCAAGGGTGGCCATTGTTCACAGGTTGGACTATATTTTTTTTTCCATTCATTTATGATGAGGATATCCAAACTGTATGCATATCATTTTTAATTCATTATCCAATATACAGGTATCAAGCAGAATACAATGTTGCTTATCTTACAGTACTGTATTTAAAACTAACTAAAAAGAAGATTTTGTGAAGAGTTGTATTCTATGTTTTCAGGTCTTTGATAGCTTTGTCACTAATTCTTGCCATGTTGTTATTCAAACCTGCACCTATCTACATCTTGGACGAAGTTGATGCTGCTTTAGATATTTCCCACACACAGAATATTGGTCAGATGATTAAATCACACTTCAAGCACTCACAGGTATGCTACTGTTCTATCATAACTGAACAATGTTGTTTCTATACAAAAATAATATTTGGGATTCTATATACAGTATAACCCCTGAAAATGGGCTCCCTAAAACCCGAAATTCTCTGAAAATCAGAAGTCCCATTTTTTTCTCTTCTATAATCAAAAGTTAAGATACCTTTCATATGTACGAGATGTGTCCAAAAAGTTCGTAGACACATGCTTTTATTAAATAATTAAACAAGATAAAATCTTCATTTTTGCGCTACTTACATTTTCAATATATTATCCATCATAGCACTTAAAATAATTATGACCTTGCGTCAAATAATAGTTTTACAATTATTTTAAAACATACATGCAAGCGTCTACGGTGCAGGTCAGGGCGTAATTACGTTGCCGACGTCAATTACATTTTAGTTTTTCGAAATAAACAACCGTCGCTTTTTACATTTTTAGATGAATTAGGTGAGCTTTTAGGATCGTTGAATGTCTGGCTTCCGTCGTACGTCATCCATCCACAATTAGTTTGTTTACACTCTAGCATCCGCAGCTCTTAATTAATCGTGATTAAGCTTACTCACAATGTATATGGCCACAATGTCTCGGCTAAGTTCGATTATGGGCAAAATCAGACAATAAGTTCTAGAGTTATGGGCCCTTGACTTAGAAAATTTGCTATATTTTAGCTTGTTTACACTCTAGGGCCTTCATTTATTCACCGATCCTAATCATATTTACAATGAATGTTTATGACCAAAAGGTATTGGACAAGTTCAGTTATGGGTGGAATCGTACCGGAACTTCCAAGAGTTATGGGCCCTTGGATTAGAAAATTTGCTTGTTTAACAGTATTATACCTTCATTGTTGGTTTTGATCTCAAAATCTACATAAAAATGGGTTATACGAGTTGGAAGCTATATTATCTGGTCATTAATTATTGTGACTTTGTTCTCAGGTGAGCAATAAAGGGCCATCTTGGCCCTCTTGTTTCAAGGACTTTTCGATGACTTTTATTCATATTTGAAAAATATTGTCATAACAGCCCGTATTAAACGATTGAATAACTGTTTGTACATGTTGGATAAGGTGTTTACGGTTTTCATGGTGGATATCACATAGATCCTCTGTTAATCGAGAAAACATGGTATTTGGTGTTGATGGTTTTACATCCTGGGACTGAATGAACTAACAGTATTCCTCTCTTATCAAAAAGAGGATAAGCATCACTTTTGGCCGATGACTTCTCTACTTTGACATTCACTGGTGGTGAAGAAGACGACCATTTACAAACTGATGTCTCCTGCTTATTTCAGGATAGAAAAGTATCTTCTTTGGTGTGCATTCCATCCGTCTGTTTCTGTCTTTTTCAGTGAGTAATATTGACACTCAACGCGCGAAAACTTTGCTCCTACCAAGTTTGTCCTTTCATACATTGTTAATAGTACCTCTACTGACACATAACTTGTCTTAAATTTCCCGCACACTAACTCGCCTGTCCAGCTTCACTATGTTCTCCACTGGCGTTACGATGGCGTCATCAATCAGTCTCAGTCTACCACTCCTGGGTCAATCTTTGTTGGATATCCTACCGTCAGCGAAAGATTTCTACCATTTATAAATTAAAGATCTGCAATCTGTTGATTTCCCTGTTGCTGACTGCAGCGTTGGAATAGCATGCGTTATTGTTTTACCTAAAGAGGCACACATTTTTATAATTATTCTTTGTTCTTCTGTAATCAATGACGCCGTTTGTACAAGCAACATTTCAAGTAGTGCTGGTAATAAATGCCCTTTGAAAGAATATCGCGTGACTGTGAACAACAATATTTATGTGTTATGACGCCTCAAACCGTTGTGGCGTCATTACGTTAAAAGTGATGTTTCAGCGCCATAAATGTCAAATTACCATGGCCAAACAACAAACACCATAGTTTATGAATATCACCTGCGGTGGAACACCGTTAATGAAGTTTCAATATTCGACATATATTTATTAAAAATGCATATTTTTTCTTAAAATCTGCTCAGCACATGTATATTGTGTTGATTGAAACAGCAAATAGTAGTATAATGACGTTAATGTTTCCAAAAATAGACTTGTCTACGAACTTTTTGGACTCCTAGTATGTGATGTTTTAAAGCTGTTGTATATACGACCTTTGTTTGATGTTTGCATTTGATCATGCCATAATTGTTTATACTGATCAATCAAAGTGAGGTTTGAAAAACACTTTAATAAGATTGTCATGTCTGATCTGATCTTGTAAAGTTTAGTATTAAAACACATTTATTCAGGGATGTCAAGCTGTTTACAAACATTAAAATGACTTAACATCAATTAGAATAGATTTTACTTTCAAGTGCATTTAGCATGTGTTAGCTGTTTAATTATGATTTTTAGTGTTGGGTCACTGCAAATGTCTGTATTGAGTAATGTTAAAATGTTGTTTTTTTGTCTGCTTTCTCGGCATGAATGTCTCGCAATGATTGCACTTGTTTTAAATAATGTTTGAACCAACTTCTAAGTGTATAAAGATTGAATCATTACACAGAGTTAATCATATGTTTGGCCTGTTTAAATAAGTATAAATAAATTTCGAACAAAAATTTCTCTGAAACCAGAATTCTCAGGAAACCAAACTTTTGGCCCTGCCTGGAAAGAGTCTGGTTTTCAGGGGTTATACTGTATATTGTTGATTGTTGCTCTGACACTGTCAATTACCTTTATCAATGTATCAATGTAATACAAGTATAAACATATCATAGACTTTTTTATTTATTTCAAGCTATTATTGGAGCAGTTATGATACAAATTAATCACCATTAAATTGTTGTTCTCTCTGATTTGTTAAATTAATTAATGAATAATTGCTTTTACATTCTCAACATTGACAATAAAATATTGTTTATTTAAGCAATTAGTGTTCAGTTTAGTGATTATGAAATACTTTCAAGATTTTCTAATGTCACCTTAATTATTTATTACTTTATTTTTCAGTTTATTGTTGTCTCACTTAAGGATGGTATGTTTAACAATGCAAATGTATTGTTTAAAACCAAGTTTGTTGATGGTGTTTCTACAGTTACCAGATATGTACAACATGCTAATAAGTCTGGTGAAAGCAAAGAAAACAATCACGCAGCCAACAGTAAGAAGAAACAAGCTGGTGGCAGTAAAAGAGCCAGACTGGAGGATGTAGTGTCTTAGACATCAGAGTTCATTGTGATTCAGACTTACTCAGTTTTTGTGGTGATTTTATTAAAGATCACATGATGAGCCAAGTTCCTTAGCTTCATTCCTTATCTGGAAAACTATTGTTCACTTTGATGTTCCTTTTTAAATGACCAAATCCACATTGTGTTCATTTTATGTGAGATGAAATCATCACTGCTTGAAGGCAATTTAATTTTCAACTTCCATACTGCTATTGATTAGTTATGTACAATTTATTTAACAATGAACCTGCTTCTGTACAATGAATATAGTATTAGAGATGTTCTATGTGTGTAAATATTTTCCTTATGTCATAACATAATATTATTTTATGTTCATGTTTTGTACATTCTTGCTAAAATGAAGTCCTATTGTTGCTACCTTCAGTTGTTGAACTCTGATATTTTTCCTCATTTCACCACTTTGTGTTTTTCATTCATCGATCTCTTGTATTATCAATCATCCTGTTAATGGTCATGATTTTACCTTTAAGCTCCACCACAATTGACAAATACGTCTAATGTGTCTGATGTTTATTGTTTACCAGCATTAAGATGAATGATCATTAAAATAAAAACTTATTTGAATGAGAGAAATTTAAGATTAATGTAAGCTGTGCTTTAAATATCATATTTGCACAATAAACCAATTTAATTTGTTTCGATAAAATTTTCTTTTGTTTTTGAAACACTTGCCTAAAATTTAAAAGCTATTGAAATTTAAACAAACTATTTACCATCAACCCAAAGACAGTCACCAGCTGGAATAGACATTTACAAGCCTTGTGGCTTGTGTGTAGCACAAAAACTGTTTTCTGTCTATCTATGTACTTTACTTATTTCATGATCTTTATATACACATGTAATACATGTACTTGTAAATAAATATAATAACCATACATTTATAATTTTGTATTCTTTTTATTTCTGTTAAAGTTTATAAAGCTATATCTGACAAGAAATGCTGCATCAATTTCAGAAAGTGTAAATTAACGTAATTTACAAACAACAATAACTACTCTGTATATTGGAATATTCTACAACAAAGAGCCTTGAAATAACTGTAAATGTATAATGCTGTGAACCGTGCCTCAGATTTTTGTTAACATCCTCTGTTCGTTAGATACTGGACTGAAAACTTTGTACCCTGAACCCCGGTGTTTATTACGTAATACGCCATAAATAATAAAAGACATAAAGTATAGAAATTTTGAGGCACGGTCCACTAGATTAACATGTCCACTACAAAAAAAAAAAAAACGTTTTTGAAATCTGTCATCAAATAAGGCGGCAATCTTAATTCGAAAATGACACCTACTGTGTTTTTAGGAACAAAGTTCCTATAAGTATACACCTCATTTTGTTTTAACAAAACAGTGATGCCTCTCATCCGCCTTGAAAAGTAGTACCATTTGTATAAGTATACATTGCAGACTTTACAGTTTTGATAAAAGAGATATATTGCAGAATTCTGTTGATTTTGAAAGCATGTGAAATATTTTGGTGATTTGAACTGTAAAACTAACAAGTATAATAATAAAGTATTCATCCACAACAAAGTTCATTCATAATCTGTCCAGGTGACAAGATTTACTACATACTGGAAATAGTTTCATTCACAAAAGTAGTGTCACAATATCAGTGTAGAGAGATTACATAATGACACAGGGTCAGAAGTTGAGTAAAGACGGTCCATGTACAGTTCAATGTGTGTATACAAATCAAAGCGCTGAAAGTACCGACTTTGGGTTTTCAGCTTGTAATTTCTCACTGCATGTCATGAATTTTAGAGTGTAGCTTTTCCTTGATAATTGTGGTTAATTGGCTTAAAGATGTACATTTTTTCAAGACTATATACTTGACCCTCTTATTCTAATTCATAATGATGATAACACCCCTGTTGAGATTTTGTTCATGAACTGATCATGTTCATGAACGGTTCATGAAGTTTCATTAATTGTTTATCAAAGTTCATTAAATGTTCATCAATGTAATTCATCAATAGTTCATGAACCTAAATTTCACAAACTGTTGATCAACTGAAGTCTGTGATTTCACAAACTTTTCATGAACATCACAAGTTCACGAAATGTTCATCAGCTTATTCGTGAATTGTTCATCAAAGGTTCATTAAAAATAATTCATGAATAGTTCGTGAAACTTATGAAAAACATCTTTAGATATAGACTGCCTAAGGTTCTTAAATTAGTTTATGAACATTTTTTTCATGAACTTCACCATACAAAGTTCATGAACCAAATGTACAGTTTGTAGGTCGTGAAAAAAAATCATGAACTATTCACGAATAAGCTAATGGATATTCTGTGAACTGTTCATCATGAATTGTCGAAAGGGACAGGCCTTTAATTGTTTAAGGACGGTTTTATCTAACACATTAAAACTTTGTTCCTGACAGTACTCTCAGTGCTTTGGTTTTATAAGCGAGTAATTAACAAAGTCAAAATTCCTTTAGAGTCAGATAAGATCAGTATCGTCTCATGTGCACCCCGTTCAATTTGGATAGCCAATCAAAATCGCGAATGTTTATGGTTCAATTAATAAAATACGCCTAGGGAGAGATTCAATAACTAATTATTGTCATTAACTGAGTATCATAGCGTACCAATGCAATGTACAACACGCTAGAGATGGTTAACGCTGATGAGGTAAAGTTGATAAAGGGGTAAATTTATTTAATTTATTTAATGTTTATCGCAATAAATCACTATTTTCCGCGATCGGTGAGGAATTTTTTGCTTGATATTCAGTCTTTGTAAATAACATAAAATACTGTTTTACGTTTTTTAGCATATGAAGCCAGAACCGTTACCTTAAATTGGGGGGGGGGGGGGATAACACTCACTTTTTACAAAAGGGAAAAAAACTTGATGTAAATTGAATTTTAGGGGAAAACTGCATGATTTAAAGAAACATTTACCTTGAGGAGAAGACGCCTGTTAACAGTCCTTGCTAAAGAAGGAAAAAAGCCCTGGCGTTTTTTTTGCGGACAAGAAAATACTTTTTAGTACACTCAGCAAGTTTGTAAGCACACAGTTTCAGTGTGGAAAATGTTAAATGCATGTAATAACATACGTTCTCATAATGATTATTATTTATTTTATCATAAAAAATATCATATATGATTTTAGAATACATGTATATCAGATGTACACACAACGCAACATTAAGCTTTGACCAGGCACGTGATTTGCAATTAATTGTTCTTTGTAATTCGCAAAACACACTAAGCCGGGGGAACCTCTTTGACCAAGGCAAGCACCAGTTTGACTTAAACTTTCGACGTTCATGTTATATTTATTTCAAATAACGAAGCCACTTGGCTCAATGATTGTATTTGACACTTTACCCACTGCCGTTTGTGACTGAGCAATTCCTAAACCAACGCTTTAGCTCTTTTCTCTTTTCAACAGAGGGCGTGTACTGTTTACTGTTGATTAAGACAAATAGTAGTTGACCTGTAGTAACTTGTCATGCGTTGTATAATCAACGTTACAACGTAAAATAATAAGATAAAGTGTTAAGTCAATTTTTTTATTGCTTTATTGCTTACAAAATGTTTAACATGCTCTAACATTCCTTACTTTATGACATTAATGACTTCATCAAGATTATGTGTATGTTTACATGTTAGACTGTAATGCTTCTTCAACTTCATCAGCGTTCGAGCATAATGCATGTGAGACCAAACAAAAAAATAACACACAGTGATTAGTTGTCTAGACTATTACAATATTGTAACTGCAAAATGATGGAACCATTTGCGTAAAATTGATAGGAAAGAAATTGTCAAATTAATTTTTGCTGCAACCTCTTTTCCTGATTTTGCGGTTTCCGAAATCATATAAATGGAGACAGCACCAACAAGCAGTATGAGACACAAGAATCAACTCTTGGAGCTCACATTGTCTACAATTCGTCAGTATGGGGTATTTACTTTTTCTTTATTTTGCTTATTTTTACATGCATTTTCTATCGTTTGTGGCATACGTTAATGTTTGTGAAACCTGATATTTTTAACACATATAGGATATTTAACTTCTGATTTATTTTATGTGATAACAAACTTCTTTTACCATACCAAATAGAATTAATTAAGGTTCCAATGTCTTGTTCTATAAGTCGAGAAAATTACGATTATTGTGTGTTCGAATCTTCACCTTTTCATCGTTTTCATGCACGCTAAGATCAGCATTACAAGTGTAATGTTTCATTTCAGGATTAAAACGAAGACCCTTTGTATTTTGTTCGTGGTCCTGTTGGCGGTTGTCGCCGTGCATGCTTCTTTTGGCCGCAGCAGTTACCAATATGGACACTACCCAAGTTACCACCATGGACATTACGGACGATACAACAGAGAATATTATTCAGGACACTACCGCAGAAACTACCCATGGCACTCCCCAAGATATCACCATGGATACTATCCAAGCTATGGACACTGGCGTAAAGGTTGGTAGTAGTGCAATAAGTTACTGTTCTATTCTAGTTACAGTATTTTAGTTTGCTATTTTATCGTGGATTCTGTCTATAAAATATTGCTTTATAAAGATGCAATATTTTTTCAATTGTAACTGTTTAGAAGACGAATTTCCATTTTTATCACAACATAAACTTTTGTCAGATACTACAATGCCTAGAGCTAAGATATTTGGTGCGTAGACCTCTACCAGGTTTGTACAAAATATGGCCCTGGGGTTATAATTGGTTCTATCCCGGGGTAACTTCATTTTAAATAGGCACATATAGGAACAATTTAAAAATCGTCCTATTGGAAACGACAAGTCCTTGAGCTATGATATTTAATGGGAAACTTCTGCCAAATTTGTTCAAATCCTGACCCCGGGGTTAAAATAAATGCCCCCGGGGTAAATTGATTTTGCAATTTGTCTTTTTTCGTGTGTACGATATCGGGCCATCATGGCCCTCTTGTTCTTAGAATGTCCTTTGTACTTTAAAAATGGAAAAACAAACATAAAATATTGGCAATATCCATCATGTATGATTGAATTTACTGATGTTTTGGAACTTAAGTAAAAATCAATGTGAAATTAACTTTATATTATTATAATAATATGCTACATTAACAATATAATTATATGTGTAAAAACTTGTAGAATGTTAGGCAATTTTACTTGTTTCGTGAATAAAACTATATACTACTATTCTACGACATATAAACACATTTTCATTAATTTACAATAATGAAAATAGTTATTTGCCCACCTTTTGAATCTTACACAACATATTTGCAATGGTATGAATGACTAAATTTTGCGTTAACTTTCTTCAATTTACAGGGAAATATCACTGAACCGAATAGACGCAGGAAACACGCCATCCATTTTCTCTTCATGTGGTTATTGAATATAAACTCTGAATACGACTCTTCAACGGGAACGTGCCTACTCGTTTTGTCACCTTTAATATCTAAGAGTTCCTACTGGTTAACATTTTTCATGCATTGTGTGTCAACAATTAATCAGATTTCTCGTCCATTGTGAAATTTTACCATGCAATGTTTTTAGTACATGGCGTGACATTTGTTTGAGATATGTCTTACAACAAAATGAATAAAACTATAACCTTGCATTCACTTGTTAAATGTTATAATCCATTTTCTCCATATGCTGTTAAAATTATTATCATTTGCATTATAAATGTAGCGTTAACTACTCCGAATGTTGTTTTAAGTAAGGAATTAATTACATTCACGGGAACTTATACAGATATAAATACACTTCACAAAATTGCTTAGTTACCTAGTACTCGCTGATATTTCATGTACTGTTCACGGATATTAGATTAAATGTTTGTGGGTATTTGTTAAATGTTTCGTTTCTTTCAAACTCAAACTGACATCTGACTTTAGTTGGACGTGTGCGACATCAACGAATCAAAATGAATCCAACCCATTGATAAGTAATATAACTAAAAAATAAAGGGGTTAACTTAAACTTCAAGTATATATATTACATAACACACAACGGGGAGTTATTTATGAGAGATGCATATAAAGCAATTGAATCACTGATCAGCTTTTAATTTTCATGTATATCGATTATGATTTCAACTCAAACAATTTGATAAAAAAAAACTTCTGAACATTTTACTCATATCAATACACCAGTCAATTTTTATTAACAATGAAATAAATGACTTAGCTTATGAAAAATAATGCTATTATGCTGCCATCTTTTATAGTCATCGTTCACTAGCCCATTAGTCATGGTTAACGGCAATTTAAATGCCAAGTTGTACAGCGATTACATTCTCACGCCTCAGTCATTCCTCTTTTCACCACCAACATATAGACATTTTAACATAACAATGCCATTATCCTTACTACTAGTATAGATCTAGACACAGTACAGCTGCTCGGGTGTATCATTATTGATTTCATTGATGACATGCTCGTTAAGAAGCCCATGTCATGAGTAATCTGCACTGACATATGAGGCGTTGTCCTAACCCATCCGGGAACTTTGATGAACGTCGGTTTGGAAGCATTAATTCAGGAACGGAACAGTATTATCGCCATTGTTATCAATTCCATGTGCCAATAATGCACTGACGTCTTTTAATCAGTAGCGGCCATCCGTGATTTTAGATGTGACTTTTTATTTGTATCACTATCTCACTTGATTGAAATTCTTAAAATTATAAATGTAATCGTATGATCATAATATGTATACAAGATAATGCACCGCCACAAGACAAAACATCTTTTAAATGTATGTTAAACATTGTCATGTTCTTATTTGTTTGCGTCAATCTGTATTCAATCATATTGTTTTTGTTAGTACAAATGTATATAATTATCCAGCCAAATTGATGATTCAAGAACAATAATTTCTTACGCTCAGACACAATTCTTTGAATCAATCAAAATTGTGTTTTATATTCTCTGTATAATATCATATGGTTGAAGGAAATTGTCTCTCATTACTGATCGACTGACAATAAATAAATGTTTGAATGTCGTCATAGATAGATAATTGTGATTATGAAGACATATATAATATAAGTATTTTTATAATCTGGACACATGAACTTACATGAATAAGAAATGTAAAACACTGTTATTTACGAAGTTGATAAACCATTGTCATTGGATGAATTTTTTAGATAAACGTATAAATCGTGAATTAATTTTTTTATCAAATTATATAACGCTACAAACACCGATTTCGTCACGTTTTTGCCACGAATTCACAAAATACCTTGACATTTACTGATAAACATATTGACTTACATAATGATAAAGGTCTTGTTGCATAACTGTTCCAGCTATCTTATATAAAATATTGAAAAAACGTTCAATTGCGTTGATTTGAATAAAGTAAAGGTTAGTAAACAGGTCTAACAAACAAAGTGAAACGTTCGCACACTGATTTATATAAATACATAATTAATATATTGTTGCCGAGCTATGCTTTTATGTGGACAAAAAAATGATTTTAAATACACACGAAACAAACAAGGCTAAACTTTGCAAACTGTTTTATCTAAGTACAAAATTATTGCCGGGTTATGTTTTAATGCGGACTAGAAAATGCTTTTTACATAATACACTCAGCAAGTGTTGCCATTGCATTATGCAAAATAATTACTTGTGTGTGCATAGTAATGTTAATACATGTATAATTATTGTCCTCCTCATTTTCAATAGGTTCGACATGATCGACCGTAAATTGTGTACCTAAATTCTCAATATGATCATCAAAAACTATCATATACCATTTTTAGAATATATCAAGTGAGGTATACTCACAAAGCGACATTCTTCTTCAGTTCGAAGCTTGGTTTATCTTTTTTTACTTGACAAGGCACGTGATTTGAAATAAATTTGACTTTGGAATCCACAAAACATAATAAGCCGGGGAACTTCTTTGATCAAGGCAAGCACCAGTATGACTTATATTTCATATAACGAAGCCACGGGCGCACTTGGCTCAATGATTGGATTTGACATTTTGCACACTGCCTTTTGTGACTAAGCAATTCCAAAACTAACGATTTAGTTCAATCAACTATTCAACAGAGCGTGTACTGTTCATTGTTGATGAACAAACATTGTACACTAGTATAGATGTCCCGTAATAACTTGTTATGCGTTATAATCAACGATACGAAATTCGTAAAATAAAAAGTAGAAAAACAAAGTGTTAATTTGTCATTTTTTATTATTATTTCTATCATGTTTAACATGCTAATGTTTCAATAAATCCATCGATCACTTGCATGCGAGGTCTCACATTCCTTATTGTATGGCATTAATCAATTTATCCAGATTATGTGTATGCTTACATCTTTAGAGAGCAATGCTTCCTCGACCTCATCGGTGTTCGAGCATAACGCATGTGAGACTCAACAGATTGTTGACATACAGAAAATATCAGTAATTATTTGTCTAGATCATTACAATATCGTGACTGCAAAATAATGGAACCATTAGTGTAAAATTGATGGGCAAAAAAATGCATCAATTCATTTATCACTGCAAATTCCGTTTCCTGATTTTGCGGTTTCTAAAATCATATAAATGGAGACAGCGCCAACAAACTGTATGAGACACAAGAGTCAACTCTTGAAGCTCACGTTGTCTGCAATTCGTCATTATGAGGTTTTTTTTTCTTTATTTTTTCTTTTTTACAAGTATTTTCGATCGCTTGTTGCATACATTCATTTCCTATTGTTATTGATTGTGAAACTTGATTTTTGAATGCACACATATTTAACTACTGATATATTTTATGTGATAACGAACGTGTATTACCATACCAAATAGAAATACTGTAAAAATGTTCCAATGTCTAGGTTTGTAATTCGAGAAATTTTCGAATGTGTGTTCGAATGTACATTTTTTCTCTTTTTTCACGCTGAGATCAGTGTTACGAGTGTAATGTTTCATTTCAGGATTAAAACGAAAACCCTTTGGATTTTGCTCGTGGTCTTGTTGGCGGTTGTCGCCGTGCAGGCCTTATCTTTTGGCCACAACAGATACCATTCTGGACACTACCCAAGTTACCACAGTGGAAATTACGGAGGATATTACCGCCCATACCAGTACTACCGCAGTTACTACCGCCCATATCAGTACTACCGCAGTCACTACCGCCCATTGTACTACCACAGCGGATACAATACAGGATATCAGCACTACCCAGTTAATTACGGTATTCACTTTTTTATTATTGCGGATACTGTCTTTGAAAAGTATTGCTTTATAAAGTAAGTGTGAAAATAGCAAATTGCAATTATTGTTCTGTTCTTCTTCTTCTTCAGGATTACAACACTCCTTCAGTTATTATGCAAAATTATTTAGTGAATTTCGTTTTTAAACCTATTTAGATAAAAAATTTATACATGTTAATAAATGCAGATAGGTTTTACTAGATTTAGAATGTCTGCACATAGAGTATAGGTAGAAGCTGATAGGTGGTATAAATCAAAGAGGATACCATACAATGAACGAAAACGCCAATTATGTTGAGCAAACGAATTCCACTTCCTATCAGAATGTGCTTTGAAAATAGAAGAGCATAGATAAAAAATATTATTTGCAATATTCAAGTATGGTGAAATGTACGGATCTTTTGAAATCAGAAAATATCAAAGAAATTTAAAAAAATAAAATTTAGAAAAAAATGCTTATTATCTAAATTAAATTGTATCCCTCTCCCACAAGAGAATATATTCGTTAGTTTTCATGATGCTCGTTTTTTAAGTAAAATTCAATGTGAAATTAACTTAATTAATATTATTAAGCTATTGGCCATGTAAATGTTTAAAAATGTAAATTTATGTAGATTGTATTTCTTGAACTATACTACGAACTATAAACGCAAATCATTAGTTATTCATCCATGTTCTGTTGAATCTTACGTTTTGTATTTTATTTTTGCTTTATATGTTTTTTTCCATTCACAGGAAAACATCATCATTAGTGAACCGAATAAACGCAGGAAACACGCCATCCATGATCTCGTTACGTGGTTATTCAATTTACTCTCCAAATATGACTCTTCAACTCGTAGTTAACGTTTTCTATGCTCTGTGTGTCAACAATTATTCTGATTTCTTGTCCATTGTGAAATTTTACCATGCAATGTTTCTAGTACCTGCGTGACATTTGCTTGAAATATGCCTTACAAAAATATTAATAAAACTATAATCTTGCATTCACTTGTTCTATGTCATTATCCATTTTATCCACATGGTTAAACTTAAATCATTTGTATTTTCCATGTAACGTTGATTATTCCGAATGCAATTTTAAATAAGAAATACTTACATTCACAAGAACTTTCACTTCACAAAATTGCTAAAATTCATTAACTGTTCACGGATATCTGATTAAATGCTTGTGGGGTATTTTTTTTTCAAACAACTGACATCCGACTTTATTTGGACGTCTGCGGCAGAAAAGAATAAAAATGAATCCCACTCATTGATAAGTCTTAAAACAGAAACATGTAGGTTGTAACTTATATATACGTAACACACAGCGGAGTTATTTATGAGAGGTGCATTCAAAGCTATAGAATCACCTATGACCTTTAAATGTATATCTTGATTTCAACTTAAACAATTAGATAAGAAAATCAACGTTTGAACATTTTATTTATATCAATGTATCAATCAACTTTTATTAGAGTTGAAAGAAATGGCTTAGCTTATGAAAAATA
Organism: Lutraria lutraria; assembly: GCA_964023205.1. Taxonomy (NCBI): domain Eukaryota; kingdom Metazoa; phylum Mollusca; class Bivalvia; order Venerida; family Mactridae; genus Lutraria; species Lutraria lutraria. The sequence continues at coordinate 11,313,267 of OZ026838.1, forward strand.
ATGCATGTCATTGATTTCATTGATGACATGCTCGTTAAGAAGCCTTGGTAAGATCCCAATTGAGCATGTCTGGGATAATCTAGATGGCATGCTCGTTAAGAAGCCTTGGTATGATCCCAATTGAACATGTCTGGGGTAATCTAGATGGCATGCTCGTTAAGAAGCCTTGGTATGATCCCAATTGAACATGTCTGGGATAATCTAGACAGACATTGAAACAACTATTGAAAATATCCTCTCAATACAGTTTTTACAAAAATAGCAATCAGACGTCAGTGATTCAAACAAGTGTTTTAATTACCGAAATTATAAATTTATTTAGATGTTTTAGATGGTAAATGGTTGAGATCACTTATAAACTTTAGTATGTGTAATAATCAATTGCCTATCGAAAATGGTCGTTGGTTTAAAAAGAATTTTCTATGAGAAAATGCAATTTGTGCCGTAGAAACGAAATAGGTTATGAATTTCATTATCTATGTAAGTGCTGTTACTTTATAGAAGATAGGAAAACTATTTTGCATCCTTAACTTTGTTTTAATCCAAATATCTACACTTTTCAAAATATCATGAACACAGAAAAGAAGAAAAATATCATAAATTTGGTAAATTTATTCGTAAAATTCTTGAGCACACAAAAAACTCGCCTGACTAAATACTATACTTATTCACCATCATTTTTTTATTTTATTATGTATTCCGATGTAAATTTTATGTATTCTCACTGTATTTAATTCCTTACATTTTTCTACTCTATAATCTAACTATTTAGGAACTGTATTCAATTACACAGGATTTTACCTTAAACCAAGAGTATCTTGCCGGTAAAGCAGTTAAAGCATTAAATGTTCTATTATCAAATTGCAAAAAAATTCCAATGAAGCCTAAACTACTACTAGTATGTGGTTTGTTCAATTCTTTTGTAGGCTCCATTCTAGGATATGCTAGTGAGGTATGGGGAAAGAGTAAATACAAAATAATTAAAATAATTCATCTTAAATCCTGCAAAAAGATACTAAGAGTGAGAATTAATACGTGTCCTAACGAAATATATGGTGAACTTGGGAGATACCCCTTATATATTTAAGTACACTTATATATATGTTAGAATAATAAAATAATGGTGTAAATTGTTAAATACAGACAATATCATACTCAGAAAAGTTTATGAACAAGGTGTTTTTTATTGTGACAATGGCAAATTAAACTGGGTGTATAATGTTAAGAAATTGTTAAGTAGTCATGGATTCGCTGATGTATTTGAAAATTATTCCTCATTTATCTTAAAGTTTGTCCCTGGATAGTTTAAAGAACGTGCTTTTGATATGTTCATTCAAGAGTGTTCAGGAGGAATAAACCAAAGTCATGCTCTGTATACATATTGTAATTTTAAATTAATATTTGGTTATGATAACTACCTAGATACATTACCACGTATACTTAGACGATATTTTACTAAACTTAGACTTTCCCTATTACCACTTCGTGTTACAACCGGTCGATGGTAGAGAAAGAATAGACAGGAACCTACGGTATTGTTTATGTTTCAGATGTTATAAATTGTTATCATACGTGGTCAGCTGTGATTTTAGGTGTTACCTTTTATCTGGACCACTATCTCACTTGATTCAAATTCTTAATATTATAAATGTAAACGTACGCGGCCATTTTATGTGTACCAGGTAATGTACCGCAGCACGTCAAAATTTTTATGTGTGTGAAGTTGGTAATGCAATCGACAATCGACAATCGACATTCAATGTACAGCTCGACAATCGACATTCATCTCGACATTCGTGAAACAGGCTGTATGGCTATCATAATAATGTAAATTTCGAATGTCTAGCTCGACAATCGACATTCACCTCGACATTCGAAAAACGGACTGTATATAGCCGTCAAAGTAATGAAATTTCGAATGTCTAGCTAGACAATCGACATTCATCTCGACATTCGAAAAACGGACTGTATCGCCGTCAAAGTAATGAAATTTCGAATGTCTAGCTCGACAATCGACATTCATCTCGACATTCGAAAAACGGAATGTATCGCCGTCAAAGTAATGAAATTTCGAATGTCTAGCTCGACAATCGACATTCATCTCGACATTCGAAAAACGGAATGTATCGCCGTCAAAGTAAAGAAATTTCGAATGTCTAGCTCGACAATCGACATTCATCTCGACATTCGAAAAACGGACTGTATCGCCGTCAAAGTAAAGAAATTTCGAATGTCTAGCTCGACAATCGACATTCATCTCGACATTCGAAAAACGGAATGTATCGCCGTCAAAGTAAAGAAATTTCGAATGTCTAGCTCGACAATCGACATTCATCTCGACATTCGAAAAACGGAATGTATCGCCGTCAAAGTAAAGAAATTTCGAATGTCTAGCTCGACAATCGACATTCATCTCGACATTCGAAATACGGACTGTATCGCCGTCAAAGTAATGAAATTTCGAATGTCTAGCTCGACAATCGACATTCATCTCGACATTCGAAATACGGACTGTATCGCCGTCAAAGTAATGAAATTTCGAATGTCTAGCTCGACAATCGACATTTCATTACTTTGACGGCTATATACAGTCCGTTTTTCGAATGTCGAGATGAATGTCGATTGTCGAGCTAGACATTCGAAATTTCATTACTTTGACGGCTATATACAGTCCGTTTTTCGAATGTCGAGATGAATGTCGATTTTCGAGCTAGACATTCGAAATTTCATTACTTTGACGGCTATACAGTTCATTTTTCGAATGTCGAGATGAATGTCGATTGTCTAGCTAGACATTCGAAATTTCAATACTTTGACGACTATATACAGTCCGTTTTTCGAATGTCGAGGTGAATGTCGATTGTCGAGCTAGACATTCGAAATTTACATTATTATGACAGCCATACAGCCTGTTTCACGAATGTCGAGATGAATGTCGATTGTCGAGCTAGACATTCGAAATTTCATTACTTTGACTGCTATACAGTTCGTTCTTCGAATGTCGAGATGAATGTCGATTGTCGAGCTAGACATTCGAAATTTCATTACTTTGACGGCTATATACAGTCCGTTTTTCGAATGTCGAGATGAATGTCGATTGTCGAGCTAGACATTGAATGTCGATTGTCGATTGCATTGCCAACTTCACACACATACATTTTTTTAAATGGATGTAAAACATTGTCATGTTCTTGTTTGTTTACATCAATCTGTATTCAAGCATATTTATTAGTTAGTATGAATTTATCCAGCCAAATCGATGATTCTAGGTAAAATATTTTCTTATGCTCAGACATAATTCTTTGAAGCAATCATAAATTGCATTTTATCTTGTCTGAATAGAAGGACCTGGTCTCTCATTATTGATCGAAAGACAATAACTGAATGTTTGAATCTCGTCATAGATAGATAATCGTGAATACGAAGACATAAATAGTCCAATTTTATTAAATAGACAGATCTGTTTTCCAGAAAAAAGCAGTAAGTTTTTTTACAGTCTAGAGACACGAACTTATCTGTCTATAAGGAAGGTAAAACACTGTTATTTACAAAATAATAAACGATTGTCATTGGACGAATTTTGTGGATATACGTATTCGTGAATTAATTAACTTGTTTATCAAATTATAAAACGAAATAAAAAACACCACGATTTTCTCACATATTGCAACAAATTTACAAATGATCATAACATATGGTAATTTAACTGACTTACATAATGATAAACAACAAAAAAATCGACAAGATTGCATGGAGGTATGCCCTTGACAGCTTTTTCTCTGACAAAACGGTAAGCAGATATTAAATAGTGTTGTTGCATAATCATCCTAGTTATCAATGATAAAATTAAGATTACTTAACAAGTATTTAAAAACATTTAATTGTGTTGATAGGAATAAAAAAAATCAAAAGCTATCGTAGGAAATTTTAGAACATACAAGGCACGTGATTAGCAATAAATTCGACTTTGTAATCCGCAAAACACACTAAGCTGGAAATTCTTTTGACCAACGTATGACTTAAACTTTCTCCTTTTATGTTATATTTATTTCATATAACGAAACCACGAGCGCACTTGGCTCCATGATTGTTCTTGACATTTTGCCCTCTGCCGTTTGTGACTGAGCAATTCCAAAGCAATGATTTAGCTCAATCCCCTTTCCAGCGTAGAGCGTGCACTGTTCATTGTTGATTAAAAGAAAACAATAATTGACCTGTAATATCTTTCCATGCGTTATAATTAACGTTTCCAAATTCGTAAATAAAAAGATAAAGTGTTAATTTGTCAAATCATTATTGATACCATGTTTAACATGATCACGTTGCTATCAATCTCTCGATCGCTTGAACGCAAGGTCTCACATGATTCAATGCATTACATTAATTACTTCATACAGATTATGTGTATGTCTTCTTGCTTCTTCGACCTCATCAGCGTTCGAGCACAACGCATGTGAGACCAAACAGACAGACCAAAAAATCAATAATTATTACAATGTCGTCACTGCAAAATAATCGAACCATCTGCGTAAAATTGATGGGCGAGTAATTCATCAATTTAATTTTCTTTGCAACTTCTTTTTCGGTTTTGCGGTTTCCGAAATTATATAAATGGAGACCGAGCCAACAAGCAGTATGAGACACAAGAATCAACTCTTGGAGCTCACATTGACTGTAATTCGTCAATATGGGGTATTTACTTTTTCATTATTTGCTTATTTTTACATGCATTTTCTATCGCTTGTTAAATACATTATTTTCTTATCGTTATCGTTTGCGAAACTTAATTTTTGAATACATACAGGATATTTACTGATGTGCTAACGAACATCAATCACCGTATCAAAAAGAATTAAATGTTATGAAATTTTTTTCAAATGTCTGGGTCCATAAGTCGGGAAAAATACGAATATTGTGAACACTATTGTGTGTTCGAACGTAAATTTTCCCCTCGTTTTCATCCACGCTAAGATCAGGATTACAAGTGTTATGTTTCATTTCAGGATTAAAACGAACACCCTTTGTGTTTTGTTCGTGGTCCTGTTGGCGGTTGTTGCCGTGCAGGCTTATATTGGCTACGGTGGATACTATCGTAGATACTACCCACATTATCATGGATACCACGGTGGATACCACGGTGGATACTACCCATGGTACCGCAGACACTACTACTACCCACGCTATTATCACAGTTAGTAGTACATTTTGTATAACAATTAGACACTGCATGTTAGTTTGTTACTTTATCGCGGATTCTGTCCTTGAAAATATTAAAATATTGCTTTATGAAGTATTGAAGTGTAAAAATAGCAAATTGCATTTTTTTCATTTGATTGGACGAGACTCAGTGGATGAACATAGTTTTGCCTTAATTATTCTCTTGATATATGCAATGTGAACGCAAATGATTAATTTACAATAATGAATATACATGTGGTTATTTACCATTTTTTTATTGAATCTTACACCGAGTAAACAATGTATTCGTGATTGACTAATTTTTACATTAACTTTCTTCAATTCACAGGTCATTGGTGAAACGAATAAACACAGGAAACACGTCATCCATTATCTCTTCATGTGCTTATTCAATATAGTCTCCAAATATGACTCTACAACGGGAACGTACCTACTTGTACTGTCGCATTATCGAACAGTTACATATGGTTAACATTTTTCTGCATTGTGTATCAATAATTAGTCAGGTTTCTCGTCCATTGTGAAATTTTACCATGCAATGTTTCTAGTGAAATGGCGTGACATTTGCTTTAAAATGAATAAAACTATAACCTTTCATTCACTTGTTTTATGTTATAATCCATTTTGTCTGTATTACTTAAAATATACATCATTTGCATTTTAAATGGAATGTTAATTAATCCGAATGTAATCTTGATTAAAGGAATAATTACACTCTCAAGAACTTATACATCAAATACTCTTACAAATTACGTAATACTCGCTGATATTTTATTAACCTTTTTCAAGGATATGAACTGTTCACGAATATTTCATTTAATGTTTGTAAGTATTTGATAAAGGTGTGTTTTCTTTCTAACGTACAACTGACATCTGTATTTATTTGGATATTTGTGAAGAAAAGAACCAAAAAGTACCCCAACCATTGATAAGTAATAAAACTGAAAAAATATAGATCAAGGCCTATAATCACGTGGTATATTGTTTTGATACTAAAGGGTCGTGACCAATGGCGACGCACACAAATTCGCAGGTAAGTCGTATTTTTCGCCGAAAGTTCAAATGTTGCGTTTTTTTCATGTAGCCCATGTTCCAGTCAACAGTTTTCCGAATCCATCAGTACCAAAATTAGCATTGTTACTGTCGTAGTTTGTCCGAAGACCCTGCAGAGAAATTTGAAGTGGACAGACTTTTTCATTAAAAGCCGTGGTACTAAAGGGGAACAAGTTATAAAATGACCATTTGTAGCCATATTTTATGGATTCAAGAACATATTATCATAACGTAAGAGTTATCCAAGACGTATAGTATTAGTACAACATTCTAAATGGAATATTATTTAGAAATGTGGAATAAACATGACAAAATAAAGAAATGATACTATGTGGGAACCAGATTTTCATGATACTAAGGGGGAACCAAATATACTCAAAATTATATTCTTCATTTACAGAAAAGAGAACCCATCATTGTCGTGTGGAATATGCCCTAAACTTTTGTTACTGAACAATTAACAAACAGGTAAGTACACGTTACTTAAATCTTGTTTCTTGTAAGATTTCATGTAACTGTGTCAGATAACACACAAAATCTGGCATTGTATAAGACGAATCTGTTTTTGAAATGACGATAGTTATTGATTTAAAAAAAAGTTCTTTATCGTACAAACAAAGCTTTGTGTTGGCTGTCTCCCCTTCCATTATGTGCATGTAAGTAGCAGCAATTTTAAATAGTCTACATCTTCTATATATTTTTACAGATCATGACGAAGAAAAAGACTAATCATCGAAAGTATGTACATGTACGTCGAGAAAAGGTCGGCGCAAAGGCAATGTGATGTGGGCAAGTGATTGATAATCGAACTACACAGAAACGACCATTAAAGCTGAAGTCTCCAATGAAGTCGCCATACCATCAGCTAAAGTCAGAATCACCAGCGGTTAAAAGAGCTAAGGCTAATCTTATATCGCCGTTAAAATCGCCATTCTGTCGTCAGCGGCCAAAACCTCCCGACGTCAAAAGATTGACTCCAATCTGGAAGTCTCCCTTCAAGTATCATCCGAAGATAGCATCACCTATAGCCAAAAAACTGAAATCAGTGACAACTCAGAAGACGTCATATTGTTTGATGCTTGTAACTATTTCATTGGAAATATTATTGCATATTTGCCTTTATGAAAACAATATTATGTGGTGAACTTATATTGTATAGGATTGTTGTCTGGAAATGTTAAAGCCTTGTAAAATGTTAATCGATATAAATTATGTAATATGTTTATCTCAGTCAATAAATCTAAAATTAAACTCTTGTTTATTCATACATAACAAAGAAAATATGTGTAAATGTTTTTTTGTTCATTGTATGATATTTCGAGTAATGTCTGTTGCCATGATAAGCAATCGTACTTGCTATACTGCTATATTGATGTTATTGAATACTGTGTGTATGTGTCTATTTATCTTCTATGAAGCCCATAATAACACCGCTTGTGTTCAAAGACGTATTCGTTAGTGAAAAAATGGTTTACCCGGCAAATGCCTGGCTAAGTACCTTATAGCATAACCAATAAGATGTCAATATATTCATAATGTTTATTTTAATCGTTAATCACACAAATTATGATTATCACAGACTATTGGTATGATTTTGATCTCAGAACACATTGTTTTGTAAATCACTCTAATCACATACATGTAGTTTAAATCATAGTACAAATCATACGAAAAATCACAATATAACACAAAAATGATTCTGATTGTGTCCTACACAGTATGTTGTAAAACGTAGAGCATTGATGTTGGCTTATACGTGCATTGACTACTATTTCTATATGTACTTAGTGATTAAATAAGAAAATATCTGGATAAGTAAAACTCAGTTTCGGTGATAAGACATCTTTCGAGGTAACATAAGACCTACTTTAATTTTAACATCCAAAAATCTAATGGGGATTTAGAGTTATCATCAGGATGCATAATGGCATTAATTAAATAAACATTTATTTTGAAATGTATTGGCATGACGTCTGCAGTGCCGACTGTATGCACTTATGCAGCGGAAGTTATTTCCATATAACATATTTACCTGGTTGTTGTTTTCATCCATTGTCTGAAAACAAAGGGATGAATTCCCCTTTAGAAAAAAATTGGAAATACTGTGTACATGTGGTTCCCCCATAGTATCATGAAAATCTGGTTCCCACATAGTATCATTTCTTTATTTTGTCATGTTTATTCCACATTTCTAAATAATATTCCATTTAGAATGTTGTACTAATACTATACGTCTTGGATAACTCTTACGTTATGATAATATGTTCTTGAATCCATAAAATATGGCTACAAATGGTCATTTTATAACTTGTTCCCCTTTAGTACCACGGCTTTTAATGAAAAAGTATGTCCACTTCAAATTTCTCTGCAGGGTCTTCGGACAAACTACGACAGTAACAATGCTAATTTTGGTACTGATGGATTCGGAAAACTGTTGACTGGAACATGGGCTACATGAAAAAATCGCAACATTTGAACTTTCGGCGAAAAATACGACTTACCTGCGAATTTGTGTGCGTCGCCATTGGTCACGACCCTTTAGTATCAAAACAATATACCACGTGATTATAGGCCTTGATAGATGGTAACTTAACAATTTTATGTATGCGTATTTAAGTACACTGTATATACAAAACACACAAATGAGTGATTTAAGAGAAGTGCATCTAAATCTATTGAATCACCTATCAGCTTTTAATGTTTTTAATAATAATTTCAACCTTAACAAAATCAAAACACTAAATGATAAATTAGCCAGAAGTGAAAATCATTGGAAAGACAGCAACACAACCAAACACAGATGTCAAAAAACAAATGTTGAGTTGCCCGGTTACGACTCAAACATTTAACAGTGTCTAGGTAGATACAGTACAACCTCTCTCGAGCAACAACTTCACTTTGACAACAGCATGCTTTTCCGACAGCGTGATTTTACTATTAATTTAACCTCTCAACAACGAGATAATTTTAATTCTCCCAAAGGGTGTTCATTTGGAGAGGTCGCACTGTAGTGTGTTTTTGTAATATCATTTTACTTGTACTGAGCACGAACCGCTGTAATAATCTGTTTTGTCAAAATCGCTGCTTGAGTTTTTCCTTTATAATAAGTCAGCCGCGTGACTGTATACCTACACTTTTTAAGGATGGCTTCAACGAAGGGAACAAAACAACAGAAAGTATGGATGTTTCACAACATCAATATGGTCAAATCCGCCCGGTTAGCTCAGTGGTTAAAGTTCAAGAGGTTGTGAGTTCGGTCCCTAGACGAAGCTCACACTGTCCGTGATAAATATGACTGAAGATATATCATCTCTGAAGCTGGTTATGATTACTATATGCCACTTTATCATTGAAACAATGATGAAAATGGCGTTAAACACGACAAAATAAATACTCGTAAATGTGAACAAATTAAACATCGGAGATGATCAAGACTGAACAGAGTACCAGTACATGGGGGACTGGACTGAACAAAAGTCAAACATGAATTAACTCTGTTTGTAGGTCTGACGAGCATTGGTGTTATATTCAGTATTATTGATCTTAAAAACGAGATCTATCATTACAAGACATGATACTTGCCATTATTGACATTCAATGAGAAGAAGTCATTCAGATCAAGCCCTGGACATGTTATGTTCCGCCCAAGTGTGGTTAAAATGAAGCTGCTTTTTGACAGTATAAATTCAAACGTCTTCTTTTTAAAGCTTTTGACTTTCGCAAATTCTTAATGTAATGTTCATGACTATTTATCGATTTATACACAATAAATAATGATAGCCTATTCTTGTCTTACACATAAGTATTGTGTTGTTGGTAATTTTGATGCATTTTTTGTCAATTGCTTACATGCATATAATATATAGATGAGTAAAGTTATATTTGATATAATAGTTGATCTACACATGGCACATTGCTAGTTACACTGTTATAGATGATATACTAGTAGAGATCATATGAATACTGTGTAAAGTCAAAACCTGTGTTAGCGGCCACTTCCGAATAAATTACAACATGTGAATAAAGGCCGTTCTTCTAAAAAAATAATAGGCTATTTAGAACAAAACGACCACCGAGTAAATGGCACATGTCAATAAAGCCCACATTATGTCTTTTCCAAGAGTGACTATTGTTCACAAGTTTGACTTTATGTAATTGTAAGTTCACGTGGGTCTGTCAATAAAGGCCACCCTTTAAATAAAAGTCGCCCTGTCAATAAAGGCTTTAAAAACGTTAAAGATTACAAGAGCAAAAATTACTTCGAACAAAGACCACTTCAAGTCTTTCCAAAGACTAAGAGTGGCCTTTGTTTACAGGCTTGATTGTACATAACCGACAAATTCCACCAATATGCATACTTATTGTTTTTACAAAAGTATGATAGTTGTTTTGATAACAGCTAACAGTATCACATACATGCCATAGATAATATAATATTCAACTTAATTCATTTGTCTAGTAGTCTATTAATTGTTTGTTAATCTTAATTCTGGTTATAGCTATTTTGTCTAGCAACTCTGCTAAATTTGTAAATACAATGTAAATGAACGGGCTTTATATGTCCCGCATGACTAATTAATATCACGATTTGAAAATACTGTACAACAATAAATAAGCCATGATGATCCACACGTTGTCCGTAAATACACCAAGAAAAAAAACGCAATGATAATACAGTTTGTTGTCTTAATTATACGATCATACAATTAGAAATTTTAACTTTTACCACATGGTACAACCGATTAATTATTATACAAATCAAAATTCTTAGAAAATGACAATTATTGATTATATTGTAGAACATTTATTGTGGCATTGCATACAAGTTCGTAAAAGCCGGCCAGTATTGTGTTATGATGTAAATACAAGGACCAAGGACTTACGACTCATGCAGCGTTTTGATTATTCATGACTGACAATTCGTGAATACGAAAGTAACTATCCCAAATATTTAGACCGCCTAAATAATTTATAGATCTATCAAACAATCTATGTATTAATGTTCCTTCATACTATAGAATATAATAAAATTCTTACATCTATTAACACGTAATCAATAAATATCTACAATGTGGTAAAAGAAAAGAAAAACTTCAAGCTGTTGTCGAGAGGTTGTTTCTCTAGAGAGGTTAAATTGATAATCAAATTGTACTGTGGTACTCTTGTTCAACAACCTGCATTCAGCACCAGCATGACTTTTCCCACAGTACAGTTTAATTATTATTTTATTCTTCTAGATCTCTAGAGCAACAACATCTCGATAACAGCATACGTTTGCTTCTCCCAAAGGGAGTTGCTTTGGAGAGGTTATACAGTATCGTCAAATAATATTGAAGCCGTAAATAAGTTTGATTGATAGTATTTACATCAACATTAGTGTACATGTAAACTTGAAATCTGTTAATTATTGAAACATTTCATATACATGCATGCATGACTAGAAAAAATAGAAAGAATAAACCACAAATTAACACGTATAGGAGTCAAATTAGCTACAGGTATTTTATACAATGTATATAATTATGCGTACATTAGATCACCCTTAAATCAATGTCATTCTGCTGCCACCCGATCATCTCATTAAAAATCCACCAACACAAAAAAACTTTTCGAGATTTTGGCGAATGTTTGTTTGTTCTTTAATCATCTTTAACAAACAACAAATTGAAAACAGAAACGACTACCTACCTACACCTTGATAAAAGTTTAAAAGTTGGCAAACTAACATTTTTAAGGATGCCTTATTATTATGCCCAGACATGTAATTATTTGAAGCAATCATAATTGCATTTTATCTTGGCTTAATAATATGATAGGACTTGGGTGTATCATTATTGTTCGGCAGACAATAAATGCTTGCTTGAATGTTAGATAATCGTGATTATGAAGACATAAATATTCGCATTTAATTAACTAGATAGATCTGTTTTCAAGCAAAAAACAAACAGTTTTCAGTAATCTAGTGACATGAACTTAAATACGAGGTAAAACACTGTTATTTACAAATAATAAACGATTGTCATTGGACGAATTTTGTAGATGCACGTATTTCTGAATACTTTAATTCACTTGGCGATGAACTGTTAAAGTTAAGAGCCAATAAAATATTTGACTTGACTTTAATTGATATTTTTATCAACTTGTAAAACGCAACAAACACCGATTTCTACACATTTTGCAACCAATTTACAAGTGACCATGACATTTACCGGTAATTATACTGAATAAAATAATGATGAACAATTAAAAAAAATACACAAAATTGCATGGAGGTATGTCCTTGACATCTTTTTCTCCGACAAAACGGTAAGCAGACATTATATAGAGTTGCTGTTGCATAATCATCCTAGTTATCAATAATAAAATTAAGATTACTTAACTAGTATTCAAAAACATTTAATTGTGTTGATCGGAATAAAAATATATTAGTAAACAAATCTAACAAACAAGGCTAAAATTTGCTAACTGTTTTATCTAAGTACAAAATTAGTACCGGGTTATGTTTTTATGCGGACAAGAAAATGCTTTTTAATACACTCAGTTCCAGTGTGAAAAGAAGGTAAAATACATGCGAGTGTTTTTTGTTGCCATGCATTATACAAAATAATTACTTATTTGTGCAAAGTTATGTTAATCTTTTGTCCTCCTCATTTTCAATAGGCAATGAGTAGTTCTGTTATCCTCATAGGTTCTACATAAATGACTGTAAATTGTGTACCTAAGTCCTCAATATGATCATGAAAAGCTATCATAGGAAATTTTAGAACATATAAGGCACGTGATTAGCAATAAATTCGACTTTGTAATCCGCAGGAATTGTTTTACCAATGTATGACTTAAACTTTCTCCTTTTATGTTATATTAATTTCATATAACGAAGCCACGAGCGCACTTGGCTCCATGATTGTACTTGACATTTTGCTCTCTGCCGTTTGTGAAAGCAATGATTTAGCTCAATCCCCTTTCCAGCGCAGAGCGTGCACTGCTCATTGTTGATTAAAAGAAAACAATAATTGACCTGTAATAACTTGTCATGCGTTATAATTAACGTTTCCGAATTCGTAAATAAAAAGATTAAGTGTTAATTTGTCAAATCTTTGTTGACATCATGTTTAACATGATCACGTTGCAATAAATCCCTCGATCGCTTGTACGCAAGGTCTCACACTATTCAATGCGTTACATTAATTACTTCACCCAGATTATGTGTATGTTTCTTGCTAGCGTGTAATGCTTCTTCGGCCTCATCGGCGTTCGAGCACAACGCATGTGAGACCAAACAGTTTGTTGACGTACAGAAAAAATCAATAATCATTACAATATCGTGACTGCAAAATAATGAACCATCTGCGTAAAATTGATGGACGAGTAATTCATCAATTTAATTTTCTTTGCAACTTCTTTTCCTAACTTTGCGGTTTCCGAAATTATATAAATGGAGACTGAGCCAACAAGCAGTATGAGACACAAGAATCAAATCTTGAAGCTCACATTGACTGTAATTCGTCAGTATGGGGTATTTACTTTTTCATTATTTGCTTATTTTTACATGCATTTTCTATCGCTTGTTAAATACTTTAATTTCTTATCGTTATCGTTTGCGAACCTTAATTTTTGAATACATACAGGATATTTACTGATATATTTTATGTGGTAACAAACATCTATTACCGTATCGAATTAGAATTAAATGTTATGAATAAATCTTCAAATGTCTGGGTCCGTAAATCGGAAAAAATACGAATATTGTGAACACTATTGTGTGTTCGAACGTAAATTTCCCCCTCGTTTTCATCCACGCTAAGATCAGGATTACAAGTGTTATGTTTCATTTCAGGATTAAAATGAAGACCCTTTGTGTTTTGTTCGTGGTCCTGTTGGCGGTTGTTGCCGTGCAGGCTTATACGGGCTACCATGGATACCATCATGGATACTACCCACGTCGCTATCGACACTACGGTGGATACCACGGTGGATACCACGGTGGATACCACGGTGGATACCCATGGCGTCGCAGATACTACCGCCACTACTACCCAAGCCATTATCACGGTTAGTAGTACATTTTGTATAACATTAGTCACTGCATGTTAGTTTGTTACTTTATCGCGGATTCTGTCCTTGAAAATATTAAAATATTGCTTTATAAAGTATTGAAGTGTAAAAATAGCAATTAGCATTTTTTTTTCATTTGATTGGACGAAGACTCATTGGATGAACATAGTTTTGCCTTAATTATTCTCTTGATATACGCAATGTGAACGCAAATGATTAATTTACAATAATGAATATACATGTGGTTATTTACCTTTTTTTATTGAATCTTATACCGAGTAAACAATGGTATTCGTGAGTGACTAATTTTTACATTAACTTTCTTCAATTCACAGGTCATTGGTGAAACGAATAAACACAGGAAACACGTCATCCATTATCTCTTCATGTGCTTATTCAATATAGTCTCCAAATATGACTCTACAACGGGAACGTGCCTACTTGTACTGTCGCATTATCGAACAGTTACATATGGTTAACATTTTTCTGCATTGTGTATCAATAATTAGTCAGGTTTCTCGTCCATTGTGAAATTTTACCATGCAATGTTTCTAGTGAAATGGCGTGACATTTGCTTAAAATGAATAAAACTATAACCTTTCATTCACTTGTTTTATGTTATAATCCATTTTGTCCGTATTACTTAAAATATATATCATTTGCATTTTAAATGGAATGTTAATTAATCCGAATGTAATCTTGATTAAAGGAATAATTACACTCTCAAGAACTTATACTCATATAAATACACTTACAAGTTACGTAATACTCGCTGATATTTTATGAACCTTTTTCAAGGATATGAACTGTTCACGAATATTTCATTAAATGTTTGTAAGTATTTGATAAAGGTTTGTTTTCTTTCTAACGTACAACTGACATCTGTATTTATTTGGATATTTGTGAAAGAAAAGAACCAAAAAGTACCCCACCCAGTAAGTAATAAAACTGAAAAAAATATAGATGGTAACTTAACAATTTTATTATTTAAGTACACTGTATATACAAAACACACAAATGAGTGATTTAAGAGAAGTGCATCTACATCTATTGAATCACCTATCAGCTTTTAATGTTTTTAATAATTTCAACCTTAACAAAATCAAAACACTAAATGATGAATTAGCCAGAAGTGAAAATCATTGGAAAGACAGCAACACAACCAAACACAGATGTCAAAAAACAAATGTTGAGTTGCCCGGTTACGACTCAAACATTTAACAGTGTCTAGGTAGATACAGTACAACCTCTCTCGAGCAACAACTTCACTTTGACAACAGCATGCTTTTCCGACAGCGTGATTTTACTATTAATTTAACCTCTCAACAACGAGATAATTTTAATTCTCCCAAAGGGTGTTCATTTGGAGAGGTCGCACTGTAATGTATTTTTGTAATATCATATACTTGTACTGAGCACGAACCGCTGTAATAATCTGTTTTGTCAAAATCGCTGCTTGAGTTTTTCCTTGATAATAAGTCAGCCGCGTGACTGTATACCTACACTTTTTAAGGATGGCTTCAACGAAGGGAACAAAACAACAGAAAGTATGGGTGCTTCACAACATCAATATGGTCAAATCCGCCCGGTTAGCTCAGTGGTTAAAGTTCAAGAGGTTGTGAGTTCGGTCCCTAGACGAGGCTCACACTGTCCGTGGTAAATATGACTGAAGATATATCAACTCATGTTTAAATGTCCCCCACCTCTGAATTATGTGGAATAGTTTGTGGCCTATGGATAGAATGTGGTTAGTTCTGGTTAGGTCTAATTAAGGGATCCTGGGAAGCTGGTTAGGATTACTATATGCCACTTTATCATTGAAACAATGATGAAAATGGCGTTAAACACGACAAAATAAATACTCGTAAATGTGAACAAATTAAACATCGGAGATGATCAAGACTGAACAGAGTACCAGTACATGGGGGACTGGACTGAACAAAAGTCAAACATGAATTAACTCTGTTTGTAGGTCTGACGAGCATTGGTGCTATATTCAGTATTATTGATCTTAAAAACGAGATCTATCTTTACAAGACATGATACTTGCCATTATTGACATCCAATGAGAAGAAGTCATTCAGATCAAGCCCTGGACATGTTATGTTCCGCCCAAGTGTGGTTAAAATGAAGCTGCTTTTTGACAGTATAAATTCAAACGTCTTCTTTTTAAAGCTTTTGACTTTCGCAAATTCTTAATGTAATGTTCATGACTATTTATCGATTTATACACAATAAATAATGATAGCCTATCCTTGTCTTACAAATAAGTATTGTGTTGTTGGTAATTTTGGTGCATTTTTTTTTAAATTGCTTAAATGCATCTTAATTTATAGATGAGTTAAGTTATATTTGATATGTTAGTTGATCTACACATGGCGCATTGCAAGTTACACTGTTATAAATGAAATACTAGTAGAGATCATATGAATACTGCTTAATGTCAAACCTGTGTTAGCGGCCACTTCCGAATAAATTACAACATGTGAATGAAGGCCATTCTTCTAAAAAAACCATTGGCTATTTAGAACAAAACGACCACCGAGTAAATGTCACATATCAATAAAGCCCACATTATGTCTTTTCCAAGAGTGACTATTGTTCACAAGTTTGACTTTATGTAATTGTAAGTTCACGTGGGTCTGTCAATAAAGGCCACCCTGTAAATAAAAGTCGCCCTGTCAACATACGTTAAAAACGTCAAAGATTACAAGAGCAAAATTTACTACGAATAAAGACCACTTCAAGTCTTTCCCAAGAGTGGCCTTTGTTTAAAGGCTTGATTGTACATAACCGATAAATTCCTTCAATATGCATACTTATTGTTTTTACAAAAGTATGAATTATTAATTAATCAAGTGATGATAGGATAGTTGTTTTGATAATGTGATGACAGCTAACAGTATCACGAAAATGCCATAGATAATATAATATACAACTTAATTCATTTGTCTAGTTGTCAATTAATTGTTTGTTAACCTTAATTCTGGTTATCATGAGCTGTTTTGTCTAGCAACTCTGCTAAATTTGTAAATAAATGAACGGGCTTTATATGTCCCGCATAACTCATTAATATCTAGATTTGAAAATACTGTACAACAATAAATAAGCCATGATGATCCACACGATGTCCGTGAATACACAAAGAAAAAACAAATCACAATGGTAATACAGTTTGTTGTTTTAATTATACGATCATACAATTAGAAATTTTAACTTTTACCACATGGTACAACCGATTAATTATTATACAAATCAGAATTCTAAGAAAATGACAACCATTGATTATATTGTAGAACATTTATTGTGGCATTGCATACAAGTTCGTTAAAGCCGGTCAGTATTGTGTCATGATGTAAATACAAGGACCAAGGGCTAAACTTACGACTCATGGATGCAGCGTTTTGATTATTCATTACTGACAATTCGTGAATACGAAAGCTCTCCCAAAGATTTAGACCGCCTAAATAATTTATAGATCTATCAAGCAATCTATGTATTAACGATCCTTCATCCTATAGAATATAATAAAATCATTACATCTATTAACACGTAATCAATAAATCTTTACAATATGGTAAAGAAAAGAAAAACTTCTAGCTATGTTTGGATCTGTAAGCCAAACTTTTTTCATGATGTTACAACATACTGAAGTTGAGAATATAATATATAGAATAACGTTCGTTAAATGAAATAAAGCAAGATCTTTCCAGAGTGACCCTCTCATTTTGGGAGAAGCAAACGTATGCTGTTGTCCCGATGTCGTTGCTCTAGAGAGGTTAAATTAATAGTTAAATTGTACTGTGGTACTCTTGAGCAACACTCTCCCCATCAACATCAGCATACGTTTTCTTCTCCCAAAAGGTGTTGTTTTTCGAGCGGTTGTACAGTATCG
Organism: Lutraria lutraria; assembly: GCA_964023205.1. Classification (NCBI taxonomy): domain Eukaryota; kingdom Metazoa; phylum Mollusca; class Bivalvia; order Venerida; family Mactridae; genus Lutraria; species Lutraria lutraria. Next base: position 11,331,469 of record OZ026838.1, read on the forward strand.
CAAAATAATATTGAAGCCGTAAATATGTTTGATTGATACTATTTACATCAACTTTAGTGTACATGTATACTTGAATTCTGTTAATTATTGAAACATTTCATATACATGCATACATGACTAGAATAAATAAACACCAATTAACACGTAGGAGTAAAATTAGCTATATACGTATTTAATACAATGTATATAAATACGCGTACATTAGGTCATCCTTAAATCAACGTTAGTTTGCTGACACCCGATCATCTCATTAAAAATCCACCAACCGGTGACAAAAAACTTTTCGAGATTTTGGCGAATTTTTGTTTGTTCTTTTTCCAACTTTAACAAGCAACAAATCAAAAACAGAAATGACTACATGTACCTACCTACACCTTGATAAAAGTTTAAAAGTAAGCAAACAATCATTTTAAGGATGCCTTATCATATTATAAATTTTCATAGGGGAAATCCCTTAAAACACCAGTTCATTTTTTGTAATAAATGCAGAAATGTTTTCTACCTTATCAAATTTATCACGATAAAGATGCAAATATAAAGAGATAAATCGACACCACAAATGTCATGTCGATAATCTGAGCATAACTGAAAGATCAAATGTTTTAAGAAAAGAAACGAGGGGTGTTCATATATAAACAATGTTATGGTCGTAAGTTAAAGATGATGAATGTATAACTCTAGCTCATGGGAACTATAGCAAGCTAGTTGGTGGTCTTTCAATGCACGTTGCGAATTATCTTAGAATGTTGTATTTTTGTTAAACAATGAGTTGTTGTATTTAGAACTTATACAAACAAATATATTGCAACTGAAATCGTTTATGTGGACATATGCCTGTAGTTCATAAAAGGATGAGGCTAGTTTCCATATACACGCAGTTAGTTACTCTTTTGTCAAAATGGAAGACAACGCCTGCATGAAATTGCAGTTTGCTGCTTCTACGTTTCATCAAAAAATATTCCATGGCTGCATCCCGAGTGACTGCGCCTTGGTGGTGGAATCTATGATCAACTAATGGTTGAACTCAGAAGAGAAGATTAGTACCAAGATTCATGATTTATTCAGAACATCAATTATATAACAATACATAAAATTGTGAATTAGGTCAAAGATGATCCCTGATCACAATTTCAATATAAAATGTTTCTACACAGTCGTATTGTCAAGGTAAAAAATACAGACGTAAGAATTTTTTTTATAAGTTTAACCAAATATGTATGATAAAGGGTCTACTCAGTGTGACCGTTACTAAGACTGAATGTAACCGTCCATTTGACATAATAATTTTAAAATCAGCGTTACAATGACATTTAAAAGTTCGCATTCGAAAAGGAAGTGAAATTCGTCGTCCAATTTATTACAGTTTAGACATAGACGTCCATTTTGAGGAGTTGGTGGCTGCCTCCATCGACCATTTTCTATTTCTAAATGATGTGATGAGACCCTTAGTTTTGTAAATGAGACTCGATATTTTCGGATATTGAGTTTGTTGAAATTCAAAACTACATAATAAATTATGCTCCTGTAAAATAAAGCCATTGTTGAGTCAGTATGTTAAGATCTCAAGTTTTGAATGAGAGTATCTCGTCATGATTCGTGTTTTCAAGTTTAAAAGAAAGGATTTAGCATTATTTACCCCTTGTGCTAACCATACGTTTGCGAAGCCTAAATTGTCACGAATAAAACCAGCCCAATTCGTTTTATTTGGAAATAAGTTGATATCATTTAGCATACAATCATAAACTATTTTTATATATTTTCTATCGTCTGCGGAGAAATCTTTTAACCAATATTTTATCGCATTATATCCACGTGTAGATTTTAGATCAGTTCTACCTTCGTCCCCGTAAATAAAATCGCGAAGATCCTAGAAGTTTCAAGAAATTCCTCTACAGGCCAACTAAAATGTAGGATACATTATTCGAGAGGGTTCGCCATCGCCTCGTGAACTAACACACTAGATTAAGGGAGCTCTGGATCTAGGCCTTAAGTTGGCTGCCACTTTACGTCACCTGGTTTCGGGTGCCAAGTTCTCGGACCTTTCTGAAGATGGGAATGGGGACACTTAAGTTGCATAGCAGACTTCTGGATACCACGGCCGCTGAACATAGAAATGTACAAAAACAAATCTGATTAACTGTAAGCAAACACTTATGTACAGAAGTGACATACATTGTATAAATAATCATGTCGGATGCTGAATGTATGCCATGTTTGAGAAACGCTAATATTGGGTCGTAGCCTTCTCTCGTAATTCATTGTACAAGTATACATGTACCACATTAGATGAATGTTCGGACTTTGGTCAGTGTACACAAGTGCTGGATCCTCTTAATGGTAGCACTTGTACCATGTGACTATTATTACCTAATACCAGTGCCGGTATAGCATAAAATTTTGACCCCGTGGAAAAATGACCCCAGGGGTCATTTTTCAACGGATTATTGATCAATTTTCAACGTTAAATATTGACCCATACCGTTAAATAATGACCCCATTACGCGTGAAAATTTGACCCTCGTTAAAAACTGATCAACCTTTGTTAGAGTTATTTTCAGCGTTGAAAACCATCCCTTACAGTAAATAATCATATAATGTAAGTTATTCTCACGATTTCTATTCATAAAACTTTATAGGTAATTTGAATTTGGTATTTACACGATTTTAAAGAGGTTCTTTCGTTGTGTATTGATGGGGTCAGACACCGAAATTTTCATTTTATTTGAAAAGCTAACAAATTGCATGAAACATTGAAAAACCATCATCCGAAGCTGAAACAAGAGTTTTGCGGCATATTCAGAATGCATGGTTGCATGGTGCCGAGATTGAGAGTTTATCCGGTGCGATTTCTAAGAAAACTAACTTAAACTGAGCAAGCCTCTGGATAAACTGTCTCCGTTTCGGCACCAATCATTTATGTATTCGATGTTTCCTGTTCCAGTGACAAAATAAGTCCCAAAACTCCATTTACGTGGATTTAAAAACACTTGTAGTGCCCGATGACGCGACAGTAAAATAATCCCACACAATCTTCATGAATAAGAAGTCAATAAAATACGTTAATTTGTATAATAACATACTAAAATGACCTACTGATAGGACATACACAAGTAAATCAACTGGTCATTGCTTTAGTATGTCTAAAAATAAATTTAGAAACAGTATGAATTAATTGTTAATTTGTATGACAGAAAGTACCCTCAACTTACGCAATAAAGCGTTGCATCGCTAAATGTAAAATTGACCGTTTTAGACATATGGATCACAGAACCTAGTACAAGCAATCCTAATTATCAACCATTACATACTTTTAGAATGAATAATTTGTAAAACATTCACTACAAGCTTTTTTAATAGCGTGATTTTGGAATTTGTAAACATACAATTACAAATGCAATACAATCATAGAAAAGGGAGAGAACTACGTAGTTATCAATATTACCTCCCTTTATGATACAAAGTCAAATTTAATAAACTGTTCCAGGCCCTAACATTCCAGAATGTTGTATGTTTGAAAGATAAATTTAAATAAGTATGTTTGAATATCACAATTTATAAGGATCAAATTCTTCTAACTTTGTTCATAGACATTTAGTTTGTATTATGGTCCATTAAATATCCTAAATTAAATACTCACTGTTTGATTAATAACCGAGCTAAAAGATTAATTTTATTTTTGTCTTTTAACTTTGTTTTTTATAAACGTATCTCAAATAACTCACATTTAAAGAAGTTTGAAACAAAATGCCAAAAAATCGATATGATATGTCGCATATAGACAAGAGCAAAAGGGCGCTTAGGACGACAAAATGTATAATAAAGACCGTGAAACAGTGTTTTCTCATATTCGTGCAGTCGATTTCTGGTGTTTGTCTAGAGTTTTAGTTATCGTTAAAAATTGACCCCAGGATTGATCAAAATTTAACATTGATCAATATTCAACGACTTTCTTGATCAAAATTTAACGTTGAAAACCTGTCGGGGTCGATTTTCAACGTTGAGAAATGACCCCTGGGGTCATTTTTCAACGGGGTCAAAATTTTATGCTACACCGGGTCGTGGGCATTCTCAACTGCACTAACCTTTCATACAGCATATTTAGCTGTAATGTTATTCATCTCTACTTAAATTGTACAACTGTTGTAATCCTTTCATAATTATATGATTAGGCCTAACAGTATAGTTGTACACTTTGCATTTAGAACGAACGCGAGTTCCATACGAAAACAAATTCATAGAAATGTACACTGTCGTGTCTGGACTTTTCCATAATCATTCATTTTACTTCTGTCAGTTGATTGAGATTACTTAATGAACGTCCCTTATAGTAATTAGTTAAATCTGATTGCAAGTCAACGATGCGATTAGTTGGTGAAGTTTTACAGCTTCATAACAATAAAACCTAACTACGTCATTAGATTTTAATAGATCGACACGATTTTCCAATTAACATTTTAACAGTTTGAAACTTTTCCGGAATATGTGGTCAACAAATTCATATATAAATGTGGTTGTTATTTCTTCCAACCGTACAACTACATACAAAGTACTTGGAAGACACGAAGACCACACATCACTGACACAAGGTTTGATTTCCTACATGGCTCTTTATTTAGTAATGAATAGTTTTACTAGTACAAAGAACTATCTATCTAATAGTAATATACTTTTTAAAAGGTTCTGTTCTGTAATTAAATATGTTGTAAATTAGATTTACCTTCCATTTCAGAAGAGAGATGAATACTTTCAGTATCGTGTTTGTGGTTCTGTTTGTGGCTATCTCCACACAGGCACATTATAGGAGCTACGGATCAAGAAATAGCATACGATACTATTCCCGACGGTACCACAGTCCAGGTCATGGTTATAGATCTAGTTCATACAGAAGTCCACTATATGGATCTAGTTCATACATTAGTACAGGTCATGGTTATAGATCTGGTTCATATGGCAGTCCAAGTTATGGGTCTAGTACATACGGAAGTCCTGGTTATGGTCTAGGACATGGATCTAGTTCATACGGCGGTGCAGGTCATGGATATAGATCTAGTTTATACGGCGGTGCAGGTCATGGTTATAGATCTAGGTCATACGGCGGTGCAGGGTATGGTTATAGATCTAGGTCATACGGCGGTGCAGGTCGTGGTTATAGATCTAGGTTTTACGGCAGTACAGGTCATGGTTATAGATCTAGTTCATACGGCAGTGCAGGTCATGGTTATAGATCTAGGTCATACACCGGTACAGGCCATGGATTAAGCTCACACGGCAAATCAGGCCATGGTCATGGATTAAGCTCACACGGCAAATCAGGCCATGGTCATGGATTAAGCTCACACGGCAAATCAGGCCATGGTTATTGATCTAGTTCATCAGGCGGTCGAGGATACGGCAGATAAGGTACATGTAACTCTTAAATAACTTGATCACACGAATTGATAATATTGTTAGATACGATAAACTGTACTAAATTGTTAGTTCTCAAATAAGCCATTTCTGGTTGGTCCTCTGAGTTTACCGTTTTGGTGCTTGAAATGATAGCTCACTTAATACGCTTTACTCACTGTTATTGGTGGCTATTGTAAACCAAATTGTGGATAAGTTCTTCTATATCAACATTTGTTTTAGATCAGGGCATTCATTTCACCCTAAAATGTATTTTAACTCTTCGAGGAATAAGTAAAATATCTGACTCTTGTATTATTGTAATAATAAATTTGATTCTTTGGTACAAATTCTCAATTTGTACCAAAGAATCAAATTTATTATTACAATACATTGTAGTAGGACATTTAGTTGACTTCTTAAATTGTTAACAGCCAAGGGTATTTTGACTGATGAAAAAAAGCTGCAGATGTTTGAAACAATCATAAACAATTTCTTACTTTACAGGATAGAAACATTGAGTGGAATAGATCGGTAGCATAATGACGTCATCCATGATATCATCACGTGATTATCCAGGTTACCGATCTTAATTTGAATCATTATCGTCGTGATATAAATGTAGATTATTCCCGTGTCGTTGTTGTATTGTTATTTGTTTTTATTGTACATTTTTCAATATGGCATTTCGTGCAATTATTTTGTAAATGTCTTAGTCATTGTTATAAAAATATATAATATATATACATATATAAAATATAGTATAAAAATAAAACAGTATGCGATCGACGTCATGACTTCTTTATTTATTGTTCGTTACTACTCTTGACCAATCTCTACACAGAGTTGTCGTTCGTTATCCATTAAGAACGACAGCTCTGTGTAGAGATTGATATATGGTATGTCTAAGTTATCAAATTATTATAGTTAGATTGTAAACATACTTGATTTAACATTTTTGTAACATTTGGAGTTCTGAGGTAATAGTAGGTAATCCCAGGCAAGGTCCGGTTTGCTTAATACAAATGTAGTTCATATTCACAATGTGTCCCGAAGAACTAGATGTATTGTATATTTATTTATTTACTCGTTGACATTCGTTAGTTCATGAATCAGCACCGAAATTACAAAAAAAAACGTACACTACAAACATGAAATGATATCGACATAAACATACTTACAATTTGATACTAGTGGCCATATTTATACAAAAAAAACAAGCAATCGCAGACAACATGAACTACATGTAAAAGATACATAGACAATTAATGAAATTATACATGTTCCCTACCGATTGTAGATCTTGTTGATAACAAAATAACACTACAATCACATTCTCTACAATCGCACTACATGCACGTGCTGGATAGTTTCTGCAATGTTAAAAGAAAGTACACAACGAGAAAAGTGAAGTGATTACATGATTCAAACAATAACGAAAGTTATGATGTCATCTAGAAATAAACCGCTCATAACGCGCCTTACATTTATTCTGTAGAATAAACGCAAAACTTTCATGAAAACAACTTTTTAATACAAAAAAAAAATATACATACAACCATAAATTTCCACAAAAAAATATTTTTGGCGTTTTGAACTTTAATTGTGTATGGTCTTATGATAATGACAGTATTATTAATCTATTGTTATACAATCTGTTTCACTGCCTGTATGTTTCATTGTAATACAATTAATTTGTTCCATTCTTTTCTTATAAAATACAAACAGATAATCTATTTGATAATGTTTTAGTTTTAAATGGTGAAAACAACAACACCAGTAAAACTGTAACGTAAATATACAAAACTGTTATGATAAGGAGTATCATAAAATTGATTTATAACAACATTAGTCAAATGTATTTTGCAATTCATTAAATAAGAATTTTGTTTTTAACAAATCAAAACTATTTCCAATTTGGTAAGCCAAATGCATTACTGAACATGAATTATTATTTTATATATATACAGACTAAGTAAAGGTTACACTCCGTACAAATTTGTTTAGTCTTTTAGCATACAAATAATTATGAAAGTGCTATGATCATTGCGTTGCAATTTATTTTATGTTGTTTAAGATAATAAAAAGATACACACACATCTGTACTGTTTGATATGTTGTTGGTTGAAAATGTTGTTGGAGGGAGGGGAGGAATTAGAAAACATTTAAAACTGTAGATTTGTCAAGTTGTAACGATTAATATTGCATTATCATACATTTACAAGAAAACATTTACCTACTACTTTCACTGGGGGCCAACGACGTATCACGAGAGGCGGTTCGCATCGAAAACATGTGTATGTTATGCAACGAAATTTTATGTAAACAGTCTCTGGTTTTCTGACCTCCACATGCCATTTTGAAATGTTTGACCTGCAGGGGGACGAAATGTTAGTTTTTTGGATTGTCTTGTTAGTTGTTTTTATTAAGTTTGTAATTGCCGTTGTAAAATGAGTTTTCTGTATAATGATTGCGTTGTCATTCATCAAATTATGCCAGATTAGTCCGTTATTCTGTGTGAAAAACAGTTTTCCTCAAATTTATTGTGACATGAAACCCATTTGTAAAATATTTAGCACTCATGATACAGGCATCATGTCTGTGAACATAACTTAGCATCTCGCCACCGCTTATCAGATTCAATAGAATGTATACACGTTAATATAACAAGGCCTTCCGCACTAGACAAGTGTGTATGGTGTCAACTGAAGTCTCTTTTTGATGTATATGTTACTAACAGAGTGTGTGATGTTTCAGTCTGAAGTCAAATGTGTATATCAATTAATATTTTGCAGTTGACAGTTATCTATTTAATTATGTGTGATGGTCTAAAGAGAACAGTTAAAATTCTCAGATGGTCTTATCATTTAATAACTGCATTATAATAGATTTAGGCACATACTTATATAATTTACGAGTTTGAACAATTTAGAAATCTGCTGTTATCTAAAAAGTTTAATTGCATTTCTTCGATTCGTTAACACCATTGCACCATTAGTATCTATAGCAATGTTGCACCGTGCTCGTCAATCCAAGCGTGATTTGCATCGAATTCGCCAGTATCCACCATTTGAAAAAAGGTGACCCAGTCTTGAAGACGTCTACGGTCAGTTATAATGCCCCAATCACACCAGAGCACGTCCGTACCACGCTCGCGAAGTTCCTATCACGTCCTGAAAATTTTGATGGCCGTGGCAGGGACGGGGTCAAACTCGAAAAAAATGATGCACTCAGGCTCGCACTACGCCCTAACAACGTCTTTGCCAGGTTCTCACTGCGTCTATCACGTTGCCAGTAAGTTCATTACACGTGCAGCTTCCAGTTGTCACCAGGTCTATTGCGTTCATACTACGCCCAAATTATGTGCTCACTACGTCCTTGCAGACTGAACTGCGCTCTCCCTAGGTCCCAATAATGTCCTCATTGCATTCACTAGCTCCGAATGTATACTGTACCATATGATGGCCAAACAGAAGTCTTCTTTCTGGTTATAGTCATGCACTAATGCAACATAATCTAAGTTGTTTCATGTGTCTTTTTCTTCTATTTCTTATTTAGAAAACGGCAATTTCAGCATCCAAATGGCTTGTCAGGTGTACAATAACAAAATGCATTCATTTGTTAACGTCCTGTCAGGACGCGGTGGGTGTAGTGCAATCGTTGCCCTAGTGTGATGGGGGTATAATTAGAGTAGATGTGATGGATTGAAGAAGCTTTTGTAATTGTACTACGGTCTCTTTTATTGTTTCATCGGTAACGTTAGATCTACTTTTTCAAAGTCCTCTGCGTCTGAGCATAGTATAGTTGTGTCCAATTGTTCCGTCAGTTCAGCACCATCTGGTTGAGAAACTGTACATCCCGGATTCCGCTTGTTTCAGGAACAATAGGCAATGGACAGACTTAGTCGGTGTGTTCATTTTAAGAAATTTCCATATTGGTCTGTCACTTGTTACATTATTTGTAGGTATTATTTTTTCCAGTTTCCGTGATCGTTGTCATGTCGTCGATGTTGTAGATAACGTAATGGTCCTTCATTTTAAGTTGCATTGTGATATTTAGTTGTACCTCTATCATCTACTTCCCTCATGAACGTAACGCTCTATATGCTGGAGTTTGCACAGTGTCATTGCGCTTCTAAAATGCTGGAAAATGGTGACCAGCAGTACATACACACCGCGTGGTCTGTATCCTGAAATTGATTTTGACTTCAGTGAGCAACGTACACATGAAGAGTGACCTTCGTTTAGCACCATATACACACTCTGTGAGAAGCAAACACAGTCGTAGTATGCAAAAAACTCGTTCATATGTGCTTATTACACCTACAGAACATTTCTAATGAAGACAAAAAGATTGAATAAGTAAACCTTACCCAGTAAGTATAAAAATGATACTCACGAAAAATATTTTAATGAAAAATCTACCAAAACGAGACTGTCTACGAACATACCTAACTTTTGCGCTTAATTCATACGTAATTGGTACTCAATTAACTGCCCACAACTGTTTCATAGTATTAAACGTTTCTACTCACCATGTTTCGTGCTTGGAATATGATATTCCAGCAAAATACAATGTCACTAACTACGAGAAATGTCGTCCTTAGCTTTTCAACCACGTTATGTGTACATAACATGTGTCGTTTGTCGTTGCATAACATACACATGTTTTCGATGCGAACCGCCTCTCGTGATACGTCGTTGGCCCCCAGTGACTTTTGCCACTTATCAAATTAAAGAAATGATTTCTAAACAAAGTCAAAATATTTCAAACTATGTTGAACAAATATTTTAAACATGAATTAAGTCATATAAACAGACATATAGAATTTGTTCCCTGCTATTACCGAATCGAAAGCAAAGGCCGAAATACTTGAAGCTATGCATATTTGGATAGTTTTCAACCTTGATTAAACCAGAGCAGATTACCTTACACACACAAGTATCTGACCAACTGTACAACATGTAGGAGAATGAAACATTTCTTAGAATCTTTACTTATTAACAAAAGTTCTTCCAATTTTCAAATGGACCAACATTGAAATGCCGTCAAATTCAAACAAAGAAGACATTAGAATGTCTTATTTGAATTAGACCAAATTCAAATTCAAGGGCAGATCACGAGTTCGTCAAGCACCAAATGTTTTTCGCTTTAAATGTTTCTGTTATCATATGCTATGATCATGCAAATTAAAAAAAATCATGTGTGTGAAGTTGGCAATGCAATCGACAATCGACAATCGACATTCAATGTCTAGCTCGACAATCGACATTCATCTCGACATTCGTGAAACAGGCTGTATGGCTATCATAATAATGTAAATTTCGAATGTCTAGCTCGACAATCGACATTCATCTCGACATTCGAAAAACGGACTGTATATAGCCGTCAAAGTAATGAAATTTCGAATGTCTAGCTAGACAATCGACATTCATCTCGACATTCGAAAAACGAACTGTATAGCCGTCAAAGTAATGAAATTTCGAATGTCTAGCTCGACAATCGACATTCATCACGACATTCGAAAAACGGACTGTATATAGCCGTCAAAGTAATGAAATTTCGAATGTCTAGCTCGACAATCGACATTCATCTCGACATTCGTGAAACAGGCTGTATGGCCATCATAATAATGTAAATTTCGAATGTCTAGCTAGACAATCGACATTCATCTCGACATTCGAAATACGGACTGTATTGCCGTCAAAGTAATGAAATTTCGAATGTCTAGCTCGACAATCGACATTCATCTCGACATTCGAAAAACGGACTGGATATAGTCGTCAAAGTAATGAAATTTCGAATGTCTAGCTAGACAATCGACATTCATCTCGACATTCGAAAAACGAACTGTATAGCCGTCAAAGTAATGAAATTTCGAATGTCTAGCTAGACAATCGACATTCATCTCGACATTCGTGAAACAGGCAGTATGGCTATCATAATAATGTAAATTTCGAATGTCTAGCTCGACAATCGACATTCATCTCGACATTCGAAAAACGGACTGTATATAGCCGTCAAAGTAATGAAATTTCGAATGTCTAGCTAGACAATCGACATTCATCTCGACATTCGAAAAACGGACTGTATATAGCCGTCAAAGTAATGAAATTTCGAATGTCTAGCTAGACAATCGACATTCATCTCGACATTCGAAAAACGAACTGTATCGCCGTCAAAGTAATGAAATTTCGAATGTCTAGCTCGACAATCGACATTCATCTCGACATTCGTGAAACAGCCTGTATGGCCTACATAATAATGTAAATTTCGAATGTCTAGCTAGGCAATCGACATTCATCTCGACATTCGAAATACGGACTGTATTGCCGTCAAAGTAATGAAATTTCGAATGTCTAGCTCGACAATCGACATTCATCTCGACATTCGAAAAACGGACTGGATATAGTCGTCAAAGTAATGAAATTTCGAATGTGTAGCTAGACAATCGACATTCATCTCGACATTCGAAAAACGAACTGTATAGCCGTCAAAGTAATGAAATTTCGAATGTCTAGCTCGACAATCGACATTCATCACGACATTCGAAAAACGGACTGTATATAGCCGTCAAAGTAATGAAATTTCGAATGTCTAGCTCGACAATCGACATTCATCTCGACATTCGTGAAACAGGCTGTATGGCCATCATAATAATGTAAATTTCGAATGTCTAGCTAGACAATCGACATTCATCTCGACATTCGAAATACGGACTGTATTGCCGTCAAAGTAATGAAATTTCGAATGTCTAGCTCGACAATCGACATTCATCTCGACATTCGAAAAACGGACTGGATATAGTCGTCAAAGTAATGAAATTTCGAATGTCTAGCTAAACAATCGACATTCATCTCGACATTCGAAAAACGAACTGTATAGACGTCAAAGTAACGAAATTTCGAATGTCTAGCTCGACAATCGACATTCATCTCGACATTCGAAAAACGAACTGTATCGCCGTCAAAGTCATGAAATTTCGAATGTCTAGCTAGACAATCGACATTCATCTCGACATTCGAAAAACGGACTGTATCGCCGTCAAAGTAACGAAATTTCGAATGTCTAGCTCGACAATCGACATTCATCTCGACATTCGTGAAACAGGCGGTATGGCCATCATAATAATGTAAATTTCGAATGTCTAGCTAGACAATCGATATTCATCTCGACATTCGAAATACGGACTGTATTGCCGTCAAAGTAATGAAATTTCGAATGTCTAGCTCGACAATCGACATTCATCTCGACATTCGAAAAACGGACTGGATATAGTCTTCAAAGTAACGAAATTTCGAATGTCTAGCTCGACAATCGACATTCATCTCGACATTCGAAAAACGAACTGTATCGCCGTCAAAGTCATGAAATTTCGAATGTCTAGCTAGACAATCGACATTCATCTCGACATTCGAAAAACGGACTGTATCGCCGTCAAAGTAACGAAATTTCGAATGTCTAGCTCGACAATCGACATTCATCTCGACATTCGAAAAACGAACTGTATATAGCCGTCAAAGTAATGAAATTTCGAATGTCTAGCTAGACAATCGACATTCATCTCGACATTCGAAAACGAACTGTATAGCCGTCAAAGTAATGAAATTTCGAATGTCTAGCTCGACAATCGACATTCATCTCGACATTCGAAAAACGGACTGTATCGCCGTCAAAGTAACGGTTTTTCGAATGTCAAGCTCGACAATCGACATTCATCTCGACATTCGTGAAACACCCTTTCAATTAAGCGGTAATTTGAATTGTCGCCTCTGAATGACGTCATACGAGGATACCGGCGGATAAGACAATTTTATCAACAGGAAATCAATATCGTCAAAAACTATGACAACTGAAGGTATTTTACTACGAAAATGGTGATAATTAATATTTAGATATATGACAAGGTTGTTGTAATGAACAATTATTCCGTTTATATGTTTTATATGAAATATTCGAGCCTCGGATTGATTTTGTCATATATTTTCGCGATCTCAATTGTATGTTAGTTTTTAACGTATTTGTTTCGCACGGACTGCAAACTCGAGTCTGTTTATATGATACAGTAAAATTATGGATCGGGAAACAAACAATGCTTAAAATATGAATTCTTTCCACTAGCATGCGTGTAAATTTTGTTTGTTTGTTAGTTTCAATTCGTTAAAATGTTCATGTAATGTTGCCAATGTTTAGATTGATCAAGTGAATGCTTTGCGTACATGTATATTCTTTACATATTTATTTTACAGATCACATGGGTATTAGTGAGATTGATCACGACTATTCTTAACCAGATAACATACAACCAGGATTTTTCATAGCAAGTTCTCTTGAAAAGTCAGATGGTTCTGCCTTAGATTTGCCCAATAAAATAAAGAGACAAAAGGAGTCAGACTGAACATACGTACATTCATAGGACAGTATCATTTTGATGAAATCATTGAAAATGAGGTGAGACAAGCTCAAAGCATTGCTGCAGAAAGAATTTATAATGTGGAAAAGGCAATGAATATATAAAATGAAGAACTTTCACATGGATTTACTTTTGTGACTGATGTAATGATATACAAATATTGTAATGACACATTGTCAAGTTGTTAATTTTCATATTATCATAAATATATAGCTGTTTGTGTGTAAGCCTACTGAATTGGTGTAATTAAATGTCTAATACAAATGTAATAGTTATAATAACTCTGTCTTGTGTTACATTTTGCTTGAGACTTTTCGGACAGTCGGTCCGACAAGCTTGAAATTCTTTTGGACTGAGAGGAAATTTGCCAGGCGAATGAACTAATGAGATAAGATTCTTCATCAGACCAACACAGTCTATCAGACAATCCACCATTATTCGCAAAGTCTGATTCTTGTCGGCTTGATTTGTTTTAACTCAATGCCATGACAAAATAAAACCAGTATTAAAACCATCAGATGATTAGGCATCCCACATTCTATTATATGTGAAAAGCATAATACAGGAAACAAAAGGCCACAAGTAACTTACAACTAAAATATATATATATGTATAGAAGAGACAACTTAAACAGGCATAAAATACAGGACTAGTACTGTTCACAGCAACATGCAGTACATTACATGTATACAGTACAACCTCTGTAGAGCAACACCCTGTGGGTGCTGCAAATATTGGCCGTTGTTTAGAGGTTGTTGCTCTAAATGTTGTTGTAAATATCAACTTAGGTAACTTTTGAATGTGTTGTTATAGAGAGGTTGTTGATCTACAATGGGCCACTCTGGATGGGTTTTACTGTACATTAATTCAGCTTGACTGATATGACCAAATACCAAACAGTTCATGAGTTTAGAAACTTGGGATATAGAAATGTGGCTGTTATTGGCAGGTGGTCTTCATTCAGAGGTCATTTTGTTTTAATTAATCAACTACTTCTTTAAACGAATGGACTTCGGCATTCACATGATGGCCATTATTCAGAAGTGACCACTAACAAAGGCTTGACTGTACACCTAAATTAAAACATTCAAAGAATATCAAGAAATCTAATGAAGTAGATCATCTACAATGAGTCATAAAATTTAAACAACATACATTTTATACCACAAAAAAGTCATTAAAGTTTGAACTTTTCCAACTTCCTGATAAAAACATGTATATCAAAATAAATGCATTATTATCCGTTATCAACGCTTTTTCTACATAGGTTGTGGCTATTTTTCAGACTTTTAACTACAACTTTGAAACTTTGAACCCTTGCTCAAGACATTTCTTTACACCGAAACAATATAAGAATAAGACAATGAAATATCATACATTGTCGTACAAAGCACTGCAAACTATCGCATATTTATATTCTGTCTTATGATTTCATAGATGCACAAGTTTTTTTCAACAGATATTAATAATACGTTTTTATCGAATTAATCAACAAAGAGAGAATGATATTGGTAATCGTTTTCATGTCACTAATTAATGCATTGATTGTTGGACCCCAATTATTTTTAATTAGTTTATCACACCCGCTGATTACATCTTGAAAACACATGTTTGACCCTCAGGCGACTGTGAAAACTATTTTCATATGTAAACAACGGGTGCTATATTAGACCCCTGACCGTTTTCCCCCAATTTCATTGCTTATCTAATTGTAATCAGTAAGGATCGTGTCAACAATTTTACGTTATTCTGACAAGTAGACATGCAATATATAACACTGGAAATTAGACTGAGATCAAACAAAATTGATACCAGAGACAATGCTTGATTATACAAATTAGTGACAAAAATATGACAGAAAAAAAAACACTCAAGCCCTGATAAATTACAAAGATGAACATGTGGATTTTTCAAAATATGTAAGTTGACTAGCTGACAATTATGAATGGAATATTTTTTTCTTTTCAACAAACCAAATTTATTATTGCAAACCACAAAATTTCCGAAATATATTTATATTTGCCATTGCAAACCCCTTCGGAAGATTATACATATATTCTACTGTAACCTGTAATGATGGACAAAATATCCGTGAACAAATGCCATTTGTGAATATTAATATGAAATATCGAACGTACGTTGTCTTCTTAATTAGATAACAATATAACTTATTAATATAGTAAAACACAAATTTTTGTTGTAACTTGTACAACCGAGAAACAAGCCGAATTCGCCCTTTACGGCAAAATATCGATTGTATCAGCTTCTATCCTCGTTTGACGTCACATCCGGCAAGGGAGTTAACTCTTCTGCGCATGAAATCGGTTAAATGAAAGGGTCTACACAGTTCGTTTTTCGAATGTCGAGATGAATGTCGATTGTCGAGCTAGACATTCGAAATTTCATTACTTTGACGGCGAAACAGTCGTAACTTCGAATGTCGAGATGAATGTCGATTGTCGAGCTAGACATTCGAAATTTACATTATTATGATAGCCATACAGCCTGTTTCACGAATGTCGAGATGAATGTCGATTGTCGAGCTAGACATTCGAAATTTCATTACTTTGACGGCGATACAGTTGTAACTTCGAATGTCGAGATGAATGTCGATTGTCTAGCTAGACATTCGAAATTTCTTTACTTTGACGGCGATACAGTCGTAACTTCGAATGTCGAGATGAATGTCGATTGTCTAGCTAGACATTCGAAATTTCATTACTTTGACGACTATATACAGTCCGTTTTTCGAATGTCGAGATGAATGTCGATTGTAGAGCTAGACATTCGAACTTTCATTACTTTGACGGCGATACAGTCCGTATTTCGAATGTCGAGATGAATGTCGATTGTCGAGCTAGACATTCGAAATTTCTTTACATTGACGGCGATACAGTCGTAACTTCGAATGTCGATTGTCGAACTAGACATTCGAAATTTCATTACTTTGACTGCTATACGGTCGTAACTTCGAATGTCGAGATGAATGTCGATTGTCTAGCTAGACATTCGAAATTTCATTACTTTGACTGCTATACAGTTCGTTTTTCGAATGTCGAGATGAATGTCGATTGTATAGCTAGACATTCGAAATTTCATTACTTTGACGGCTATATACAGTCCGTTTTTCAAATGTCGAGATGAATGTCGATTGTCGAGCTAGACATTCGAAATTTACATTATTATGATAGCCATACAGCCTGTTTCACGAATGTCGAGATGAATGTCGATTGTCGAGCTAGACATTCGAAATTTCATTACTTTGACGGCGATACAGTTGTAACTTCGAATGTCGAGATGAATGTCGATTGTCTAGCTAGACATTCGAAATTTCTTTACTTTGACGGCGATACAGTCGTAACTTCGAATGTCGAGATGAATGTCGATTGTCTAGCTAGACATTCGAAATTTCATTACTTTGACGACTATATACAGTCCGTTTTTCGAATGTCGAGATGAATGTCGATTGTAGAGCTAGACATTCGAACTTTCATTACTTTGACGGCGATACAGTCCGTATTTCGAATGTCGAGATGAATGTCGATTGTCGAGCTAGACATTCGAAATTTCTTTACATTGACGGCGATACAGTCGTAACTTCGAATGCCGATTGTCGAACTAGACATTCGAAATTTCATTACTTTGACTGCTATACGGTCGTAACTTCGAATGTCGAGATGAATGTCGATTGTCTAGCTAGACATTCGAAATTTCATTACTTTGACTGCTATACAGTTCGTTTTTCGAATGTCGAGATGAATGTCGATTGTATAGCTAGACATTCGAAATTTCATTACTTTGACGGCTATATACAGTCCGTTTTTCAAATGTCGAGATGAATGTCGATTGTCGAGCTAGACATTCGAAATTTACATTATTATGATAGCCATACAGCCTGTTTCACGAATGTCGAGATGAATGTCGATTGTCGAGCTAGACATTCGAAATTTCATTACTTTGACGGCGATACAGTTGTAACTTCGAATGTCGAGATGAATGTCGATTGTCTAGCTAGACATTCGAAATTTCTTTACTTTGACGGCGATACAGTCGTAACTTCGAATGTCGAGATGAATGTCGATTGTCTAGCTAGACATTCGAAATTTCATTACTTTGACGACTATATACAGTCCGTTTTTCGAATGTCGAGATGAATGTCGATTGTAGAGCTAGACATTCGAACTTTCATTACTTTGACGGCGATACAGTCCGTATTTCGAATGTCGAGATGAATGTCGATTGTCGAGCTAGACATTCGAAATTTCTTTACATTGACGGCGATACAGTCGTAACTTCGAATGTCGAGATGAATGTCGATTGTCGAACTAGACATTCGAAATTTCATTACTTTGACGGCGATACAGTTCGTTTTTCGAATGTCGAGATGAATGTCGATTGTCGAGCTAGACATTCGAAATTTCATTACTTTGACGGCGATACAGTCCGTTTTTCGAATGTCGAGATGATTGTCTATTGTCGAGCTAGACATTCGAAATTTAATTACTTTGACGGCGATACAGTCCGTTTTTCGAATGTCGAGATGAATGTCGATTGTCTAGCTAGACATTCGAAATTTCGTTACTTTGACGACGATACAGTCGTAACTTCGAATGTCGAGATGAATGTCGATTGTCTAGCTAGACATTCGAAATTTCATTACTTTGACGGCTATATACAGTCCGTATTTCGAATGTCGAGATGAATGTCGATTGTCGAGCTAGACATTCGAAATTTACATTATTATGATGGCCATACAGCCTGTTTCACGAATGTCGAGATGAATGTCGATTGTCGAGCTAGACATTCGAAATTTCATTACTTTGACGGCGATACAGTCCGTTTTTCGAATGTCGAGATGAATGTCGATTGTCTAGCTAGACATTCGAAATTTACATTATTATGATAGCCATACTGCCTGTTTCACGAATGTCGAGATGAATGTCGATTGTCGAGCTAGACATTCGAAATTTCGTTACTTTGACGACGATACAGTCGTAACTTCGAATGTCGAGATGAATGTCGATTGTCTAGCTAGACATTCGAAATTTCATTACTTTGACGGCTATACAGTTCGTTTTTCGAATGTCTAGATGAATATCGATTGTCGAGCTAGACATTCGAAATTTCATTACTTTGACGACTATATACAGTCCGTTTTTCGAATGTCGAGATGAATGTCGATTGTCGAGCTAGACATTCGAAATTTCATTACTTTGACGGCGATACAGTCCGTATTTCGAATGTCGAAATGAATGTCGATTGTCGAGCTAGACATTCGAAATTTACATTATTCTGATGGCCATACTGCCTGTTTCACGAATGTCGAGATGAATGTCGATTGTCGAGCTAGACATTCGAAATTTCATTACTTTGACGGCTATATACAGTCCGTTTTTCGAATGTCGTGATGAATGTCGATTGTCGAGCTAGACATTCGAAATTTCATTACTTTGACTGCTATACAGTTGGTTTTTGAATGTCGAGATGAATGTCGATTGTCTAGCTAGACATTCGAAATTTCATTACTTTGACGGCTATATACAGTCCGTTTTTCGAATGTCGAGATGAATGTCGATTGTCGAGCTAGACATTCGAAATTTCATTACTTTGACGGCTATACAGTTCGTTTTTCGAATGTAGAGATGAATGTCGATTGTCTAGCTAGACATTCGAAATTTCATTACTTTGACGGCTATATACAGTCCGTTTTTCGAATGTCGAGGTGAATGTCGATTGTCGAGCTAGACATTCGAAATTTACATTATTATGACAGCCATACAGCCTGTTTCACGAATGTCGAGATGAATGTCGATTGTCGAGCTAGACATTCGAAATTTCGTTACTTTGACGACGATACAGTCGTAACTTCGAATGTCGAGATGAATGTCGATTGTCTAGCTAGACATTCGAAATTTCATTACTTTGACGACTATATACAGTCCGTTTTTCGAATGTCGAGATGAATGTCGATTGTCTAGCTAGACATTCGAAATTTCATTACTTTGACGGCTATATACAGTCCGTTTTTCGAATGTCGAGGTGAATGTCGATTGTCGAACTAGACATTCGAAATTTACATTATTATGATAGCCATACAGCCTGTTTCACGAATGTTGAGATGAATGTCGATTGTCGAGCTAGACATTCGAAATTTCGTTACTTTGACGGCGATACAGTCCGTTTTTCGAATGTCGAGATGAATGTCGATTGTCGAGCTAGACATTCGAAATTTCATTACTTTGACTGCTATACAGTTCGTTTTTCGAATGTCGAGATGAATGTCGATTGTATAGCTAGACATTCGAAATTTCATTACTTTGACGGCTATATACAGTCCGTTTTTCAAATGTCGAGATGAATGTCGATTGTCGAGCTAGACATTCGAAATTTACATTATTATGATAGCCATACAGCCTGTTTCACGAATGTCGAGATGAATGTCGATTGTCGAGCTAGACATTCGAAATTTCATTACTTTGACGGCGATACAGTTGTAACTTCGAATGTCGAGATGAATGTCGATTGTCTAGCTAGACATTCGAAATTTCTTTACTTTGACGGCGATACAGTCGTAACTTCGAATGTCGAGATGAATGTCGATTGTCTAGCTAGACATTCGAAATTTCATTACTTTGACGACTATATACAGTCCGTTTTTCGAATGTCGAGATGAATGTCGATTGTAGAGCTAGACATTCGAACTTTCATTACTTTGACGGCGATACAGTCCGTATTTCGAATGTCGAGATGAATGTCGATTGTCGAGCTAGACATTCGAAATTTCTTTACATTGACGGCGATACAGTCGTAACTTCGAATGTCGAGATGAATGTCGATTGTCGAACTAGACATTCGAAATTTCATTACTTTGACGGCGATACAGTTCGTTTTTCGAATGTCGAGATGAATGTCGATTGTCGAGCTAGACATTCGAAATTTCATTACTTTGACGGCGATACAGTCCGTTTTTCGAATGTCGAGATGATTGTCTATTGTCGAGCTAGACATTCGAAATTTCATTACTTTGACGGCGATACAGTCCGTTTTTCGAATGTCGAGATGAATGTCGATTGTCTAGCTAGACATTCGAAATTTCGTTACTTTGACGACGATACAGTCGTAACTTCGAATGTCGAGATGAATGTCGATTGTCTAGCTAGACATTCGAAATTTCATTACTTTGACGGCTATATACAGTCCGTATTTCGAATGTCGAGATGAATGTCGATTGTCGAGCTAGACATTCGAAATTTACATTATTATGATGGCCATACAGCCTGTTTCACGAATGTCGAGATGAATGTCGATTGTCGAGCTAGACATTCGAAATTTCATTACTTTGACGGCGATACAGTCCGTTTTTCGAATGTCGAGATGAATGTCGATTGTCTAGCTAGACATTCGAAATTTACATTATTATGATAGCCATACTGCCTGTTTCACGAATGTCGAGATGAATGTCGATTGTCGAGCTAGACATTCGAAATTTCGTTACTTTGACGACGATACAGTCGTAACTTCGAATGTCGAGATGAATGTCGATTGTCTAGCTAGACATTCGAAATTTCATTACTTTGACGGCTATACAGTTCGTTTTTCGAATGTCTAGATGAATATCGATTGTCGAGCTAGACATTCGAAATTTCATTACTTTGACGACTATATACAGTCCGTTTTTCGAATGTCGAGATGAATGTCGATTGTCGAGCTAGACATTCGAAATTTCATTACTTTGACGGCGATACAGTCCGTATTTCGAATGTCGAAATGAATGTCGATTGTCGAGCTAGACATTCGAAATTTACATTATTCTGATGGCCATACTGCCTGTTTCACGAATGTCGAGATGAATGTCGATTGTCGAGCTAGACATTCGAAATTTCATTACTTTGACGGCTATATACAGTCCGTTTTTCGAATGTCGTGATGAATGTCGATTGTCGAGCTAGACATTCGAAATTTCATTACTTTGACTGCTATACAGTTGGTTTTTGAATGTCGAGATGAATGTCGATTGTCTAGCTAGACATTCGAAATTTCATTACTTTGACGGCTATATACAGTCCGTTTTTCGAATGTCGAGATGAATGTCGATTGTCGAGCTAGACATTCGAAATTTCATTACTTTGACGGCTATACAGTTCGTTTTTCGAATGTAGAGATGAATGTCGATTGTCTAGCTAGACATTCGAAATTTCATTACTTTGACGGCTATATACAGTCCGTTTTTCGAATGTCGAGGTGAATGTCGATTGTCGAGCTAGACATTCGAAATTTACATTATTATGACAGCCATACAGCCTGTTTCACGAATGTCGAGATGAATGTCGATTGTCGAGCTAGACATTCGAAATTTCGTTACTTTGACGACGATACAGTCGTAACTTCGAATGTCGAGATGAATGTCGATTGTCTAGCTAGACATTCGAAATTTCATTACTTTGACGACTATATACAGTCCGTTTTTCGAATGTCGAGATGAATGTCGATTGTCTAGCTAGACATTCGAAATTTCATTACTTTGACGGCTATATACAGTCCGTTTTTCGAATGTCGAGGTGAATGTCGATTGTCGAACTAGACATTCGAAATCTACATTATTATGATAGCCATACAGCCTGTTTCACGAATGTTGAGATGAATGTCGATTGTCGAGCTATACATTCGAAATTTCGTTACTTTGACGGCGATACAGTCCGTTTTTCGAATGTCGAGATGAATGTCGATTGTCGAGCTAGACATTCGAAATTTCATTACTTTGACTGCTATACAGTTCGTTTTTCGAATGTCGAGATGAATGTCGATTGTATAGCTAGACATTCGAAATTTCATTACTTTGACGGCTATATACAGTCCGTTTTTCAAATGTCGAGATGAATGTCGATTGTCGAGCTAGACATTCGAAATTTACATTATTATGATAGCCATACAGCCTGTTTCACGAATGTCGAGATGAATGTCGATTGTCGAGCTAGACATTCGAAATTTCATTACTTTGACGGCGATACAGTTGTAACTTCGAATGTCGAGATGAATGTCGATTGTCTAGCTAGACATTCGAAATTTCTTTACTTTGACGGCGATACAGTCGTAACTTCGAATGTCGAGATGAATGTCGATTGTCTAGCTAGACATTCGAAATTTCATTACTTTGACGACTATATACAGTCCGTTTTTCGAATGTCGAGATGAATGTCGATTGTAGAGCTAGACATTCGAACTTTCATTACTTTGACGGCGATACAGTCCGTATTTCGAATGTCGAGATGAATGTCGATTGTCGAGCTAGACATTCGAAATTTCTTTACATTGACGGCGATACAGTCGTAACTTCGAATGTCGAGATGAATGTCGATTGTCGAACTAGACATTCGAAATTTCATTACTTTGACGGCGATACAGTTCGTTTTTCGAATGTCGAGATGAATGTCGATTGTCGAGCTAGACATTCGAAATTTCATTACTTTGACGGCGATACAGTCCGTTTTTCGAATGTCGAGATGATTGTCTATTGTCGAGCTAGACATTCGAAATTTCATTACTTTGACGGCGATACAGTCCGTTTTTCGAATGTCGAGATGAATGTCGATTGTCTAGCTAGACATTCGAAATTTCGTTACTTTGACGACGATACAGTCGTAACTTCGAATGTCGAGATGAATGTCGATTGTCTAGCTAGACATTCGAAATTTCATTACTTTGACGGCTATATACAGTCCGTATTTCGAATGTCGAGATGAATGTCGATTGTCTAGCTAGACATTCGAAATTTACATTATTATGATGGCCATACAGCCTGTTTCACGAATGTCGAGATGAATGTCGATTGTCGAGCTAGACATTCGAAATTTCATTACTTTGACGGCGATACAGTCCGTTTTTCGAATGTCGAGATGAATGTCGATTGTCTAGCTAGACATTCGAAATTTACATTATTATGATAGCCATACTGCCTGTTTCACGAATGTCGAGATGAATGTCGATTGTCGAGCTAGACATTCGAAATTTCGTTACTTTGACGACGATACAGTCGTAACTTCGAATGTCGAGATGAATGTCGATTGTCTAGCTAGACATTCGAAATTTCATTACTTTGACGGCTATACAGTTCGTTTTTCGGATGTCTAGATGAATATCGATTGTCGAGCTAGACATTCGAAATTTCATTACTTTGACGACTATATACAGTCCGTTTTTCGAATGTCGAGATGAATGTCGATTGTCGAGCTAGACATTCGAAATTTCATTACTTTGACGGCGATACAGTCCGTATTTCGAATGTCGAAATGAATGTCGATTGTCGAGCTAGACATTCGAAATTTACATTATTCTGATGGCCATACTGCCTGTTTCACGAATGTCGAGATGAATGTCGATTGTCGAGCTAGACATTCGAAATTTCATTACTTTGACGGCGATACAGTCCGTTTTTCGAATGTCGAGATGAATGTCGATTGTCTAGCTAGACATTCGAAATTTACATTATTATGATAGCCATACTGCCTGTTTCACGAATGTCGAGATGAATGTCGATTGTCGAGCTAGACATTCGAAATTTCGTTACTTTGACGACGATACAGTCGTAACTTCGAATGTCGAGATGAATGTCGATTGTCGAGCTAGACATTCGAAATTTCATTACTTTGACGGCTATACAGTTCGTTTTTCGTATGTAGAGATGAATGTCGATTGTCTAGCTAGACATTCGAAATTTCATTACTTTGACGGCTATATACAGTCCGTTTTTCGAATGTCGAGGTGAATGTCGATTGTCGAGCTAGACATTCGAAATTTACATTATTATGACAGCCATACAGCCTGTTTCACGAATGTCGAGATGAATGTCGATTGTCGAGCTAGACATTCGAAATTTCGTTACTTTGACGACGATACAGTCGTAACTTCGAATGTCGAGATGAATGTCGATTGTCTAGCTAGACATTCGAAATTTCATTACTTTGACGACTATATACAGTCCGTTTTTCGAATGTCGAGATGAATGTCGATTGTCTAGCTAGACATTCGAAATTTCATTACTTTGACGGCTATATACAGTCCGTTTTTCGAATGTCGAGGTGAATGTCGATTGTCGAACTAGACATTCGAAATTTACATTATTATGATAGCCATACAGCCTGTTTCACGAATGTTGAGATGAATGTCGATTGTCGAGCTAGACATTCGAAATTTCGTTACTTTGACGGCGATACAGTCCGTTTTTCGAATGTCGAGATTAATGTCGATTGTCGAGCTAGACATTCGAAATTTCATTACTTTGACGGCTATACAGTCCGTTTTTCGAATGTCGAGATGAATGTCGATTGTCTAGCTAGACATTCGAAATTTCATTACTTTGACTGCTATACAGTTCGTTTTTCGAATGTCGAGATGAATGTCGATTGTCTAGCTAGACATTCGAAATTTCATTACTTTGACGGCTATATACAGTCCGTTTTTCGAATGTTGAGATGAATGTCGATTGTCGAGCTAGACATTCGAAATTTACATTATTATGATAGCCATAATGCCTGTTTCACGAATGTCGAGATGAATGTCGATTGTCTAGCTACACATTCGAAATTTCATTACTTTGACGGCTATACAGTTTGTTTTTCGAATGTCGAGATGAATGTCGATTGTCTAGCTAGACATTCGAAATTTCATTACTTTGACGACTATATCCAGTCCGTTTTTCGAATGTCGAGATGAATGTCGATTGTCGAGCTAGACATTCGAAATTTCATTACTTTGACGGCAATACAGTCCGTATTTCGAATGTCGAGATGAATGTCGATTGTCTAGCTAGACATTCGAAATTTACATTATTATGATAGCCATACAGCCTGTTTCACGAATGTCGAGATGAATGTCGATTGTCGAGCTAGACATTTAATGTCGATTGTCGATTGTCGATTGCATTGCCAACTTCACACACATAAAAAAAATCATGAAAGAGTTTTCTTTTTCCCTGTATGTCTATGTGCAAAAAACTGGAAACTGTAGCAAACGTCCTTAAGTCTTCAATCCGGAGGCTTCCCATTAACTAGATAAGTTGTTGTGTGGCTATTTTAAGTCCAATGTGGTTGTATGATAGTGCTAAGATTTATGGCGAAATCGTTAACATTTAGTATCGATTCTATTTGATTGATGGGGTATGATATAACCATGTGCTTGTGAACTATATACATGAATTTATTCATTTGTCAAATACTCATGATTGTCATTATACTGTGTATTACTCATATCATGTAAATATTTCATACCCTTGGATTGAATTAAATATACAGACAATATCCTTTATGAAAAAAGCAACTTCATACCAAAAACATAAACCAATATGCTTCTTGTAATTCGTGTACCTATAACGTTTTGTTTTAGTTTTTCTTGTTATTATTATTTTTATTTTCGGCCCTACTACCCAGGAATTCTTTTTACACTCTGAAACACTGTCAATTATTATGTTTATAACATGTTTCATAACAACAAAATAAAGTTTTAAAAAATGTCTTAGGTATCCATCCATTGAAGGATTCGTCGGTGGTGAGTGATAACAAATTTGATTTTCTCTCGATAAACGCCGGAGTGGGTATGAAATCACGAAGGAATAAAGAAATTTACTCTGTAGCTTATGAAAGCAAACTAAGGATCGGTTCAGAATTGTTACAACAGGACCTCAATGAACCCGACCGGTGTAATTTCTGAGCCCATGTGAGTTTACACCTTTACTATATAAAATATATGGTGAAATTATTATTTTTTTTATTTCATTTTGTTGTTATAAAACATGTTATAAACATAATATTTGACAGTGTTTCATAGTGTAAAAAGACTTCCTGGGTAATCAAGTCAAGTCAAGTCAAAATACTTTTATTCGCTCATTTCATGATACATGAATAAATGAGGTAAACAATTAACATTTTAGTTGAGGCTCTTTGACATTGTTAGAAATAGTCATACTAACATGCAGAAAATGAACATAAACAGATAAACAAGTATAAAACATAATACGATAGTAGAGTGCATTGGACTGAGTTTCTTTACACGAAAAGAGAAAAAAAAAAATGATGTCCAATATGGACACCGGAGAGTCACAAAAAAGAGAAAACAAACGAAAAGAGGTTTATTTAAATTAGTGGACAGTTTTCAAAATTATTTTAATGAACTTACATAACTTCACATATTCAGCTTTAGACGCGTTGTAGAGTTGAGTTAGTTTAAATGTACTTGGGTTTCTACAATAATAAGATTTTAAAAGCTGCTTTCTTTGATCAATAAAAAGATTACAATCAAATAAATAATGGTATTCATCACCTAATTTCGAACTAGTAGTAGAGGGTCTGTGTGGGGATCAGTGCGTACAAACACGCTTAACGTGCAAAAATCAATCATGTTATTTGTCTGTAATGTTTGCGTAAAATTGTTTTTGTTCTAATCTGTCAACAGTGTTTCCGATGCCGACAACCCAATGGTTGGTGTTCGTACTTTTACTGATTTTTTTTATATTTTAGATCGTGTTATGGTCGTTTGATAGCTCCTGTACGTGCTAGTTATTTCAGTCCATATTGTTACAACGTGATCAGTGATCATAGACTATTGATGTGTATGTCTTTGTCCACCCTGACCCGTGGTCTATAATTCTGATATCTTATTTTTTAAAACATCCATTATAACATTATCAAATGTGTTTTGAAACAATTGCATTGTCATCTTTAGCATAAAATCAGGTATTTACGAGTATATGCATGTAATGCTATATTAGCATGGATTTTTTATTCACAATTAACTTTCTTAATTGAAAAGCATGTGTTTGTGTGGTGTCAGAAGTATGTTCATTATTCATGTTTGAGGACTTTATAAGATCTAGGCATAGTAAAAACGAATATCATGACATTGTGATCCTGGATATATATGTTGGTTCGTTTCTCAACGGTAACTACCCTGTTTCGCAACACTTGTATATAGTATACTGTTTTATACATCGGATGTTGACGCTAATTAATGTACAACAATCTGACATGTGTTCCTCATTTGTGTTGATGTGACTCGATCTTGTTTCAATATATGAACACAATTTTAAAAAAATATTGAAAGGAAACAAAAGCCATGGATACAGCACATAGCAAAACGCTGACAAGAAATTTGTTGATCGTTGATTTATTTTTGTATAATGCTTATGTTTACACAAAAGACAATATGGTATGAAAGTTAAATGACAATTGTGAAAATAATGGTTGAAATGAAAGACGGCTGTTCAACAGCGACAAAAATATGTTGTTCAACAACACTAACATATAATCACAATCTGATTGGTAATTGGATGATGATTGATGATGTAATTGATGACGTCTCAACTTGACACGAACCTTCTCAATACTTGTGTCCTGTGAATTGAAACATATAATGAAATCATTATATAAATGATGTAAGGTTTTTGCATTTGAAGTAAATCTATCTTTGTTGTAGACCATCACAACTTTTACATTTATAAATGTGTGAAGGTGTCGATGCAAAATTCCACTTTTCTTCGGTGTACAAAATACGTTCCATTAACGTAAACTAAACATGATAATTAAGATAATTACTAACCATGATTGTATCCGTATCTACGACCATGTCCAGAGTAACCATATCTGTTACCATAATAACGTCCGTTTGGATATCCGCCGTATCTATAGTGACGTCCGTATCCACCGTACAATCCGGAGCGGTATCCACCGTATAGACTTGATCCATAACCATGACCGTATCCATTGTAGTAATTTGAACGGTATCCACCGTATAGACTTGATCCATAACCATGACCGTATCCATTGTAGTCATTTGAACGGTATCCACCGTATGGACCGGAATGATGACCACCATATCTGTAGCTTGGATACCCGTGGTAATTGTGTGTTCCATAGCTACCATAAAATGCCTGGACGGCGACGACACCAAACAAGACCACGAACAAAGTACAGAGGGTATTCATTGTTGTTCTAAAGGAGAATATAATACTTGTAATTATTAAATAAAGAATGTAGATATTATATAAAACTAAGGTACAATGTAAACATTTTCTTACTTCTCTGGATTGTTTCAATCAGTATTTATGATCTTTTTTTACCATTTCCTAGTATAACTTATCAACGCATGCTTATAAGACCCCGTTCTCGCTTTCGCATTTAACTCTTACGTCGATCGGTTTTGGATAAATACATGTAGATCTAGTTATTTGAAAACTTAATGATGGATATAATTTCGAAATTTTGATTTTGTGTATTATTGACGTCTAATTTTCATATAGTTGCTATGTAGACAAAAAGCTAGTATAATATAAACATACCTTGAATTTCTTGTTTCAAGTCGATGTAATTTTCAAGAGTTGCTGATGTAGTACTGTACCGTTTGTTGAAAATACAACCATATTTATATGATTTGCTGACCACAAAATCCGTAAATTTAACAAAAATGAAAAATACTTCGTGATGCTAATCCATTTCAATTTAACTGATTCATTAAGTTTGAGGTAAAGGTAACATATTGGTGAAACATTAGCGGTACGTAAATCAACATCAAGTCATGCATGCTTCATATAAAAAAATCGATTATAAGACTCAACTGTGTGGTTTGATGAATTGTTTACTTGGTAAATAATACAGAACCATTTTTAACCTTAGGAGCACAATTTGACAACTAGACAATGTAACGCGCCAAACTTCAAAATATTAGATATTAAAAATCATTTTTACAGGATTTCCTTATATAAGTCTATGTAAAACAGGCACCCCTTAGTGCTCGGCCAATACTGACCATCATATGAGTAGACTTTAAATGACCCCTTTTATACACCAGGTTTAAATTCACCTATATAAAAAGTCATCCCTAAAACTTTTAAACATGGGATCACTGTGCTCGTTTTGAATTTTTGGCTTATTTATGTCATTTCAAGGGCAGATCAAGATACAAGATACAAGTATATAAATATATAAATCTTAAATACCATATTTTTACTTTTGGTTTATGTTTTTCATTTTATTCTTGGTCAAACTTCATCATTTCATGCAATTCCATTAAACACCTCTATTGCCTTAATAATAAACTTTCTGTTAAAAAAACCTACTGTGGATTCATTTGAATAATGGTATGTAAGCCACATGCCTAGTATTCCTGGTTCAATGTCTTTGAATTCATTGTAATTGACTTAAAATGATACTATACAGTATAAACAGACTCGTATAATTATATCAATAACATTGTATAGATATTAAATAACTTCATGTAAACAATACATACCAATCATATTTTAAACCTAACATAATCAATTAAACTGTAACATTTTAATTTTTTTGAAATTTATGATATTGCATAATTGATTTGAGGCTTAATGTAATCATGAGGCAATAACCCGTCCATGAACAATTGATCAGCAAGTTTATGTCTTTTTTATTTATAGTATATATACGACTTATGTCAACTAACGAGCTTGTAAAGATTTACCATGTGTGGTGAAAAGTTGATCGACTTAATATAAATCGCAGAAAGACAAGGCACGTTGTCACTTTTTCATAGTCAAAACCTCAAACACAATGACACAGTTGAATTGAAATGGATTAGCGTCACGAAGTATATTTTCATTTTTGATCAACTTCCTAATTTTGTGGTCAGCAAATCATATAAATATGGTTGTATTTTCAACAAACGGTACAGTACTACACCAGCAACTCTTGAAAGTTACATCGACTTGAGACAAACAGTTCAAGGTATGTTTACGTTATACATGTACTAGCTTTGTGTCTAACTTAGTAATTGTTGCTTTTCGTTAACAATACATTTTATGAATACCATAAGGAATTGATCACTTCTTGAACATGTACACACAACTTAAATGTAATAAAACACTAATAGTAGCAGGGTAATAAGTATTAATTTCGTTGTTAAATATCTACATAAGTACACATGTACTTTATTTAGTTACTGATATCTGCATTTGTTATTTAGAATTAGTCCAAAGTTTTATTTTCTCCTTCAGAACAACAATGAATACCCTCTGTACTTTGTTCGTGGTCTTGTTTGGTATCGTCGCCGTCCAAGCATCTTATGGCAGCCATGGAACACACAATTACTACGGGTATCCAAGCTACAGATATGATGGTCATCATTCCGGTCCATACGGTGGATACCGTTCAAATTACTACAATGGATACGGTCATGGTTATGGATCAAGTCTATACGGTGGATACCGTTCAAATGACTACAATGGATACGGTCATGGTTATGGATCAAGTCTATACGGTAGATACCGCTCAGGATTGTACGGTGGATACGGACGTCACTATAGATACGGCGGATATCCATACGGACGTCATTATGGTAACAGATATGGTTACTCTGGATACGGTCGTAGATACGGATACAATCATGGTGAGTAATTATCAAAATTACACGAATGTACTTATTGTAACAATACTATTTATATACGGGCAAGGAATATTGAAAGTCAATGTGATGGAAATGATAGTCTTCTACCACTGATAGAACTATAAATATTATGAGTACATTTCCACATTAAATGTGATTTATGAGTACATCTGACGTGATATTTCTAATACCATTCATAGCTGCACTGGTGTATAGATATAATGAAAGTTTTTTTTCTATTTCGCAGGTCACAAATATTGAAACGCTACACAGAAAGTTCTGACGTCACCCTTTTGATAAGCACGTGATCATCCAATAACCAATCAGATTGTTATTCCTCGTCGCTGTTGTTGAACAACATGTATTTTGTTTCTGTTAAACAACTGTCTTTCATTTCAAACATTATTATGTATGTTTGTGAACTTTTTGTTTATCTTTTTAGACAAAATAAACATTGTACAAAATAAAACAATAGTCCATTATTCATTGGCATTGTATTCCTATGGCAGATGTATACATGTGTACTTCTAGATTTCCATACTTGGGCATGTAATACAAAACACAAACTGATTATTTCATAGTCATGATCACATGATTTTCACTGTTTATACATCTATAGACAATACATAGTCCATCAGCATGATTGTACAATGAAATATTTCTACCGCAATGGATATATATTCTAAACCTGGAAGAACACGTGTCTTGTGGTGATGAAAGTTTAATGTAATAAAAAGTATTCATGTGTATGCCTGGTTGCGTAATGTTCATAATTGATAAATAATCTTAAATTCATTGAACTGTAGCAAATTACATGTATAAGTATTTTGAAAGTTTAATTAATAATACATACACAACGTTCGACAGTCGTTAGATGACATTGCAGTTACCAACATGTCTGTTTGTGATTCAGACGGTATGTGTTGTCTCTGGCTCTAGTCATATTCAGGGACAACACGGCAACATCCGATATGATGAACAGGACTGGCGTATTTTAATACTAGTACTTTATTCCTAACCTAAATTTGGCTATCAACTTATCCTTGTCACTTTAGTTCTATAGATCTTTTTTCTATGATAAGTTGATAACCAATTACACCATCCTATGACGATGAAGTTATTGAATGTATGCCACCCGCCCTCTGTTCACGTAATACCGTGACCAGGTCAATCATATACAGATAGACCTCGTACTCGCTCGATATCCATAGACGTGTATACAATACAGTTTGTACAAATTATAAGAATCAGTTTTAGTAGCTCACCAGAGCACAAAGTACTCATGGTGGGTTATTGCGATCGTGTTGTCTGTCGTCCGTCCGTCCGTCCGTCAACAATTGCTTTAAACAACATCTTCTTCTTAAGCAGTTAGCCAATTTCAACGAAACTTTACAGGGATGTCCCTTGCATGAAGCTCTACCAAAAAATCACTAAAAGCTCTTCTTGTCCGAAAAGCACAGAGCCTAGAGCTAAGATATTTGGTGTTGAGGATTGTCTAGTGGACATCAACCAAGTTTATTAGAATTATGGTCCTGGGATCAAAATTGGCACCGCCCGGCGATAACTTGATTTTACATCTACAGACTTATAATAGGGAAATTTAAAAAGTCTTCTTGTCAGAAATTGAAATGCCTAGAGCTTAGATATTTGGTGTGTAGCATTGTCTAGAAGACCTTTATCAAGTTTGTACAAATTATTGCCCTAGGGTCAAAATTTGCCCCGCCCCAGGTGTCATTTGTTTTATATAGGCTTGTATAGGAATTTTTTTTAAATCTTTTTGTTCGAAACCACAAGGCCTAGAGCTTAGATATTTGATATGCAGCATTGTCTAGTAGACCTCTACCAAGTTTCGTCAAATTATGGCCCTAGGGTCAAAATTGGCTCCGCTCCGGGGCTTACTCTAAGTCATATAGGTGTTCTTTTTATGTTTTTTTTATACATATTTGTAATGAATACGTTAGACCTGAAGTCTCTTCTGAACAATAGGAAATACAACACACAAAAGACTATTTTTAGAAAAGCCTCCAGGTTTAATATGTCATCCTTAGCAAGAAAGAAGACAATGCCTACAAGATGTCACCAGGGATTTTCTGTTATGTCTGGTCACTGATGACGCGAAGGAAACACTGTCATTGAATGATAAGTACGTATAATATCGTACATGTAAATATAAAACAATGGCGTGTACATTTTATCAACGGTCCAAAACGTTTCGGGGTTAAGTACGACTTACTGACTGTTCTACGCGGCCTATAAGAAGCTTCGTCTCTGATGAGTAGCAGATAAATATACTTTCAAAATACTTATAATTTGCTAGAGTTCAATGAATTTGAGATTATTTATCAATTATGAACATAATGCAACAAGGTATACATACTAATACATGTGTATACTAATTAACACATACTTTTTATTACAATAAACTTTCTTCATCACAAGACACGTGTTCTTTCAGGTATATACATGTATATACATTCATGTATATACATTAAGGTAGAAATAATTCATTGTACGTGTTGATGGACTATGTATTGCCTATAGATCTATACTAGTAAATAATGAAAATCATGTGATTATGACTGTCAGGAATTTTGTTATATACAACTGATGAATGATAAAATTGAGTCTCAGTTTGTATTAGGCCTACATGCCCAAATATGGAATTTTTAAGTACGTGTATGCATCCGCCATAGGAATACAACGCCAATAAATAATGGACAATTGTTTTATTTTGTACCGTGTTTATTTTGTCTAAAAGATAAACAAAAAGTTCACATATATGTATAGGAATTTTGGAATGAAAGACAGAAACAGAAAAGTAATATACACATGCTGTTTAACAACAGCAACAAGGAATAACGATTGGTTATTGGACGATCTCGTGCTTATCAAAAGGATGCCATCAGAACTTTCCGTGAAGCTTTTCAATATTTGTGACCTGCATAATAGAAAAAAAGAAAATATTAGAAATATCACGTCGGATATACTCATCTACTACATTACAAATCACATTTAATGCGGGAATATACTCAATTATTTATATTTCCATCAAACACAGAAGACTATTATTTCATTGATACTGACTTTCGATATTCTTTGGTATATACTTAATATTGGTACCCAAAGTAATTTATGTAATTTTGATAATTACTCACCATGATTGTATCCGTATCTACGACCGTATCCAGAGTAACCATATCTGTTACCATAATAACGTCTGTATGGATATCCGCCGTATCTATAGTGACGTCCGTATCCACCGTACAATCCGGAGCGGTATCCACCGTATAGACTTGATCCATAACCATGACCGTATCCATTGTAGTCATTTGAACGGTATCCACCGTATGGTCCGGAATGATAACCACCATATCTGTAGCTTGGATACCCGTGGTAATTGTGTGTTCCATAGCTACCATAAGATGCTTGGACGGCGACGATACCAAACAAGACCACGAACAATGTACAGAGGGTATTCATTGTTGTTCTAAAGGAGAATATGATACTTGTAATTATTAAATAAAAAATGTAGATATTATATAAAACTAAGGTACAATGTAAACATTTTCTTACTTTTCTTGATTGTTTCAATCAGTATTTATGATCTTTTTTACCATTTCCTAAAATAACTTTTCAACGCATGTTTATAAGACCCCATTCTCGCTTTTGCATTTAACTCTTACGTCGATTGAAATTGGATAAATACTTGTAGACAACGAAAATTATTCTTATTTACACTGCTACTGCTTGTATTTATTTTTGTCCTTAATGAAGGATAAAATTTTGAAATTGTGATTTTGTGTATTATTGTCGTTTACTTTTCATATAGTTGCTATTTAGACACAAAGCTAGTATAACATAAACATACCTTGAACTGTTTGTCTCAAGTCGATGTAACTTTCAAGAGTTGCTGATGTAGTACTGTACCGTTTGTTGAAAATACAACCATATTTATATGATTTGCTGACCACAAACATGATTAGGAAATTTAACAAAAATGAAAATATACTTCGTGATGTTAATCGATCAATTTCAATTGAACTGTGTCATTAAGTTTGAGGTTAAGGTAACATATGAAATCTTAGCGGTACATTAATCAACATCTAGTCGCATGCATGCTTCAAATTTTAACTTTATAGTGAGTTTGTGAGTTTATTTTATTTTAGATTCATAAGGCTCTCAGGCCCATGTGAACAACATATTTACATACATAAGTATATACAAATACATAGACGTAACAAGGTTATAATTGATCAGTCTGAATCGTTAATTTATTGAAATGTAGCAAATCATGAGTATTTTAAAAGTTTAATTATCTAGTTTTCATCAGGGACGTAGCAATTGACTGTCAAATTTTCCTTGTCGCTTTACTTCTATAGATTTTATATTTTGCTTTTTGCTATATAAGTTGAATGAAAAGCACGTATAATATCGTGCATGTATATTCATTAGTTAAATATAAAACAATGGTGTCCCCATTTATCAACGGTCCAAAACAAGATACGTATTATATCGTATTATATTGTATCGTGTTGTATCACATTGTATCATATTGTATTGTATCACA
This sequence comes from Lutraria lutraria, assembly GCA_964023205.1. Lineage (NCBI taxonomy): Eukaryota > Metazoa > Mollusca > Bivalvia > Venerida > Mactridae > Lutraria > Lutraria lutraria. The sequence goes on from OZ026838.1 coordinate 11,367,234, forward strand.
TTATATCGTTATATATTGTATCGTGATGTATTACATTGTATCATATTGTATTGTATCACATTATATCGTATTATTTTGTATCGTGTTGTATCACATTGTATCACATTATATCGTATCATATTGTATCTTGTTGTGTCACTTTGTATCTATTGTATTTTATCACATTATATCGTATTATATTGTATCTTGTTGTGTCACTTTGTATCATATTGTATTGTATCACATTATATCGTATTATATTGTATCCTATTGTATCACATTGTATCATATTGTATTGTATCACACAGTATCGTATTATATTGTATCGTGTTGTATCACATTGTATCATATTGTATTGTATCACATTATATCGTTATATATTGTATCGTGATGTATTACATTGTATCATATTGTATTGTATCACATTATATCGTATTATTTTGTATCGTGTTGTATCACATTGTATCACATTATATCGTATCATATTGTATCTTGTTGTGTCACTTTGTATCTATTGTATTTTATCACATTATATCGTATTATATTGTATCTTGTTGTGTCACTTTGTATCATATTGTATTGTATCACATTATATCGTATTATATTGTATCCTATTGTATCACATTGTATCATATTGTATTGTATCACACAGTATCGTATTATATTGTATCGTGTTGTATCACATTGTATCATATTGTATTGTATCACATTATATCGTATTATATTGTATCGTAATGTATTACATTGTATCATATTGTATTGTATCACACAGTATCGTATTATTTTGTATCGTATTGTATCACATTGTATCATATTGTATTGTATCACATAATATCGTGTTAAAATGTATCGTGTTGTATCACATTGTATCACATTGTATTGTATCACATTATATCGTGTTATATTGTATCGTGATGTATTACATTGTAACATATTGTATTGTATCACATTATATCGTATTATATTGTATCGTGTTGAGTCACATTGTATCATATTGTATTGTATCACATTATATCGTTATATATTGTATCGTGATGTATTACATTGTATCATATTGTATTGTATCACATTATATCGTATTATTTTGTATCGTGTTTTATCACATTGTATCACATTATATCGTATCATATTGTATCTTGTTGTGTCACTTTGTATCTATTGTATTTTATCACATTATATCGTATTATATTGTATCTTGTTGTGTCACTTTGTATCATATTGTATTGTATCACATTATATCGTATTATATTGTATCCTATTGTATCACATTGTATCATATTGTATTGTATCACACAGTATCGTATTATATTGTATCGTGTTGTATCACATTGTATCATATTGTATTGTATCACATTATATCGTATTATATTGTATCGTGATGTATTACATTGTATCATATTGTATTGTATCACACAGTATCGTATTATATTGTATCGTATTGTATCACATTGTATCATATTGTATTGTATCACATAATATCGTGTTAAAATGTATCGTGTTGTATCACATTGTATCACATTGTATTGTATCACATTATATCGTGTTATATTGTATCGTGATGTATTACATTGTAACATATTGTATTGTATCACATTATATCGTATTATATTGTATCGTGTTGAGTCACATTGTATCATATTGTATTGTATCACATTATATCGTATTATATTGTATCGTGTTGTATCACATTGTATCATATTGTTTTGTATCACATTATATCGTATTTTATTGTATCGTGTTGTGTCACATTGTATCATATTGTATTGTATCACATAATTATTGTATTCACCTTAATTCACTACCTCAACTACATTTCGGATTATCGAAACATTTTAATATATCAGTTGATATCATTCAGTTTGCTAACACATATATATCTTTTCGGAAGGGATGTCATAATCTATCGCCGAACCGAATCGTTTCATGGATCATATTTTTGTTTCAATTAAAATATAAGTTTTCAATAACACTGAAACTGCAAGTAAATTCCACATTTCAGTTATATGTACTTGTATGTTTTTAACTCCCAACAAACTCGATTAAATGCTTATTAAATGCTACTGTTTTATAGATATAATTGATTGGCGGTTTCAGACAGGCACGAAGCAATAACACTTCGTGAGAATAAGAGATAATCCATCGACTATTAGTTTTGGTTATTCACTGATTACCATGTTTATTATTAAGAAGAACATACCAAGTCTTATTACTGTTACCATACGATCAAGTTAAAATATGAGGCATGCATGACTGGATGTTGATTGATGTACCGCTAATACTACACCAATCTGTTACCGCTTCCTCAAACTTAATGAACCACTTAAACTGAAATGGATTAACATCACGAATTATATTTTCATTTTTGATAAACTTCCCTAATTTCGTGGTCAGCATATCATATAAATATGGTTGTATTTTCAACAAACGGTACAGTACTACTTCAGCACTCCTTGAAAGTTACATCCATTTGAAACAAGAAATTCAAGGTATGTTTTATGTTTTACTTGTACTGGAATATCACTTTCTAAATAATAGAGTGTATTAATCATGGTTCAAACATTTACCAACCAATCATATAATAATACATTGAAACAAACTCACATAATTTAGTTGAATTAAGCCATGTTGTTCAAGATAATCATAATACTAAATGTAGTTTTAATAGTCTGAAATGACATAAGAAACACATTCATGATTCATAAGCAGCAAAGGATAGGTGCATATAATAATTGTTTTCTCACAACTTACTATTACTCTCGAATAGTTTTGATAGTATAACTCAAAGTCTGTACAATTTCCTATGTTTTTTTTTAAATTTCTAACGCGATATATTACTACATTTAATCACTTTTTTGTAGAACAAAAATGAATACCCTCTGTATTTTGTTCGTGGTCTTGCTTGGTGTCGTCGCCATCCAAGCATCTTATGGTAGCTATGGAACAAGTTACTACAGGTATCCAAGCTACAGTGGAACAAGTTACTACAGGTATCCAAGCTACAGTGGTTATCATTCCGGACCATACGGTGGATATCGTTCAAATGACTACAATGGATACGGTCATGGTTATGGATCAAGTCTATACGGTGGATACCGCTCCGGATTGTACGGTGGATACGGACGTCACTATAGATACGGCGGATATCCAAACGGACGTTATTATGGTAACAGATATGGTTACTCTGGACATGGTCGTAGATACGGATACAATCATGGTTAGTAATTATCTTAATTATCATTTATAGTTTACGATAATGGAATGTATATTGTACACCGAAGAATAGTGGAAATCAGCATCGATACATGCACACATTTATAAATGTAAAAGTTGTTTTAGAATACCATTGATGGATTTACTTCAAATGCAAAAACCTTACATCATTTATATGTATAATGATTTCATTATTTTTTCAATTCACAGGATACAAGTATTGATAGGGTTCATGTCAAGTTGAGACGTCATCAATTACATCATCAGTGATCATCCAGTTACCAGTCAGATTGTGATGATGTGTTAGTGTTGTTGAACAACATATTTTTTGTCGCTGTGGAACAGCCATCTTTCATTTTAACCATGGTTATTTTCACAATTGTCATACCATATTGTCTTTTGTGAAAGAATTATACAAAAAAAAGAAATCAACAATCAACAATTTTCTTGTCAGCGTTTTACTTTATGCTCATATATTGAAATAAGATCAGGTCGTATCATCAAAAGTGAGGAACACATGTCGTTTGTTATGCATTAGTTAACGTCAAAATCCGATGTATAAAACAGTGTACATGTACTATATACAAGTGTTGCGAAACAGGGTAGTTACCGTTGAGAAACAACATATATATCCAGGATCACAATATCATGATATTCGTTTGTACTATGCCTAGATCTTATAAAGTCCTCAAACATGAATAATGAACATATTTCTGACACCACACAAACAAATGCTTTTCAATTAAGAAAGTTAATTGTGAAGAAAAAAATGCATGTTAATATAGCATTATATACTCGTAAATACCTTATTTTATGCTGAAGATGACAATGAATTATTCTAACGGATGTTTGCAAAAATAAAATATCAGAATCTAAGACCATCGGTCAGGGTTGACAAAGACGTACACATCAATACACGTTTAACGATAACTGATTACGTATTTATTATACTATTTAACAAACTTATAACAATATTAATTAAAATAACTCGCATGGGAGCAATCCAACGACAGTAACAACAATAAGGGAGTGTATTATCTAAAACATAAAAAGATCAGTAAAACTACGAACACCAAACATTGAGGTTGAAAGCATCGGAAACAAAGTTGACACATTAGAACAAAACAATTTTACGCAAACATTAATGAGAAATAACTTGATTAATGCACGACAGGCATGTTTAGCGAACTGATGTTGTACCATTTTCACAAACATTTTTGTATCATCCGCGGCTTAGTTATCATCAAGGGCCGCCAGTGAGGACTTAACACATTAATGTTTTCTTTGTTTGAATTTTGGTGGCATTTCCTTGTTTGTCCATTTGAAAGCTGGAAGTACTATTGTTTACAAATAAAGATTCTAAATCTAATTTTAAACCCCGAATCTTAGATTAGTTAATGCGAAGTTCATTTGTGTCCTCTATTAATGCCAACGTACATGTAGTAATTTTGCATATTTCATTTGATATTCAAAAAACTAAAAATGAATAAATCTAGCACTGAAAAAAAGTGCAAGAACTTTACGCTAAATGTATGCCGGAAAACACCCTAGAATGCGTCGCAAACAATCTACAGTGAAACAAATTCTGAGGTGCAAGATGTCCATTTTAATTTAACTGGTTCATTAAGCCATGCATACTTCGTAGTTTCACTTGGTCGTATGGTAACAGTAATGAGTCTTAAAAACAAATATATATATATAATACGTTAATAACCAGACCTTATAGTCAATGAATTATCTTTTACACACACGAAGTGTCATCGGCTTATGACTGTTTAAAACCACAAATCTATTATTATTTATACCAGAAATATGTCCATGGGACACGGGTGTCCCCACTTAAACTCACTTGACACAAACTGAATGAGTGTTGTGTGGTAGCCATTATGTGAATACAATATAGAACAGTCTGCTTGTGAATGCACCCAATGCGGGTGGTAAACTCTACCTAAAAGAGTGGTAAACTTTCACAATTTCAATATAATGAATGCATGAAAACATTTCAAGTGTCCACTATGACCTTGACCTTTGAGCAAGCGCCGTGTATTTTGCATTTGACACGTCACCTTTATATGATGATCATTTGTGCCAATTTATTTCAAAATTCGATCATACTCCACAAAGTTATGAGCCGGACACTAACATATAGTTTCACTATATCCATAAAAGGAATACACACAAACTCCAAGTGTCCACTATGACCTTGACCTTTGAGAATCAACACGGTTTTTAAGCATGACACGTCGTCTTGATAAGATGATCATTAATATTTTGTGCCAATTTATTTCACAATATGTTACGCACTTTGTGATTTTGAAATTAAGTACATGCACTTGTCTTGTTTGTTAATAGGTACCACTTGTTTGGACATTTTTTATAAACGAAGACACCACCTCGTTAATGCTGTTCTTTAATTTCAAACACATGTACACCATATCAATAGTCAGTGTATTAAAGTCGTTTACTGCAGTTTGCAGTTTTTTTTCACATTAACATATAGGGAAAATGAAAACTCGTGATTTTTTAAAAACTTTGCATAAGCATAGCTTATTGTAACAGAACCATTAGAAGCGAAAGCAATTAGAGATTGGGTTATCTGCCCTGAATAGATTTCTTTTTGTTAATTTAGGTCCATTCAACGGCAAATAACTCAATAAAATATAAATCTCAAATGCCATATTTTTCTTTTGGTTTACGTTTCTTATTTTATTATTTAGTCAAAATGCAAAATTTCATGCAATTCCATTAAATATTTTATTATCTTCAGTTGAAGTAAAGAGATTAAGAATTCTTCAAAAATAGGTCATTTTTTAAGAAAATTGGCATTTGTTAAGGTAAAAGTAGAAAATAAGAAGGTAGACGGAAATACAAAACCACTCATTGAAATTTTAGACAATGACAAGGAAAGAAGTAGGCTACATAAAAAGGAAAATAAATAAGGCCTTTCTCATCTTCATTGTGAATTGTCTGCCCTTGAATTGACCTAAATCAGCCAACAATTCAAATTTAAGGGCAGATAACTAAAAAAACGAGTTCGTCAACACCCATTTTTTTCGCTTAAAATGTTTCTGTTATCATATGCTATGATCATTTAAAGTTTAAACAAAAATCATGAAATTGTTTTCCTTTCATTTTTATGTCTATTTGAAAAAAGCTGAAAACTAGTAAAATTCCTCGGCGGTAAACGTCATCATTTTTGCGCATACCAGGGTCTCTTTGGAAGGGTCAAACATCGGTTTAAGATCATGGACAGAGTTGTAACTTTACAGAATTGTTCATAGATGATATTTCGTTAGATCTGTGAGGTTAAATAGTTCAAAACTATCGCAAACTGTTTAATTTCGGGCAATGAATGTGTGATTTGAGCATTATTTTCTGCGTGTCGTGTATAAACAGGTGCTATAAGATTTATTCCGCAAAGATAGCATGCGAGACTGATTGAATAGTTCATTTCAACCTTCGTGGTCATTCACATATCCTTAGAACCAAAAGAAAGCTCGAATTCGAGAATTGCTGGTAAGATATATAACACCACTACTCACCCGTCATCGTTGTTTACCTCTGTTGGGTAGTCATCACTCTGTAGGGCATTCATCCGGTTATACCGTGTGCGCATGTCACATGGGCGCTATCATTACATTTAGTTGCGTAAGAATAGGTGTTCGTGATAACAACAAGTCAAATATCGTTTTTTACTGCGGTCAAAAATAGAATCAGATCACTTTCAGAATTATGAAAGTAAGGCGCTGATTGGCTAGTGGAAAAGGTCACCTGAGGTGACCTTCTATAGGTCGTCTTCAGATCCTCATAGCGTAGCGGGTTTGATGATATGATTTTAATCAGATTGACAACGCCAATAAATAATGGACAATTGTTTTATTTTGTACCGTGTTTATTTTGTCTAAAAAGATAAACAAAAAGTTCACATATATGTATAGGAATTTTGGAATGAAAGACAGAAACAGAAAATTAATATACACATGCTGTTTAACAACAGCAACAAGGAATAACGATTGGTTATTGGACGATCTCGTGCTTATCAAAAGGATGCCATCAGAACTTTCCGTGAAGCTTTTCAATATTTGTGACCTGCATAATAGAAAAAAAAGAAAATATTAGAAATATCACGTCGGATATACTCATCTACTACATTACAAATCACATTTAATGCGGGAATATACTCAATCATTTATATTTCCATCAAACACAGAAGACTATTATTTCATTGATACTGACTTTCGATATTCTTTGGTATATACTTAATATTGGTACCCAAAGTAATTCATGTAATTTTGATAATTACTCACCATGATTGTATCCGTATCTACGACCATGTCCAGAGTAACCATATCTGTTACCATAATAACGTCTGTATGGATATCCGCCGTATCTATAGTGACGTCCGTATCCACCGTACAATCCGGAGCGGTATCCACCGTATAGACTTGATCCATAACCATGACCGTATCCATTGTAGTAATTTGAACGGTATCCACCGTATAGACTTGATCCATAACCATGACCGTATCCATTGTAGTAATTTGAACGGTATCCACCGTATGGTCCGGAATGATGACCACCATATCTGTAGCTTGGATACCCGTGGTAATTGTCTGTTCCATAGCTACCATAAGATGCTTGGACGGCGACGATACCAAACAAGACCACGAACAATGTACAGAGGGTATTCATTGTTGTTCTAAAGGAGAATATGATACTTGTAATTATTAAATAAAAAATGTAGATATTATATAAAACTAAGGTACAATGTAAACATTTTCTTACTTTTCTTGATTGTTTCAATCAGTATTTATGATCTTTTTTACCATTTCCTAAAATAACTTTTCAACGCATGTTTATAAGACCCCATTCTCGCTTTTGCATTTAACTCTTACGTCGATTGAAATTGGATAAATACTTGTAGACAACGAACATTATTCTTATTTACACTGCTACTGCTTGTATTTATTTTTGTCCTTAATGAAGGATAAAATTTTGAAATTGTGATTTTGTGTATTATTGTCGTTTACTTTTCATATAGTTGCTATTTAGACACAAAGCTAGTATAACATAAACATACCTTGAACTGTTTGTCTCAAGTCGATGTAACTTTCAAGAGTTGCTGATGTAGTACTGTACCGTTTGTTGAAAATACAACCATATTTATATGATTTGCTGACCACAAACATGATTAGGAAATTTAACAAAAATGAAAATATACTTCGTGATGTTAATCGATCCATTTCAATTGAACTGTGTCATTAAGTTTGAGGTTAAGGTAACATAATGAAATCTAAGCGGTACATTAATCAACATCTAGTCGCATGCATGCTTCAAATTTTAACTTTATAGTGTGTTTGTGAGTTTATTTTATTTTAGATTCATAAGGCTCTCAGGCCCATGTGAACAACATATTTACATACATAAGTATATACAAATACATAGACGTAACAAGGTTATAATTGATCAGTCTGAATCGTTAATTTATTGAACTGTAGCAAATCATGAGTATTTTAAAAGTTTAATTATCTAGTTTTCATCAGGGACGTAGCAATTGACTGTCAAATTTTCCTTGTCGCTTTACTTCTATAGATTTTATATTTTGCTTTTTGCTATATAAGTTGAATGAAAAGCACGTATAATATCGTGCATGTATATTCATTAGTTAAATATAAAACAATGGTGTCCCCATTTATCAACGGTCCAAAACAAGATACGTATTATATCGTATTATATTGTATCGTGTTGTATCACATTGTATCATATTGTATTGTATCACATTATATCGTTATATATTGTATCGTGATGTATTACATTGTATCATATTGTATTGTATCACATTATATCGTATTATTTTGTATCGTGTTGTATCACATTGTATCACATTATATCGTATCATATTGTATCTTGTTGTGTCACTTTGTATCTATTGTATTTTATCACATTATATCGTATTATATTGTATCTTGTTGTGTCACTTTGTATCATATTGTATTGTATCACATTATATCGTATTATATTGTATCCTATTGTATCATATTGTATTGTATCACATTATATCGTATTATATTGTATCGTGTTGTATCACATTGTATCATATTGTATTGTATCACATTATATCGTATTATATTGTATCGTGATGTATTACATTGTATCATATTGTATTGTATCACACAGTATCGTATTATATTGTATCGTATTGTATCATATTGTATTGTATCACATTATATCGTGTTATAATGTATCGTGTTGTATCACATTGTATCACATTGTATTGTATCACATTATATCGTGTTATATTGTATCGTGATGTATTACATTGTATCATATTGTATTGTATCACATTATATATCGTATTATATTGTATCGTGTTGTGTCACATTGTATCATATTGTTTTGTATCACATTATATCGTATTATATTGTATCGTGTTGTGTCACATTGTATCATATTGTATTGTATCACATATTGTATTCACCTTAATTCACTACCTCAACTACATTTCGGATTATCGAAACATTTTAATATATCAGTTGATATCATTCAGTTTGCTAACACATATATATCTTTTCGGAAGGGATGTCATAATCTATCGCCGAACCGAATCGTTTCATGGATCATATTTTTTTCAATTAAAATATAAGTTTTCAATAACACTGAAACTGCAAGTAAATTCCGCATTTCATTTATATGTACTTGTATGTTTTTAACTCCCAACAAACTCGATTAAATGCTTATTAAATGCTACTGTTTTATAGATATAATTGATTGGCGGTTTCAGACAGGCACGAAGCAATAACACTTCGTGAGAATAATTCATCGACTATTAGTTTTGATTATTCACTGATCACAATGTTCATTATTAAGAAGAACATACCAAGTCTTATTACTGTTACCATACGATCAAGTTGAAATATGAGGCATGCATGACTGGATGTTGATTGATGTACCGCTAATACTACACCAATCTGTTACCGCTTCCTCAAACTTAATGAACCACTTAAACTGAAATGGATTAACATCACGAATTATATTTTCATTTTTGATAAACTTCCCTAATTTCGTGGTCAGCATATCATATAAATATGGTTGTATTTTCAACAAACGGTACAGTACTACTTCAGCACTCCTTGAAAGTTACATCCATTTGAAACAAGAAATTCAAGGTATGTTTTATGTTTTACTTGTACTGGAATATCACTTTCTAAATAATAGAGTGTATTAATCATGGTTCAAACATTTACCAACCAATCATATAATAATACATTGAAACAAACTCACATAATTTAGTTGAATTAAGCCATGTTGTTCAAGATAATCATAATACTAAATGTAGTTTTAATAGTCTGAAATGACATAAGAAACACATTCATGATTCATAAGCAGCAAAGGATAGGTGCATATAATAATTGTTTTCTCACAACTTACTATTACTCTCGAATAGTTTTGATAGTATAACTCAAAGTCTGTACAATTTCCTATGTTTTTTTTTAAATTTCTAACGCGATATATTACTACATTTAATCACTTTTTTGTAGAACAAAAATGAATACCCTCTGTACTTTGTTCGTGGTCTTGCTTGGTGTCGTCGCCATCCAAGCATCTTATGGTAGCTATGGAACAAGTTACTACAGGTATCCAAGCTACAGTGGAACAAGTTACTACAGGTATCCAAGCTACAGTGGTTATCATTCCGGACCATACGGTGGATACCGTTCAAATGACTACAATGGATACGGTCATGGTTATGGATCAAGTCTATACGGTGGATACCGCTCCGGATTGTACGGTGGATACGGACGTCACTATAGATACGGCGGATATCCAAACGGACGTTATTATGGTAACAGATATGGTTACTCTGGACATGGTCGTAGATACGGATACAATCATGGTTAGTAATTATCTTAATTATCATTTATAGTTTACGATAATGGAATGTATATTGTACACCGAAGAATAGTGGAAATCAGCATCGATACATGCACACATTTATAAATGTAAAAGTTGTTTTAGAATACCATTGATGGATTTACTTCAAATGCAAAAACCTTACATCATTTATATGTATAATGATTTCATTATTTTTTCAATTCACAGGATACAAGTATTGATAGGGTTCATGTCAAGTTGAGACGTCATCAATTACATCATCAGTGATCATCCAGTTACCAGTCAGATTGTGATTATGTGTTAGTGTTGTTGAACAACATATTTTTTTGTCGCTGTGGAACAGCCATCTTTCATTTTAACCATGGTTATTTTCACAATTGTCATACCATATTGTCTTTTGTGAAAGAATTATACAAAAAAAGAAATCAACAATCAACAATTTTCTTGTCAGCGTTTTACTTTATGCTCATATGTTGAAATAAGATCAGGTCGTATCATCAAAAGTGAGGAACACATGTCGTTTGTTATGCATTAGTTAACGTCAAAATCCGATGTATAAAACAGTGTACATGTACTATATACAAGTGTTGCGAAACAGGGTAGTTACCGTTGAGAAACAACATATATATCCAGGATCACAATATCATGATATTCGTTTGTACTATGCCTAGATCTTATAAAGTCCTCAAACATGAATAATGAACATATTTCTGACACCACGAAAACAAATGCTTTTCAATTAAGAAAGATAATTGTGAATAAAAAATGCATGTTAATATAGCATTATATACTCGTAAATACCTTATTTTATACTGAAGATGACAATGAATTATTCTAACGGATGTTTGCAAAAATAAAATATCAGAATCTAAGACCATCGGTCAGGGTTGACAAAGACGTACACATCAATACACGTTTAACGATAACTGATTACGTATTTATTATACTATTTAACAAACTTATAACAATATTAATTAAAATAACTCGCATGGGAGCAATCCAACGACAGTAACAACAATAAGGGAGTGTATTATCTAAAATATAAAAAGATCAGTAAAACTACGAACACCAAACATTGAGGTTGAAAGCATCGGAAACAAAGTTGACACATTAGAACAAAACAATTTTACGCAAACATTAATGAGAAATAACTTGATTAATGCACGACAGGCATGTTTAGCGAACTGATGTTGTACCATTTTCACAAACATTTTTGTATCATCCGCGGCTTAGTTATCATCAAGGGCCTCCAGTGAGGACTTAACACATTAATGTTTTCTTTGTTTGAATTTTGGTGGCATTTCCTTGTTTGTCCATTTGAAAGCTGGAAGTACTATTGTTTACAAATAAAGATTCTAAATCTAATTTTAAACCCCGAATCTTAGATTAGTTAATGCGAAGTTCATTTGTGTCCTCTATTAATGCCAACGTACATGTAGTAATTTTGCATATTTCATTTGATATTCAAAAAACTAAAAATGAATAAATCTAGCACTGAAAAAAAGGGCAAGAACTTTACGCTAAATGTATGCCGGAAAACACCCTAGAATGCGTCGCAAACAATCTACAGTGAAACAAATTCTGAGGTGCAAGATGTCCATTTTAATTTAACTGGTTCATTAAGCCATGCATACTTCGTAGTTTCACTTGGTCGTATGGTAACAGTAATGAGTCTTAAAAACAAATATATATATATAATACGTTAATAACCAGACCTTATAGTCAATGAATTATCTTTTACACACACGAAGTGTCATCGGCTTATGACTGTTTAAAACCACAAATCTATTATTATTTATACCAGAAATATGTCCATGGGACACGGGTGTCCCCACTTAAACTCACTTGACACAAACTGAATGAGTGTTGTGTGGTAGCCATTATGTGAATACAATATAGAACAGTCTGCTTGTGAATGCACCCAATGCGGGTGGTAAACTCTACCTAAAAGAGTGGTGAACTTTCACAATTTCAATATAATGAATGCATGAAAACATTCCAAGTGTCCACTATGACCTTGACCTTTGAGCAAGCGCCGTGTATTTTGCATTTGACACATCGCCTTAATATGATGATCATTTGTGCCAATTTATTTCAAAATTCGATCATACTCGACAAAGTTATGAGCCGGACACTAACATATATTTTCACTACATCCATAAAAGGAATACACACAAACTCCAAGTGTCCACTATGACCTTGACCTTTGAGAATCAACACGGTTTTTAAGCATGACACGTCGTCTTGATATGATGATCATTGATATTTTGTGCCAATTTATTTCAAAATATGTTACGCACTTTGTGATTTTTAAATTAATTGTACTTGTTTCGTATGTTAATTAATGGATAGCACTTGCTTGGACGTTTTTTTATTATTTTTTATTTCAAATACATGTACACCATAACAATAGTCACTGACGATGAAAACTCATGATTTTTTAAAACTATGCATGAGCATAGTATATTGTAACAGAACCATTTCAGCGAAAAAAATAGAGATTGAGTTATCTGCCCTTGAATTAGATTTTTTGGGGTTAATTTAGGTCCATTCAAGGGCAGATAACTTAATAGAATATAAATCTCAAATGCCATATTTCTACTTTTGGTTTACGTTTTCTTATTTTATTATTTAGTCAAAACGCAAAAGTTTATTTTAAAGAGACCATATGACATTTGTTAAGAAATTTGGCATTTGTTAAGGTAAAGAATAAAAAAATACAAAACCACTCATTGAAATTTTAGACAATGACAAGAAAAGAAGTAGGCTATATAAAATGGAAAATCGATAAGGCCTTGCTTATCTTCACTATGAATTGTCTGCCCTTGAATTGACCTAAATCAGCCAACAATTCAAATTCAAGGGCAGATAACTAAAAAAACGAGTTCGTCAACACCCATGTTTTTCGCTTAAAATGTTTCTGTTATCATATGCTATGATCATTTAAAGTTTAAACAAAAATCATGAAAGAGTTGTCCTTTCCCTTTTATGTCTATTTGAAAAAAGCTGAAAACTGTAGTAAAATTCTTTAATTCAAATTTTCACAAAATAATAAAAAGATCATAATTTTTGCCATACAAATTTGAATGTATATTTTCACAAATTCAGCGTTGAATTTGACACTTTATTTTGATCAACTTTATTCTGTAATTATTATATAGTTACCACCGTTATTTATTAGTAATTTAAGACAGAAGTATGTTTTTGCTGGTTTGTTTCAGTATTCTATGAGTAATTTCCTTCAGACTGACTTTGCAAAATATACTAAGATCATTCCGCATATATACTCGATTATAAAGTTCAACCTCCCCAAAGCGGCAACAACCACCTTTCAACAATAGTATGATTTTCCCACTGCATGATTTCACTATTGATTTAATGAATATGTCCAGGGTGTTGGTATCTCTGAAGGGAAAGTCCACAATCTGCTCAGATGATGTATCATATATGGTGTCTAGCATGCAGTGACTGGTGTTTCTTTGGTAGAACAGTACAACCTCATCAGAGCGGCCCTCTTCAGATCAACAACCACCTTTCATCAACAGCATAATATTTTCACACTGCACGATTTAACTATTACTTTAACCTCTCTAGAGCAACATCCACTGAACAATAACATAATTTTGCTACTCCCAAAAGACGTAGCTTTGGAGAGTTTGTACTGTATCTTACATCGTATGATGTATTGTGTTACTGATAATCACGTATGCCATGACATTGAATGTTCTATTTTGACTGTATTATTTGTAACGGCTATGTACGTAACACCAACAAAATTATCTATTAAGTTGTTCTGTTCATGTTAATCATTTTTATGCTTGAAGTAACTTTGCTTACGATATTAGACATGACTATATAAACAATATAATACATGTAATTAAAACATAATTAATCACAAAATGGGTACATCTCATTTGATATATTTCCTTGCACCATCATTTTAACCCACAATGCTTTCGTCATTTCGTCTTAATACCGATTGGTGGCTTGAGATAGTCACGACATTCTAACTCGACCGTGAAGATGAGATCTGTCATATTATTGACTGGTTGAACTAACAATGAAGTATATGGATAAAGTACACGCATGTAATGTTTTCGTCAACCTCTGTTCCAATTAGTAACAATTATGACAATCGTAGGTGTATTGATGTGTGAGACCACAGCTTGATGGATGTAATGTTAATTAACGTCAAGAAGTATGTGTTTACTATATCTCATCTTAGTCTCTATCGTAATAACGTAATTATATTACAATGGATTGACATCACGCATTTTTGCTAAACTTCCGGATTTGGTGGTCAGCAAAATTATATAAATATGATTCCTTTTTTTCAACAAACGATACAGAACTCAATAGCAACATCTCGAAGTCACACCGTCAAGAAATCACAAGGTTTGTTTAATGTTGTTTCATGTTGTTTGTTGTTGGTGGTGGTGGTGGTGGTTTTGATGCTCTCCTAGTAGATTTTCTTCACTACTCCAGTTAGTTCCGTGCCGCCATATTTGTATCAATTCTTAACGAGAACTAACAAACATGAAATTATATGCTTTAGAAATGACGATAACTATAAAAAGTAAATAAGGGAGCAGGACTTTATAGTTACTAATAATCTCTTAATGCCAATCGCTGTATTTGTCTAAACTTTGAATTCATCACGAATGTTTTCTTCTGTAATTTTATGATTTTAAAATATTGCAGAATAATATCATTTGTGTTAGAAAGAAATCCAACCTATATAACGAATCATTTTAATATCCAATGAAAAGAATGATTGGCTCGTCGTCCATTGACTAAAATCAAATGAATTTGTATTTAAATTCCAATATAGTCCGTATTATACTGAGTTTATATGATAGGAGAGGGTATCTTTTGTGTACTTGTTATTTTTACACTTTTGTAAAAAATGTTGTTGTTTTTTATTATCATAATAATCGAGGAAGTCCAGCATGTAATAAAATGACTGTATAAATGATTCTTATGTCTCGATATAATTGTTATAAAGAAATTGTATATAGAACAAGCCATTTAATAGATGTACGTCTCATTTCAGAACAAAAATGAATACCCTCTGTTCTTTGTTCGTGGTCCTGTTTGGTGTCGTCGCCGTCCAGGCATATTATGGCAGCTATGGAACAAGTTACTACAGGTATCCAAGCTACAGTGGTTATCATTCCGGACTAAACGGTGGATACCGTTCAAATTACTACAGTGGATACGGTCATGGTTATGGATCAAGTCTATACGGTGGATACCGCTCCGGATTGTACGGTGGATACGGACGTCACTATAGATCCGGCGGATATCCATACGGACGTTACTATGGTAACAGACATGGTAACTCTGGATACGGTCGTAGATACGGATACAATCATGGTGAGTAATTATCTTAATTATCGTTTATAGTTTACGATAACTGAATATACTTTGTACACCAAAGAATGGTGGAAAGCAGTGTTATCAAAATGATACCGTCATTTGTTTAAAAAGTTATAACTGTAGTTGTCAAAAATAGGCTACTATTATTTTCAATGCTGTTGTCCCAAGTTAAAAAAACACAGGTTCTTGACACTAAATCAAAATGTAGCCAAAACTTGAACCTGTGAAAATTAAGAAGATATTCCTTTCTTCATTTTGGTCAAAATAATTATAATATAACTCTTTAAAAGCGTAAGATTTATAATGTGCATATTATCTTTTTTTATTTCACAGGATACAAATATTGAAAAGGTTCATGTCAAGTTGTGACGTCATCAATTACAGCATCAGTAATCATCTAGTGACCAATCAGATTGTGATTTTTGTCAGTGTTGTTGAACATCATGCGACATTATGCTGTACAGCAGCTTTCTTTCATTTTAACCATCATTTTTAAAACTATCAGTGCAATTTTCATTTTATAATATGTACAGATTTTTGTAGAAATGAATAATAAAAATATAACACTAATTTGCCTGTTTTAACTTGTTATTTATGGTAGACATAGGAAGTTTTTCGACACAATTGCAGTTTTAAACTCGTCATTTTTTTGGTATTATACAGCTCGTTTGTTTTACTACCTAAGGTGTACACAATGATTGCATGATATCACAAATTTATCCGTATGATAGATGAAGTAAGAACGCAAAGAACTTGAAAAGTTTTCTTTTTGAAAACATGTTTATTAATAAAATATTTCAACTTTTTAACAATTCAATAAAATATAAATTGATGACTAGTAGACCTGTTGATTTCAGCAATCTGAGACAGTCAGAGTCCTTCCATTTGTTTGACAATCACCACACGGTACTGTAGTAAACAAAAAGGTTGCAGTGAATGATGATTTCTTCTGAATAATAATCGCCATGCATGAATTAATACAAATGCTTTAAATAAAATGTTTTATAGAGTCAACCGCAATAACTAGCAGTATGTAAAGTTGATCAAGCACGTTTTCAACACCGCGTGAAAAAATGACAAACTAAAGTACGTACATGCATATAAATGCCAGAAAAGAAGATTAATAAAATAAATACACGTTGTACAAACTACTTAAAGACGTTTTCGGTAGTTCGCTACATTTTTTTCACATAGACATATAGGAAAAATTAAAACTGATCAATGAATTTTTTTTAAACTTTGCATGATCGTAGCATATGATGACAGAAACATTTTAACCGAAAAAAATGGGGGTCAAGGATCTCGTTTTTGAGTTATCTGCCCTTGAATTTGGATTTTTAGTTTATTTTAGGTCATTTCAAGGGCAAATTAGAATACGTGATTAACAATGTATAGATAAACTAATTTCTTAATTATAGATGTACACATGTGGCACATTACATTACGAATATCAATGTTCACGATATCATTTACTGATGTACATTTGTAATGTCAACATACAGAGTACGTTAATTGTCTTCCATTGCATGCATACATCATCTTTGTACTTTTTGGCGTAAAATTGTGTCCTCTAAGCATTAAACCTCATATTATACTACAGTTGAGAAATATAAACTTCGGAATTAACGTCTGCAACAGGCTTTGTGTGTCTTGATGCTCATAAAGTTAAGTGCCTTAATACTAATATAACACATAAAATGGATAAAATCTCAGTTAATTGAGCCTATGCATTTATCTAAGACTATTAAAAACAGCATACTGAACATGTAAATATTATGTATTTCCATTCTAAAAGTGCAGGAATAGTCTGACTAAGTTCAAACTAACAAAACATCTTCACTCAGAGGAGTGAAGTTATGGAACGCGACTTGAGCATCATCTTGTATGCGATAGTGTTCCATGTTATAATATCGTAAAGGTGCACTGGTCAATGTATACATGTACAACACAGGAAATAGTTTTCCGGTTTGGTGTAAACCTACGAGTAGTTCACTAATCTCTCATAGAAGGCGAGTATTTTCGCCCATGCTACAAGTATGTTACTTACCAAACGACAAAATATGATTTTATTAGATATCGTAACTCTGTTCAGATAATAATTGCGCAACATTTGAATTCTTAAATGAAGTATATCAGGAGATCATGGAGACAAGTAGCCCACATACGGCAATAACATTGCAAATTAGCAATTAGGAACACCTTGACAATCATGATGGCCCTATATCGCTCACCAGAAAAAAGACCCTTACAGACAAACATTTCTCTTTTTTTTCCCTACTTGAGCAGGCCAATGTAAATTCGTAAATTTATAAAATCGGTCAACTGCTTAAGATGTTGTCTAAAGCAATTGTTGACCCTCTGACGAACGCACAAACTGATGCAAGCACGATGGACAACACACGATCATAATAGCTCATCTTGAGCACTTTGTACTCTAGTGAGCTAAAAACCTTTAAAAAATATCTTTTTTCAACGTAGCAATGCCCTTGGTTGATAGGCATCTAATAAAAATGAAGTAGTGTAAACACATAATTATAGTGTTTAAGTGTTTAATGTAGCAGACCTATCACTAGGGTTGATATTGAAATTTTCATAATACCCGTCAATGAACAGACATACAATTATCCTCTTCCTGCTTGATATGCTGTTTAAATAGCTCTGACACCAGTAATTTTCATATTCAGGAAGAAATTTGCAAACTTCAGCAATACTCAATACTCCCAATAATTTGCATGCTTGCTTTTTTTATTGACAGAAACTGTCTGGAACAAATCGTGTTTTTGGAAACTGAATGATAGCTCAGCTTTCCATAGCCACCACTTGATTATCTAATACAAACACCACATGATACTTAACAATTTATTTTGCAGCAAATACAAATTATGTCACATAGGTAAACAATGTATGTAAAAATATTTGTTCCGACATCTATAATTAACTAAATGTTGCACAAAACAAGGGTAAGTTGTAGAGCACAGATAAAAGTACATAAACATGCCCCAATATAATCCAGTGTTTGACATACATTGGTTTAATATTGTTTTAATCAATTATGTATAGGATTACAAATTTTCATTTATCTTTGTACAGTATGGAGCGATTTTATTAAACTGTGAAAGCTGCATAATTATACGGTCAATGATTGCATTTATGTTTAGCATCGGTGAGATTGGATTACTTTCGTTAGTTATACGATAATTTTCGTTTTACCGTTATATCAACACATTGATTGGAACATTCCATAACAGTTAATTAAATGAAAACTATCGACCGTGGTATGACGTTAAAATAATCGCATCCAACAACCGTGAAATTATTCAGCTTTGACTATACCTTTGGAAATAATATGCACATATGATTTGTAAACAAAAATAAAGATTTGAAGCATTTGAGTAAGTTGTTGACTAAAGTCCCACATGACAACAAACACATAAAAATATGCCCACCAACTTGCCAACACGAGGATTAATATCTAACACAATCCAACCATTACATCATTTAATCATCCCAATGAAAATATTCTATTCGAGTCCCTTGTCAAAGTGCACATAAATATTTATAATATTCCCATCAAACCACACAGCACTGAAGGAGTAACAACATAATACACATACCGTATATATACTATATACTATAGTGTTCACATGATCATTTTTCTCACATAAAACATGAATCCCACAGAGAGTATGATATTCACATAAATCCATGACATGCAAAGCCAGTACACTGCTAAGATGGTACAAACAATACACAACTGTTCATAAATACAGTACCCTCTCCATAACCTTGAAATATTTCATAGTAACAACTATCACCAGTTCTTCTCATGTATATTGAGTTTATACAAGAAACTGTTGAATTTAACACCTTGCACCATCAGAAGAGTCATCATGCTTGTAGCTATGGTAACCAACACCAGATTGTTCATATAAAACTAATCACCTTGCTGTGGCAGGAACTTCAGAGTTCCACTGATCCATAGGATGCCAGCGTGAATCTTCCAGCACATCAAACACTTCCTGAAATCACAATACAGAGATCATAAATCATTATTTCAAGCTTCTATGTGTTCATCAGTTTCTATCAGCCATTGAAATGATTTCTCTCATACAAACGATTCAGTCAACTTCTCTCCTAATTGTCGAAATATCCATACCATCAAGGTAACTAATATCAATTTAAGAACAACTAGCTGCTACGGAATTCAGATAGGGCCAGAGCTATATCGCCCGGCACCTATTTAACTGGCCCAAGAAAAAATAAAGCAATACTACATATTACAATTTCATGTCTTTTTTTCAGGCCGATTTACACTGTAAAGCATTGCTATTTCATCTCATAAGCTTAAAATGACAGATCCGTAAACTGCTAATATTTATCCGAAAACCTTTGTTAATTAAGTTGACATGTACAGACATTTATCGCCTCATGGTAAACACTTGAACTGTTGACTAACAAAGTTTTTTGTTTAGAATACTGATAATCCACAGTGTTTCAGTAAGGTACAGTGTCAGTTGATCTATGGGTTCTCCAGAGTTAACTACTGTACTGTGTGAAAGTTTATGTAAAAGGTGGGTGATATTTGATGTCGTCTATGTTGAAAGTAACGTATGCCACAACCTTGCATAAAATCTTGTCACTTGTCAACCGGCCCTCTTTCTAAAATATTATTTTGTGTTGGAGTGATAGATGGGGCATAACCCTAGTTGTAAACAATACATGAGTTTTGAAACATCCTTTACTTATATGTGTGACCTCTAGACACTCTACATGACTCTCTGATAAGCATTCTTAAGTAACAATTTATTTGTAAGTATAATCAACCCACAATTACATGACAGGTATGCTTGCAAGATTTTAAAAGGATGGATTCTGACCAATCCAGTAAAATAAAGAGATTAAGAGGACACAGCAATATTATAGACAAATATTTTATGAACAGTATAGCTTTTTAACTTAAACAGTGTAATCCTTACAGAAACAGCCTTCATGATCACTGAACAATCAAATTAATATCTATTGACAAAACAACATACATGTAGTTTTTAGGCAATTACTGTTTAAATAATTAGATCATTTAATAGGGATAGTATTCAGACGGATTGACTTATGATTATAGAAAACTAGAATATCCAGGATTTCTTAACAAAGACTTCCAAATGACAGTTTCTGTTTTTATACTTTGAAAACCACAACACTTGCTTTGAGATCCCTCAATATTAAAAAGGAAACAAAATAAACATCCGGTGGTAAAAGTGCTTACGTCAAGACAGAAAATAAATTATTCAGAAAAACAGAAATTCAACCACTTTGACGTCTTCAGATAACCACAAACAACAGTAAAAACTACCTGTCAAATATCCATCATAAAAAACATTCTAATCTTTTCATATTATTGAAATCTAATAAATTAAATGGTTGAACAATTAAAGAGAACATTTTGACAATGGAAAACTGTTGTCTGTGTTGCATAAAACATTTCCCACCTGTTATACCCAGTAATCTGTGTTGCACGTTTTATTAATAATCAATAAAGATAAGTATTTGTGCAATAGACATACCTCACTTTGAGCCATGTATTCTCTGTTGTATTTATCTATATCTATTTCTAGATCAGGTTCTGGAAAAAGCATGAGAAAAAATATAGAAAGAAGTTTGAACAATACATTGCCAGACATTACATACTAGATACAGTAAAACTTCATTATCTTGAGGAGTCATCAGACCAGGCTTCTCAAGATAAATCTGAGGCTCATTATAACAGGGTGTTTAAATAGAAGGAACCAATCATTTAATCAAAATTTCCAGACCTTAATATACAGTCAAACCTGTGAACAAAGGCTACCCTTGGGGAAGACATAATGAGGCCTTTTGACAGATGGCTTTTATTTGTGGGTAATTTTGTTCTAAATAATCAATGACAGTATTTTAAAGAATGGCCTATATTGATAGGGTGGCCTTTATTTGGAGGTGGCTGCTAACATCGGTTTGACTGTACCAGATTTAACACGGGATTATGACAAGATACAGAAAAATAAATACCGGTATATGCATTATAATAAAATTGAATAACAAACTGCATCATTTGAAAATTTTCAAATTTAATCGAAATATTGTAATTACCTTCTAATAC